>JAFBJR010019384.1:4889411-5250480 GCA_016785285.1 Brachirus orientalis | reverse complement strand
TAAGAATCTCTTGACATTTTCACATAAAAATCTATTCATTTGTTTCCATTACAGTGAAAGGAGTGATCTTTCCAAACACACATTTATTTAGACAAACCACAACTGCTGACTGACTTTATCAGGAAAACGACATATGAGCCATAAAGTATGGTGAGTGGATGTGGCAGTAATTGGTAATCACATCTTTGTGAGGCAGAATGTCAGGAATTATGAGCACTTTGCCTTCAGCCTCCTAAGGATTCAGCAGTCACAATAGGTAAAAGCAATGCTGGACTGTAATGAACATTTGGACTGTTGTTAATAATTAATAAAAATGTTCCACTCACTAAAGATGCTAATAGTTTCTGGCAGAAGCCACAAAGCACACTCAGAAGTCAGATACTAGCTTCTCGTGCAAATGTTTGATAAACCAAACAGCACACCAAAATAAAAATATGATAAATCTGAAGGAGACTATAGTATAATGAAGAAAGTGTTTTGTCACTTCACTCAAGATCATTTGCTTAAAGTCATACATTCATGAGTGCTTTCAATATCCCAAGAGACTCAAGAAATCAATATAAGACAGACCATTAACAGTTTGAGTGCTCATTACATTGTGCACAAGAAATGGACACTGATAGCTTCAACATTTTACAGGTTCTGAAATGACACTAATGCTGATTGTGGTTTGGTAGATCATCAGCACTGTAGCAGTCATGGAGCTCATCACTCTCAAAGATGATACTTAATGCCTGATCTATGTGTGGTTAGGTCTTCAAATCTTTTAAAATAAGATCTGACAGCCTGGTATCATAACATTCTGACCGATGCGTATCAACATCCTTCAACTGTGATGATAAAATTTCTGCCTCTCTGTCTCAGTGACGTGACTTTACCAAACAATGGCCAAAGATATCTTACTGTATAACCTGTGTTGTATAGCTAAGTGCAGCTTTATTATTTGATAAATAATAATTACATAGAAATTGTAATAAATAATTATCAGAAAAACACTTAACATAAGAAAATAAGCATAGCTTAATATTCCATTAATATAATATAAGCTTAATATTCCAGTAAAAGAAAATGCATTTTTGAGCTAAGAAGCCAGGTGAGTGGACATGTGATTGCATAACAAAATAAAATTACCCTTTTCATGGATATAATAAGAAACACAAGGGAAACAAAGCAAATGTATAATGGTGTCAATTATAAAATATAAAAAAACATCAGCCTACTTTATGTCTTTACTTTATGTCTCTGGTGCTTTTTGAAGACTTTTTCCTGTCAGCACAGCTCTGCCCAATGATAATCACAAGTCATGATCAGATTGGTTTAGATCATTTCACACCACAACCCCTGCATTGGTTTCATGCAAATGGAAGGACATCACAGTATATACACATAATTACACACATAATAAAAATGAAGGACAGAACTGGTGACAGCCTCAAACCATTAATGTAATTTATGATTCCCGACTGAAAAACAAAAATAGTAAGCGAGACATAGAAGACAACATCTGGGCAATTAGTTCCATTAATATTGTTCTTATAATCCATGATTAACAGGCCCCATAATATAAATAAAAACATTTTAGGCATACTTGATGTACATGTTATCTTTATTCTTATGGCTTTCCAATAAAATGGATTATAGCAGTCTTGCATGCAGTTTACTTATACACTACAAGCATCTGTATGTGATTGATGGGTTATTTTAAAGTCTGTTTAATCAAAACATTCTTTCATAATGCACAAACTACAGGGTATGTATTGAAAGTTTTAGTAACATGCAAAATATAATAATGTTAATGGAGCTATACCTTTATAACATGGAACAACAGAAGCTGTGACACAGTTTCAGGTGGAAGTCATAGGAAGAAAATAGCAAAAGCAACACACCTAAATGCCCTTGAAAAATGTAAACAGAAGTAGAAAGCAGGGGCATGTGAGATGTGTGATGCCATGTCCTTGAGATAATCATTTAAAATATTCCATGCCATCATTCATCCAATTTAGATATTTATAGTGATAAAGACTGAGAGGTAAGCTGTGTAAAAATAGTTTACAAAGCCCACTAAAACATAAAACATTAACTTTTTATTTCCAAATAAAAATATTCAGTCTTAATTCTCCTTAAAAGTCCATATAACAAGTTACATTCTTCATTGTTGAATATTTATTCCTGTCTGACTAAATAGAGCAGAACAAAGAGAATAAATCTAGTTCTATATCACATGTTATACAATACAACTGCAATGATGTTCTATAAATTCCATAATTTCACAATCACTGCAAAATACATCCATCAGAAAAGTGGGAAAAAGTAGAGACCTGGAGGACAATGATTTCCTCCAAAAGCAAACTGCCAAAGGTTTGTGGCTAAAGCAAGGTAACTTCTGACAGGTTCACTGAAAGTTCATCAACAGCATAGGCTTTTTCTCAAACTTCCATCTTTTAAAGACAAACCCTCAGTTGAGGATTCAATTCTAGTGCTTCAATGATAAAAAGGTATGTGCATAATAACCAAAATTATAAAATGAATAGCATGTGTTTACATGAATTATTTTTGAGAGTGAACAAAAGTGAATGTGCAAAGTATGCCTGCTGCTCTGACACTGATACTCAAATATATTGTATGTGAGTATGACTGGGTTCATGTGGACCTCAGTCGAAAGCTACTGGTCATTTTGTGTAAAAATAAGCCGTGTCCAGCAGGTTGGTTTATGAGGCTTGATGACAGAGAGAGAGAGAGAGAGCCATTTGAAAATAGAACACTAACATGCATAATCGTGGATAAACTTCCATGCAGGTCCGTTGACAGTGCTCACAGTGTCTCTTTGATTTCAAATGGCAAGACTAGCCTTAAAGCAATTTTTCTCACTGTAAAGATTACCCCCTGACAGAACAACCCTTTTGAAGAGTAAAAAAAGTGTATAAAAAGTCAATGAAATAAGCTACAATTTCTTAAAGTAATAACATTAATTCTGTTGGTAAAGAAATACAACAGTGAGTGATATAACAGTAATTCAAGACACATGAAAGCAGAACTAGCTGCAGAAGAAGTCAAAGCGTTAAGTAATGTGTCTTTCAGAACAACAGAAAAGTTGCCCGTCATTACAAACAGTTCGTCTGGCTCTTGAACACAGCCAACATGGTCTCATTTCAGCCTGAATGAGCAACCTTTACATTTAGGCACCTAAACCTCCAGTAAGCATGGTCACTTTGGCATAGATATCCATACTGAGGAAGAGAGTCCAGAGGATGACTTAGTCACTTTTAAATGTTGTAAACATTTTGTCATTAATTCAAATGTCTTTGTCGCATCTCCAAGGTGAGTTTATTCATCTTGGTCTTGAACATCTTTGCCCACAACCTCCTTTTCACTATTGTCTTTTTCATATTTGTTTTTTCCAATTGTTGTCACACTGTTGCATGATGACTGAGAGGCAGTTGAAGGTGCTAGTTCACTTTGATGAGTGTTTAGATTCTTTTTTAGATTGTCTGTGATGACAATCTCATTGTCAACGAGTGCTTTATCCCTTTGAATTACATCATTGGATGTGTTTGAGGGCTTACTGGCAGCAACTGCCTTAATATAGTGCCTAAAAGCTCTTTGGATGACAATGGCTGACATGTCCTCCTGCTTGCGACGTAAGGTGGTAGTGATGGGCTCGTAGGAGACCTTGGAAGGGTTGGAGGCCATGAAGCGCTCCTCCATCTGCCCCCTGAGGACATCCATCTCGCCACCCTCACCTAAAACACGTTTAGTGAATGCAAACAGGATATCCAAACAGTGAATGCGTTCACCACTCACCATGGGTAGATCCATGGAGATCAGTTCAAGCTTGTTAGGCATGGCGATGCGCAATGGTGGTTCCAAAGCATCTGCAAATTCTGGTAGCTTATTGTACTCCATGAACTGTGTTGCATGAGGATCAAACCTTTCCCATACCTCATAAAACATTTCAAAATCGTCCTCACTTAATGGGTCTGCGCTCTCTTCGGTGGCCACACTGAAGTTTTCCAGGATGACTGCAATGTACATATTCACCACAATCAGGAAACAGATGATGATGTAGCTAACAAAGAAAGCAATTCCCACAGGAGGGTTTCCACAGTTGCCTACAACAGAACTGCCAGGATGCTCCATAGTAGCGTTACAATCATCTTCATGCTTGTTGAGAATGGGCGCTAGGAGGTCATGCCACCCAGCTGAGGTGGTGATCTGGAACAAACAGATCATGCTGTTGCCAAATGTCTCAAAATTGAAAAGGTCATCAATGCCTGCTTCTCTCTTGACATAAGCAAAGTTTGACATGCCGAAGATGGCATAAATAAACATCACCAAGAAGAGCAGAAGGCCAATGTTAAACAAGGCAGGAAGTGACATCATCAAGGCAAACAAAAGTGTGCGGATTCCTTTGGCGCTTTTAATCAGGCGGAGGACTCGGCCAATCCGAGCCAATCGGATGACTCGGAACAATGTTGGTGAAACAAAGTACTTTTCTATCAGGTCAGAAAGAAACATACCTAAGGATAGAAAGCAGAATACATTAAAACAAGTATATACAAAACATGTATAATGAGAAAGTGAATATAAATAGTGAATATAAACAGTACTGAGTCATACCAATGATGGAGAGAATGACTACGATAAAATCAAATATATTCCAGCCATTGGTGAAAAAGTAATGGCGAAGAGAGATCATCTTCAACAAACACTCTCCAGTGAAGATACAAATGAATACAACATTTATGTTCCAGAGAATGTTTTGCTTTTCTACTGACTGTTCATCCGTTTCCACCATCATGGCTACCATATTGAGCCATATCAGAACCATTATTACAATATCAAATGCTTGTTTTGTTGTGAAGTCAAAGATGTATCCTTGAATCTTGTTCTGAAACAGATATTGATATGACAGGGCAAGAGTGATTCATTTTAGATGCTGTGAAATTACAATAGATCAGTGATGCAAATTTATGTTGTGAATAAAATGACATACTGATGGTCTAGGAATAGGTTTTTGTGGTTTCTTTGACCCCAGCTTTTTCATGGCATTGTAGTATTTCTTCTGTTCCTCAGTCATGAAGATGTCCTGACCTCCAAAGTAATGAGGGCAAAAGAGGCATGTTAAATCACAGGAAAAGTAATGAGGAGAAACTGCAGGAAGACAAAGCAATAATAGCAATGCTGTTACACGCATTAAACATATTTGAAAGCAGATTCGATACTCATCTTTTTCTTCTGCTGATTGAAATTGTCTATGATGACACCAATAAAGAGATTAAGTGTGAAGAAGGCCCCAAATATGATGAAAACAACAAAATACAGGTACATATTCAGGTTGATCTCATACTCAGGTTGCTCTTCTTGCTATAATAATGACAGAAAGTAGAAATATTAATATGAGTAAGTTGGTAGTTGGTGGTAAATGCAGGTGTGATTTCATAATCCCTGAATTCTAGAGGATGCCAACACTTAAGGAACACTGAAAAGGCCTTTGGTGTAGCTAAATCAAACTAAAAGTCATGCTGATAAATCATACTCAAATACCCGTTCCATTACTCAAACATTTCATTACTACACAAAAATGTTAAAACAACTCACTGACTGATTGAAAAAATGCCAGAATGGCAGTTGTATTTTTGTTTGAACACTAATAATATTTTGTTTTCACAAAGCCCTGTAGACTAATGAACCTCCTTCTTTTGATTTGACTTTAATGTGCCATGTTAATGTCACAATACACTTCTATTGAAGTGTATCTATTGAAAGACAAGGAGTGAATCATTGTGTCATACAACCATATAGACAACTGGGAGTTGAATTTTATTTTATTTGCAATCCTCATTTGATTTGCTCTAATTTTTCCAAAGGCAACTAATGCAAATATATAATAGTGAAGAGGTGTATGTTTGATACAATTATAACAGATTCAAGAATTTTGGTATTATTATGAGAAGCATTTAACAGAAAGTTTAACAAATAAAAAAAAAGGAAAATAGGAAATTACCTTATTTTGAGAGTCCACAGCAGCATACATGATGTCCGTCCAGCCCTTGAATGTAGCCTTTACAGAAATAAAACAACATATATCATTCTATGCCTTTAATCTTTCCATCATTTCACACGTTCAGCAAAAACATGTATAAACTAAATGATTCAATTATTTACCACTTGCAACAGTGCAAGATAACCAGCTCCAACATTGTCAAAGTTGATTTTTACATTCTTCCAGCGAGTCCCATTCCGCCCCTCACACTGTGACTTGTTTTTCACCTCTGATGAAGGGAAACGCTCATTTGTGGTTCTGTCGACACAATAGTAGTACTTCCCCGCAAATAAGTTGACTCCCATGATGCTGAAGATGAGCCAAAATATGAGACATACCAGCAGCACATTGAAGATAGAAGGAATGGCTCCTAGCAGGGCATTGACAACCACCTGCAAATCAACACACACAAAGAAAAATAATGAAGACAGTGTGCAGTGACCTCAGCATGTAGCCTACGAGTGACATACAGCACAGTATACTCTGGCAATGGAAAGAGAAGGAAAACAGCATGACTGTTTCAGTGTCAACATACATGTCTGCATCAGCTCATCACAGAGCTCTGATAAAATGATGACTTCATGGTAAAGCTGGGAAAATAATTAGTTAGCTATGCTGTATGTCTAAATTTTAAAATCTTATTACAATTATTAAAATTACATCAGCATTGAAAAATCAGGTTAAAAAAAACAGCAAATAACACCCCTAACGGTAAAATTATAATGGAAACAAAGGAAGAGTTGCTGACATACTTTAGAACCTATTCATGCAAATAAAGGGAATACATGCTACCGTGTGAGGAAAGACTATCATCATCATCGTCGTCTTCCTCATCAACAGTGCTGTAAATGTGGACCACCACAATATGAAAGCAACTAATCAATATGTTACATTGATCTCAGCAGCTGACAGCCCTGGCCTGGATGCTAGACCAGGCCTGCATTGCACAGTAAAATACTGTAATAGCATGAGATGTAATAAGAATATTTCTGTGAAGGTTTCTTACTTATTCTGGTTAAAGCATTTTTATGAAAAAAAAATAATATAATATTTTTGCTAGTGCAGGCATGGGCAATAAAGACATTCTGCAAAAGGATTTTTATTCTCTCTGATTATTAGAAGAGCAGAGAGATGCCCCACTCTGTCAGAGAAAGATGAAACTGAAGCTGAGAGATGGATAGCATATTTTGTTATATAAAAAGAATATAATGTATGTGTGGCAGTATGTAATGTAGGTGGATCTGTTTAACCTTTGTACAAGATCAAACTAGCTGTTATACCTTATTATCAGTTTTAAGGCAAACAAAAATGAAAAAAAAAAAAATCTTTTTTACAGTATTTAATGTACTGATTTAATCTACTCATCAGAAAGAGAATAAACACATTCCCAGAAATTCCTTTAATTAAAATCTTACATCACAGGTAGTAGGTAGTTTAGTTATTAAAAGGTGCTATATTTAAGAAATGTTTTATATTAACATGAAATGACCATGATATATCATCAAAGATTAAGGAAACATGTTAAATTTAAAAACTGCCTTCACCGACTATGTTTATGTTTTGATATGTTGCACCACCCCCCACCCAATAACACAGTTAGTAGCATATGCATCGGAAAAGCTGAATTACTGAACCTAAAAAGCGTCACTACCAAAAAAAGTGCCTTGACCAGAGGGAAAAAAATGAGGCCCTGCAGGGAGATTTGATAAAATATACTGTAGATGGCTGAAAGTTGAAAGGAAGCTGAAGACAGACCATGATAGACATTGTGTGGATACTCTTCTCCTGGACAGGGAAGCGAAATGAGAACATCAGCTAAAAGATTAACTTTGCTATTGTACATATTAACATACTATACCTTTATACTATACTATACTATACAGCAAGAGAAAGAGAATTAGAGAAGAGGAATGCTTAATGCACATGCAACAAATTCTACTCCTGCTCTTCTGGATTGATCTGAATCAGTGCACTGAGCCAACGGAAGGAGGTGAACCATGAACCATAGATTAAGTAAATCCAAACCAATCCTTACCCTCATGCCCTCGAACCGTGACAGAGCTCTCAGAGGTCTCAAAGCTCGCAGGGTCCTCAAAGACTTAATGGCACCAAGTTCAGAAAGTCCCATAGCATTTGCTACCAGACTGACCAATGACACCTGGAATGAATGCATGGGTGTGAAAAGCAGAACAGACAGATAACACTTAATATAATGGGCATGTTTTCAAATACAGTATTAAAGTGTGGATAACACACCTCTCCAAAAAGAATTGTGTAAAAATGTGTGGGCAAACCTACATCAACAATGAGGAAGTCCAACCAGCACCAGGCATTTGTGAAGTATTTGGCAAATCCATATGCCACCCACTTCAATAACATCTCAAGAATGAAGATGTAGGTGAAGATTTTGTCTGCAAACTCCAACACAGTTTTAACCGTCTTCCTCTTCTCAATGTAGACATCTTCAAATGCCTGAAAGTAAAAAAAAAATAGTACATTTTAATTAGTAAAAGAAAATAAAGAAATGTACAAATGTCAGTTAGTGGTTATGTTTGATTTAAGGTGCAACTGTTTGACATGCAGAAATAGTTTTTATGTGTCTCAGTCTTCCTCAAAATCTTGACTTCATGAATGATGCCATATATAATAATGTGAAGATACAGGTACAAGGTATGTAAGGTAAAATGGCCCACTCCAGCAAAAGCTTATCATGTTGTCATAAGACCATTTCAAGATTTGTCAGTGCTTATGAGTTGTGCCTGTTTGTTACCTCTGCTACCTCTGCTGAGGTTACTGTATATTTTTTCTTTATTTTCTAATTTGTAGGACAGGCCAAGAATTTCACTTTCTTAAAATTCTGTAATTGCAATGCAGACATCATTATGAAAATCAGGCATTTGTAAAACAGGTGACATTTGGTATGATCCAGAAAAATATCTGGATTTTAGTGTTGGCACAGGTATGTGTTCTTGGAGCAACTTCAGTTTGGTATGTATCTGTAGCCATTTTCAGACAAATACTCCACATATTATTCAGAGATTTGGGTTTGGACAAGTTTCCCCTGCTGCGTTCTCACATGAGCTCACTTACACATTAAATGGAAATTACACATGGCAACTTGCAACAAAATTCTTGGTGGATATCTGGAGCAACTTCTGCAGACATTTGCGTTCACACATACAGCTCCTTTGGAGAATCTCAGTTTAAGCGCATGTCTGAAAACAGCTTAAGTTAGTGCTCTTAAGTGATGTGAACTATTTGCTAAATGGTGTTTCCCATTTGTTAAGGTAAATGTATAATACTGTGCAAGTTAATTAATTAACTAAATATGTGACATAAATCCCACAGACTAACCAGTGCTCCACTGCTCAGCAGGATCATGAAGATGATGAAGCTCTCAAACCAGTTGTGCTCCACTATCCGGTAACAGGTTTTTCTTAGTGTCCACCACACCTTCCACCATCCCACATCCACTTTCACCTGACAGCACTGGAACTTCTGCACACAGGCTGCATCAAGACAAAAGGGAGATGGTGATAAAGTCATGTTACATGGAGTAACAGGTTAACACCGCAGAGCGTAACTTTGGGTGAGTTTTTGTTGTTGATGATATTATTTTTCTGCCCCTGTCTGGTCTTCACGAACAGAAATGATTTGACAGCAGTGATATGATGTGTTTTTAAGACAGACAAAATGTTCTGTCAAGTAATTCTATCAGACCTGGCTGAAGGAGCATTTGCTTATACACCAGCTGGGGGCAAGAAGCATTCATTCTAATAAACTGCTGAACTCTGGCTTTTTTGAACCAACAAATTCACTTTTCCTGGGTGCTTCTTTCATGAGTCATGGAGAACTGTACTACAGATTTAACACCAAAGCAGCTTCAGTAGTGGCAGCAGTTATAGCAGTATTCACCATCAGGAAAGCACGCATCAGGATCCAAAGATTCTTCAAGTTCAAAGTCAATAGACTCTCCGCCTTCCCCAGGTGGCAAACCATCCACTGTGCTGCCCTCTGAGGAGCTGAGCTGATCATCATCTACAATCTGTGGAGGAAATCACATAAAAGTAGTTATAATAAGTATATGTAATATATAAGTACAATATAACAGGTGCTGCAAATGTAAATAAAAACAAAAAATAGAAATTGCATTAAACGCACTCCATCGCTCTCCATCACTCTTTAGATAATTTATTTATTATTTATTTCCTGGAACAAGAATTGATACTGTGTTGTCCTAGTAAGGACTTCATTGACTTCATAGAATTATTAACATAATAGGCTGGCAGCAGGTGAGCAGCTGAGTGGAATCTTCATTGCACTCATCTCCATTTCATGAGGAGGATGATTTCAGACAGTCAGAGACATATTGTGCCAAAGGTAAAGATGATGCTTGGTTGTTATAATTTTCATTGTTCAATGAGCATTTAAATAATTTAAATTATAATATTTATTTAAATATAAAGGAAGGAGGCACACACACGCACGCACACACACATATATATTTTAAGTGGTCAGAATGCAAAAAACAGACACAATTATTGGTTTTTGCAGCTAAATATATGAAATACGTTAAAAAAAATTAATAAAATAAAATAGTGATTTGAAGGCTGACACTTTTGTATCGACACAACATGTTCTCTCCTCTGGCCAGTTGTTGTATGGCTTTCTACAGGGTGTGTCTGCTAATAGCTGGTAGATGAGAACAGCTTGAACGCCTTACTGGAGAATGCAGAAGCAATGATCTGTCCTGGGACCAGCTAATGCAGTGCAGGGAATGATGTAAGCATGTTACTGTGAGCACTGACATCAATGTGTTTGTGCTACCATTCCATCCATTCTCTGTCAGGAGGGTCTCGTGCTAAATTTGCACATCGTTTGAAGAAACTATGAAACTATGAATTACTGTGATTTTCACAAATTATTATAATTATTTGTGAAAATCACAAATTCACAGTGATTCTCTGTGCTCTTGACATCTCACCATGAAGATTATTTTAGACTTATGGGTATCCTTGTTGAGGAATGCATCATAAATATATCACAATGCAATAAAGATAAAAAAAACAAAAAAACAAAAACAAAAAACAATTGTTTAAAAATAAAACTAAATGAAGAACATACTTTCATTGATGTTTAACTCAATTGAATTAATACAGCATAAAAAAACACCAAAACAAAAATGTAAATGAGCCGTGTAATCTTTGACATTATTTTCTGATTATCAAAGTATTTTCAAATATCCAATAAATAGGTAAATTATCAAAAAATTTAAGAGCGCAACAATTTATGTGGACATTTGTACCTACTTTGGAGTATAAGAGGAGGATTTAGTTCACCAGCACCCAGATTTAAATGGTACATGCTGTAATTTAATCTGCATGCTAGTATTTCCTTACGTAAGGCTGCTCCTCACTTAAGTGTCAAGGTAAATGGGGTTTATGAAGGAAACATCACATTGCATGCTCTTAACTTTGTGTCATGTTTCAAAGTGACTACTGAAACAATATAATCCTTTGCCATGCATCACACATTATAAACATTAGTCTGCTATGCTGTGACATACTTGGTTTTCAAGGTTTATTATCACTTACAGTAAAGGCAAATAGATCGATCAGACCAGTCCACAAGAGCATCCTTACCCCATGACATCCTCCTGGTTCAGATGAGGCACTGCTGAAGTCCTCCGTGTTGAGGTTTTCAAAGTCAGACTCCCCGATAGCAATAGGGACAGTGACAGTCAGATTAGGATTGTTGATGAAAGACATTATAGAATCATCACTCTTGCTGCTGACTATATACTTGTCTCCATTTTTGTCCACTCCAGTCACATCCCCATTGCCATTCTTAGGAAAGTCTTTGATGGTATGGTTGGGGACACCATTTGGTGGTAAAGGTTTCTGAAGCTCATCAAGCGATTTGTCATCGGCCTTCCTTTTCTTCTTGTCCCTGAGACAGACACTGCTGCAGCAGCTTCGAAGTATGGACTTGGCAAAAGCAAAACCTTTGTGAATTCGACCAATAGCAATCTGCAAGTTGTTTGTATCGCTGTCATCCTCTGTCGCTGCCAGGTTGTCAGCACTGAAGGAACTCAGTAGCAAGGCCAGGAAGAGGTTCAGCACCTAGTGGATAATAACATTGCTTAGCGCAAGACTTAGCGTGAGACCTATAGATGGGAATAAAACATGTAGCCATAAAACTGTCTGTACGTGCTTATTCTTACACCTCTCATCTTCATTTTCTAATAGTATGTTAATGGACTCATGAAATGACAAAAAGATAATGATGTACCACAAGGTTTCCAATAACCATGACCATCATGTAGACAGTGATGCACTTGGTCGTCCCAGCCACTTGCATACAATCCCACATGGTCTCTATCCACTCTCCACAAAGCACTCGGAACACAATGAGGAATGAATGGAAGAAGTCACTCATGTGCCATCGGGGCAGAGTGCAGTCGGCAGAGATTTTACACACACAGTCATTGTATTTTTTTCCAAACAGTTGCATGCCCACAACAGCAAAGATAAAGACGATGATAGCCAGCACCAGGGTCAGGTTTCCCAAAGCCCCCACTGAATTGCCAATTATTTTGATTAGTGTGTTTAGAGTGGGCCATGATTTAGCCAACTTGAATACTCTCAGCTGTAAAGAGAAAACAAATTATATTATGTTTCTACACTTAAAATGCCATCGAGCATATTGGAAATTAAACATTTAGACTCACCAGTCGGAATGATCTCAGAACAGACATGCCAACTACATTTTCCAAACAAAGTTCCATCAGGCTTAAACTGACAATGATTCCATCAAAAATATTCCAGCCCTCCTGGAAGTAATAGTATGGATCCATTGCAATGATCTTCAGAACCATTTCCGCAGTGAAGATACCAGTGAAAACCTTAATCACAAACAGGAATTGGCCATTAATGAACACAATACCTATTTTTTAAAATAACACTGACAATACATACACACTACGGTCCACTGACCTGATTTCCCACAATAAGCATATTAGAGAAACGTAAGGTCATTGGATAATGCTCCATTGCCATAAACAGTGTGTTAAGTACAATGCATATGGTGATGGTTAGGTCGACAAATGGGTCCATCACAATTAGTTTAACCAGCTTCTTGATCTTCAGCCATGTTGGACAGCATTCCCAGATGAGGAAGGTGTGGGCAAAGTTGTACCAGCAAGGAGGACACTTCTGCCTCGACTCCTCAAGTTCTTACGCACAAACACAAAAAACGTTTACACACATTTTATATTTTAAAACTACCATTAATTCTGTAAATATCCACGGTTTTAAGATGTATTCCGTGGTGTAGAATACCTACCCTCCATTGTGCTGGTAATGACACTAGCTGTGCTATGGACTCTCTGTCTGACCTCTGGGCCATCAAGGAAGTCCATAAACTCCTGGTTTGCTCCTCCACTGGCCTGTCTGTACTCTGTGTCGGTGGTATCAGCCTGGGGGGTAGAGATAATTGTTACATGTCCATTACAATGGGTGTACACCATTTTGCTTTTGCTAGAGAGCAGCATATTTCCATACTAAATTTCTAAATCAATTTAAAACATCATGGTTTGGAAAATGATCAGCACTAATGTCATGTATCACCGATGGGATTTCTTGTTCTTAAATTTGTAAATGTGAGTCAGACAAAAAAAGACGGAAAAGAAAAGTAAACAATGAAACCAAGGCTACAATAAGCAAATAAAAACACCTGGACTTGACAACCCTTTCTTACGTTGTCTGTGATGGAAGCCATATCCACTGTCACTTTAGGCAGATGGAGCCTCACAGGTGATGATGGCAGAGAATTGCCACCCACCAGAGACACCACCCCATTACAGTCTACGGAACTGTGCTTAATCCCACTGGCTGGAAAAAGGACATGTGACAAGAAGCTGCAGTGGCTCATACTGCTGCTTCGTCGATCAAACGTTCGGGGAAGAAAAACAGAGCCTCGCTGATTCAGGTTGTCCTCAAAAATACTGTTCTCATCATCAGCAAATTCATTCTCTGATCCTACGTCCTGTGTTTGGCTTCGAAAACTGAAAAGGCTGGTCCTGCTGTTCCGTCGTGGCGAGAATGGTGGTCCACGAAAACTCAGAAAGGACTAGAAAAGAAGTATATTCTTCAGTGGGCACAAGATACATGCTGACTGTATATAAGAATAAATAGGGAAGACGATGATGACTGACTGAGCAAATAAAAAAAAAAACATTTCTGTGATGAGGTGAAGAAAAAAGCAAAATGATGGTGATGATAATGGACAGTGAGCAATTAAAAAAAATCGCAAATGATCATGAAGATTAAGATTATGATGTTGATGAAGATCATGATCATATTGATGATAAACACTGTATGAAGGAAAACTGAGGAATGGAAAAAAATGCACCTTCATGATGTTCATCTGTGACAAGAATATAAGAGGCTGATGAGGGCAGTGAAAAAGATAATGATGTTGATGCCAGTGACGATACCGATGATGATGATGATGATGATGGTGGTAGAAAATAAACTGTCATGGTGATAGCAGTTAAACAAGCCTAATTTCATGACATGAATGTCATCCCGAAATTAGCCAGCAACTCATGAAGGATGAGGAAAATTAGCAAAAAAGCATGTTAAGCATTTACATTTATTTTCTGTTCATAAACACAGTGACTGCAATGAACCTGATGTGCGGAGGAGCTGAGCAGGTTTGAATCCACAGAGAAGCGGCAGCGAGCCTTTTTCATACTGTCCTGTGACTCCGATTTGGGAAATTTCTCATCAGCCCCTTTGCCCTCCTCCTCTTTTCTTTTTTTACGCCGGTTGCGTCTCTCCTTGGCACTTTTGGAGCTGAGCTTGGAGGTTTCAGAGGAGCTCTCAGTGCCACCAGCTTTGTCGCTGGCCTCCCCAGTGTCCACAGCAGCTACAGTTGCTGCTGCTGCCTAAAAGAGGAAAGAGAGGTCAGTGGAGCTGAGCATTTGGAATAAATGGGCCACATTGCCACCTTTTTATGGCACCGTGGGAAACATATGTCCAACTGCATTAGAAAGTCAATCATCAATCACTGACATTTTTTTTATGATAGATCAAAAGTCTATCAAAGAGAACATGGTAAATATGCTTGCTATCAGGATGGGAGTATCTTTAAATGCTGTACCAAGCCAGAAAAAAATGAGCTACAGAAACCTAGACAAGAAGGCAGAAGAGGGTTATTTGTAGGAAATAAAATCACATGTCATATATATTATGACATATAGTGTAGAGTTCTAATTCTATGTTATAATAATCTAATAACAATAGCATTAATAATAATAATAATAATAATAAGAATTTTATTATGAGCCATCTAACATATATAGGGAGCCTCTGTGCACCTGAGAGTCCTCTTGCTGCTGTTTCAGCTGCTCCAGCATGGCCTGATACTCCTCTTCCTTCTCCTTAGCCTCTTTAATAGTGGCTTGGCTCTGCTCCTCATAGGCCATGGCTACTACGGCCAAGATAAGGTTGATCAGGTAGAAGGAACCAAGGAATATCACCAGCACAAAGAACATCATGTACGGCTTCCCTGCTGCTCGCAATGTCTGAAATAAACACAAACAATCTGGTGTGAACAGATCATTTGTAATGACTAGTGCAGGTTTTGGAATGGTATTAGTTTCTCACATTTTCTTATTTGCGTGTATCTTTTAAATTACCTTGCTATTCTGTAAATCGTTTGGTAAACTGTCTATCTAACTGTTTGCTTTTGATCAATTAATACACACATACAGTATAGTTCATGCATAATTAAACATACATGACAGTGAATGAGACATACCTCATCCTGTTGCCACCCTCAGGTCAAATTATGGTCAAAATTTCAGCCCTTTACCGACTAGTAAATGCAACTCATTTGTGAAATAGGATTAGGGCAAATATATACAGTACATTGCTGAACTAGTGTTGCTCTGGTTATTACACAGCAAATACACAGTTAAATTTAAATTAAAAATTCAGTTTCATGTATAGTCTACTCTTGGTTTGAATATGTTGTCTATCAAAGTAAAAAAAAAAATAGTACTAATATTTGCTCATTGGACCTTTGTGTGCTTTACATCTTCATGTTACAAAAGCTAAGCGTTGACCTTTTTTATTGGGGCCATTCACATGGTCATAATGGGCCTCGTCTTTGTTCATTTTGGCCAAGATGCACCTGCATTTCATTTGGAGTGTTGTTTGAACAGGATGTTCAAAACACTCCCATTAATACAATATTGAAATATGAGAATGCTTTGTCTTTGACATAGCCCCTCCTTAACATAGCAAGTACAGCCTGTTTTTTTTTTTTTTTTTTTTTTACATTTTGGAAAGCAGACACCATAAACACAGCACCCTGTGCTATAGATGAGTTAAAACAATTCATGAGCCTGCCACCAAACACATTTTTAAAGGGTCACTGAGCAACCAGAAACGACAAGCTTCTTCTCCACATGAGGATCACGGGGAGCTGGAGCCAATCCCAGCTGACACAGGGTGAAAGGCAAGGCACACCCTGGACAAGTTGCCAGTCCATCCTAGGGTCAACATATAGAGACAAACAACCATTCTCTCTCACATTTACGCCTACAGGCACATTTTTTTCAGTGTCCAATTAACTCCAAAATGATGTTTTGCATGAAACAATATTATAGAAAACTGTTCAAATAATCATGTTACATGTAAAGAGGGATGTGTTATGTAAGCACTGCAGCTATTAAATTGCTTGAATCTTATCTTTAGGAGCAAAAAAAATATGCTTTCTAATTTTTGCTAGTTAAGTCACATGGCTTAGCTTGGTACACAGATGTATTGGAAATGTTGTGATAGGAATCCAAAATCACACAACCTGTCACATGACCCACCGGGATGTTCAGTAAATGTCTTTTATTAAGAACTTTCCTAAACATGGTCTTTTCACAACCGTGTTATCCATGGGCTCTTTTATCTTGAATTGAACCAAGCTTGAATTCAGCTTGATAATAAAAAGTATTAAGTGAAAATCATTGTAGTAATACATGCATTTATGCAATTTATGGTACTATATGTCTAGAAGGGTTCTTCTAGTTTTCCTAATTTCTCAGCCTACCTGCTGATAAAGGTTTTCCCAGTAATCCTGTGTCATCAGTCTAAACAAAGAAAGAAAGGCCCAACCAAATGTGTCGAAGCTTGTGTAGCCATAGTCTGGGTTCCTTCCCACCCTAAGGCAGGTGTAACCCTCTGGACACTGCCTGCAACAAACAGAAAGTCTGTGAAGCACGGAGGGCATCAGAATTCTGGCTATTCAGAAGGACACAATGTATGCAGCATACAATTTTTTTGTCTATCCTGTGTACAGAGCAGTCAAGGAATAAACATACCCAGCTTCACTGCCATGTCCACAGAGCAGTGGATCTCGCTTTCCTGGAAGGTAATAATAATTTCCTGGTGGGAAGAGAAAGAAATGGTTTTTTAAGGTGAATGTTGCGGTCATGAAAATATAATAGCTTTAATGTTTGGTGGATACTGTTTGAAATCACTTCGTGAGCTACTCAGATACTCACTGCTATCGAGGGAGAATGCAGTCATGTTGAAGCTTTCTGTCCCATTATATGATGAAATGTTTCTTGGAATCTGTACACACTTTTGCTTTAAATGGCCCATAAATAGTTGTAACCCTATGAGGGCGAACACGCTTAAGCAGAAGATTGTAAGGATCATCACATTGGAAAGCTTCTTCACTGACTGGAACAACGCGGCAACGATGGTCTTCAGGCCTGCCAGATATAGTATCGTTTATTAGCCTGAGTAGTCAGTCAGTATACATGGGAGAACAATGCAAAATAATGCCAGTGATCTCTATATTTAAAGCAACACATTCATTCTTTCATTTTGTTTCTTCAACTATCACTGACAGAAAATCAAAAGACATGGAGGTCTTTCACAATTCTAATATATTTTAAAAGCAAAATTATCAACACTATGGAAATAGTCCTTTACCACTAACTTTTCAAAGAATTTTGCTCCTAATTTTCACAAAACTGAGGCTATTTATCAACAAGTCACAAAGTAGTAATTACATGGAGAAAAGTGACATAGGAAATTAGGATCATGCACTTCTGTGATGATGCATGTGAAACAAATCAGCAAACACACCTCTGGGACTGGATATTATGCCTATCATTATTCACAAGCAATGGAGAGCAAATGGCAGTTCAGATTAGGTAACTCAGGCAAACCATTGCTAAATTTGCAGGTTCTTAAAAAAAAGATAAGCAAATAATGGTTACAGATCTCACAGAGTAAATATGCAAATGACTATCTTAATATACACTAGATCCTTAGCTGGGAAATTAAAATTTGGCATGAAAGCCAAAAACAAAATCTGTCCCATTTCAACTAGCTCCCACTTGAGATGGCCAAAGTTTTTCTCAGATTGTAGGTGTTCAGATTGCGAAAACAACTCTGTGAAATATCTGTGATAACAAGGCAGACAAGATGGAGCATCTTGCATACATGAGTTGCAAGAGGAGAGATAATTGGAGGAGGAGAGGAGGTCCAGGTGCAACATGTAAGAGACTAACATGCACTTGCTCCCATGGCTTACCTGGTATAACTGAAATAGCTTTGAAAGCTCTCAGCACTCTGAAAGTGCGAAGAGCTGAAAAATTGCCTAGGCTTACAAATTCCGTTACATACCTGCAGGGAGACGTAAAATTACTATGGCGTATCTACTTAGACAACACATGAAACATTAACATCAACAATGTAACTATAAATGAGATACACTGATATACTGTATATTTTAGAACACACGGATTCAGGTGAAGCAGCAGTAACTGCAGATGCAGTCTCCAGATATTCTCCTGCCACCTCCTCAGTATGATCTTCAGTTAATGTCCGAGTGAGCTTATGTGAGAAGAATGTCTGAACCAAAGCTCTGGACATTACGTGGGGTTGATGTCTGAAAATGGCTTGTGATGATGAATGACCTGTTCACCAGGATGATATTCTATGAAAAGTCTAAAACCAGCAAAAATCTGGCAAAGTATTTGCTAAACAGCTGCATATTCCTTTCCATAGAACTGCAAATAATTTTTATTTTAGCACTTAATACTACAGAATATCATAATTTTCCACAAACATTTAATAAATTGGTGAACTGTACATGAACTGTACATTTTTGAGGCAGTTTCTTTTAGCTATCAAATGACACATTTGGATTAACAGGCTCCCATTTTTAGTAATAACCAAATGGACTTTGGCTGTATGCCACAGATAAGGTAGGGAAAATGGAGAATATTGAGAGATGTGCTAATGCATTATCATTCTGGGGTTTGACGACTGAAAAGAAATATAAATACAGAGTAACACCAGCCTTATCCTTTGATATTTGGAGACACAGATGTACAATATGTATGTGGCTTTCAAACCTGAAGTGCCTCCTTCACCTTCAGAACAAGCTCTTTAATATGACTTTAATTTGAGTTAAAGTACTTACGCCAAAACAATGACACAGAAATCCAGCCAGTTCCAGGGATCTCTTAGAAATGTGAACTTTCCTATACAGAACCCTTGAGCTAAAACTTTAACAAGGAATTCAAAGGTGTAGATGGCAGTGAATGTGTACCTGTTGGAAAAAAAATGAAATGTATCAAGAAAAATACACAGCTTGTGTGTGATGTGTGTAGTTCAATGAGCAACACATGGACAACTTACTCCACATTCTTTGCCCAGTCAGGCGGCCTACTCAGTGTCATGAACACACAGTTGGTAAGGATGGTGCACATGATCACCACATTGAACAATTTGCAGGTTCTAGTCAAGGAGGTCAATTACGTAACCGTAGAAAAAACAATATTTGTATTATCTATCATATTGCAACCAACATAGCGATGTCAACGAAAATTGCGTTGAAAAACAGTAATCAGATTTGAAGTGGGTTACAAACTAATGATTTTGATCCAGAGATTTGGCACCATGTAAACAGCATTAATGCTTATCAGGATCAATAGCTCGATGAAAGGATATGAGTGCACCAAAATCTTGATTGATATTCTTCTTAGAGGGTTGAAAGGACTCAGGAGGTACAAGGCAGGAGCGGCGTTGAAGCGGAAGATGATCTTTCCTTTGTTTAATACTATAAAAGTCTGAAAGACAACAGAGATGTAATTACTGTATAATTCAATTAGACTGACTATCTGATAACTAAATAAGATTCAAGATTTACTAAAAATAAAAATATTCTAATCTTGTGGTTGCTTACACTTACTAACCAAAAGATTAGTCCTGATGTAACTAATTGCATTTTGTGTATTGCTGATGCGCCTCTTGTGATTCCTTTTTACTGGCCTTGTCTTCATTTCTTCTAAGATTTAAAGCCTCTAGCTAGATGGCCACACAGCAGCAATCATTATAGCTGTATGCTGTGCTGGACAAGAGTCTTCATTTCAGTGTATCTCTTCTCATCATTCTCATCAAAAGGAGCATTACACCACACAAAATATGATAAAGTCAAGATAAAATCTTGTTCATTCTCTGAAACAGTGGTAGATTAGCAGGAGATTAAAATCCAACTGCTCTTTATCATTATGGGATGCTTTTTTTTTGTTTTAAAGATTTCCACTGGGTCTTTACACTTTAAGTGAAACCAACCTACCTTCTGATTACTGTAGTAGGGGTCCAGGTCCTCCAGCGGTGTCGACACCAAGCCTTTAGGGATGTCCCTGTACAGGAGAGGGAGCGATTTGCCAGCCTCCAGGTCACGGCTGGCCTTGAGCACATTGTCATCACTGCGTTTTTTCTTCTCGCCTTTGGGTTTCTTGGCGTTCTCCTCAGCGATCCGTCCCTCAATGGCATTGAGGGACTCACGACTAAAAGGACGGAAGCTGTCTGGACCTGGCGGTACAAATTGTGCCATTTTTTTATCCTGCACCTTCACAGTGAACAGCTAGTCTCCAACATGAGAAAGGCCTGAGGGGTCAACACAGTTAAAGAGCTTTGATGAGAGGTCAATATCATCCTTGTTCTTTCACAAAATATTATTTAATTAAAAACAAAACTGAACATTTAATGCAAAAATTGTCAATATTTCTAGCGGCAAACTCCGACTGACAAACTGTGTGAACTGCTTCACATGAGGGAGAAGGAGGGTGGGTTAGTTCAGTTTCTTGGTCAGAGCTCAGCATCTCAGGAAGTGGCAGGATATAATGAGCCTAAAGATGACTGTCATGCACATGAATTCCTGCCAGCTGTGGTAAAATTAGATCTAATTATCTGCTCCTCTGAGGATAAAATTAAGATTTCATATGACAATGATCAATTTCAGGTAAGACTGTAGCTCCTCTCCTCCATCCCTCAAAATGAAGAGTCTGTACTGCTCTGAGACAGAGCACTGAGAAGGAAAGATCCATTCTACTAATAGGCCTGACTGGTATGATGTGTTAGCCAGACCTATGCAGTATTAAATATGAATGCACTACAGACTGCAAGGCATCTCTGCCCTGGCTGCCACCAAGCTCTTTTGCCTGAGCTGAGTGTAACACTGTAATAGAATACTTCCACACGTTGCACTGTGATGCAAGAAATCAATCACAAACACACTGATCAATCAGCTGCCCTCAGCAATGAGTTGCACATGCTTGTAATGTAATTGTAACAACAGAGAGTTTAAATACATGTCTGTCCAGATGATTTTCAAATCTAGTATGTAAATATTGGTTACACAGAACATTACATAACAATACAGAAAGACACAACACAGCCTAGTTGTATAGGCCCCGTTCAGACCTGGTGGATAGTGCTAAGAAGAACTGTTCACACCTGGCATTAAAATGCGTCCTGCATGTGTCTCCTGTGACCATATATGATCAGATTGGACCTCCATCACCCTGAACTCAAATACATGCTGTTGTCATGTCTGTTTATGACAATAAACTTGTACTTTTAAGGGGCCTGACTGTGTATGTGTGTGTGTGTGACTAACAGAAAGAGAAAACAAAGAGAAAAGAAGAGCTAGAGTTGATGAAAGCACTACTCATGCTGCGGTAACATGAAATACAATTGTGGGGTGATGATCATTGTTAATATTATAGTGATGGCTAGTTTTGCTTATGTAAATGCAGTGGATCAAACACCATCTAGCTGTGAAGGCAGCCTCTGATCAGTCCTGAGGACTGATTGTGTCATGCATTTCATGGAATGCGTCCACGTACATCCTCAAACCATCTCCAAATGTGTTTTTGTGATAAGATCTGAGGAAAATTTTAGGTCGGATTAGGATTGGGCATGATCAGCTAAAAAAAAAAAAAAAAAAAAAAAAAAAAAAAAAAAAAACTTAAAAATTTAAATTTGGAGAACATTTAAAACAGTTTATAAACAGTCATTTGCTGAACATTTTTATGATATATTTATAAGATATTATTTGTATTATATACTGTATTTATACAATATATGTATACAATATAATATTCTGATATTTAATCACCCAGCCCTTCTGTGAACTATCTATGACCTCCTCTCATGATTATGATTACCTGGTCTATTAGTGAAACTCTATTATATTACCTTTAACAGTATACATACTATCGAGCAGCTCTTAATACTCATGGAAGATACTGATGGTTTGAGCTACAGAACGCTGACTTTCACATGGCATGTGTACTTTAGGATGCTCTTTCTTCTGACAAGATGAATGCTGCTCTCATGTCCTACAGGCATTTGGTGAACTAAAAAAATCTATTTTGCCTCTACTTGATAGAGCATCTCAACTGAGACACATCACCTCTGCTGTAATTTGAGTCTTCACCTACAAGAACTCTGAACTTCAACATGCTCTCCCCGTGTGTGCATGGGTTCTCTGGTTTCCTCCCTCCAAAAACATGCAGAGATTAACTGAACATTCTAAATTCCCTGTTGGTGTGAATGTGAGAGACTGAATGGATGTTCATCTCAATATGTTGGCTCTGCAATGGACTCGCAACCTGTCCAGGATGTACCCCTTACGCCCTGTGTCAGCTGGCATTGACTCCAGCGACCTGTGACCCTCATGTGGAGGATAAGGCGTTAGACAATGAATAAATTAATGAATGTGCACCACTGGTGCCAACATCATTGGACAAACAGAAAACCACTGACTGAACTGCTGAGTGAGTCATATGCAGCACATAAGCCTTTGCAATCACAGAGCATTAGTTACAAACATTCACACTTGTTATATTAATCATTTTATGTCAAATAGTACATGTGCGAGGGCTTAGGATGAGCTACGTTGCTTCACAACGTAGCCCATTTGAGAAATTCTATAATGTCACTTATAGAATAAAGATACAAATATTTGTTGGATTCACCATCATTATGGAAAATCAATGGCAGACTTGGTATTAACCCTTTATGTAAGGTGGGCCGTCCTGAATAGACACTCAGAATTTAACAAATAACATAAAAGTTCTGTCAGAGAATAAATTAGCTCTGGATCCAGCTAAAATACATTACAGCAATCAGAAATGTGCCTTCTAGCATTATATTTCACACAATGAATACGAACCATTTAGGACCAGAGTTCAATATAATATCCACTGACATTTCATACACCTTGTTCACAAAATGTGTACATTTAGGATATTAAGGACATGTTTGAATTGCTTTAAATTGTATTTAATCATTGATGACATTTGTTCTTAAATATGATAACAAATACGATTAGTCTATGTATCATCATGGTTTAGAATAAACAAGTGTAGTTCTTTGTTACAATGGACCATTCTTTACACAATTCAGTAATTGCATGCATTGCATGCATTGATCAGGTGTATACAGTATCTCCATATAAAACTATTATTTGTGGCATTTGGGAATACAATATACTCTTCGTAAAGGGAAAAAGAAACAGTTGAGGAACAAGAGTAAGACGACTTCATTGATGACTGAGAACCTTCACAGACAAGAGACAAAAGACAAACTTCATAATGACCTGATAGTTCCTGAAAATATTTAATTAAACCTTGAATATATCGTATGTTCACCCAATAAGGTCAACCAGCAGTGATTAACCTCCAAAGAGACATGCATCATTCTCACTCTGTTCCCAACTTACACACAACTTGAGATATGAACCAACACTTTGAAACTTCAAATAGCCCTACTACAATTTTATCTGCAACCTGTCGGCATCATGACCTTGTGCTGACAAACCTAAAATGGTTGCATTTGTTTCCACCGACTCTCACTGTTTGGTATTTGTTATACAAAATCAATTTATCTGACTCCTGCTGATGAGTATTAGGTGCTGAGTGACAGTGGCCTCAGGTCACCTGATTCAACTACAGGTGTGTCAAACACTGCAATGAATATTTAATGTCTAATACTCATTTCAAAGCCCACATTTCGTTTTAAAAGATATTTAGCTGCTACTAAGATGTTCATGCTTTAATTGGAGCCAACACTAGGTAAAGCTACGCACACATGAACTATGACGACTTTTTATCTTTATCTTTATCTTACACCACGTGTTGATGATCAACAGAAAATTAAGCTTTGACAATTCATCAATCATTTTAAAGCAAATCATTGAGAAAATTAAAAAGTCAGGTTATGGCTTATCAAATATGAATACCTGGTTCCCTTAGATTAGATTCTGATAAGGTTGCAAGGTTGGTCGGTCAGACAAATGCCATAGGGCTAACTGATTAAAATAAACAAACAAATCCAACATTTTGACGTAAAACAGAACAACACATTAAATAAAGGTGTTAGATGCAGTTGGCCTAGAAACTGCTTTGACATTATTTTCATTAATTTAGATAAAAGTTTTACTTGGTAGCTTGAACTTAATAGGTAAAGGCTCTTGTATGATACAATGTGCTGTAGCTCAGTTCTAGACAACACCCAGCTGTTACGTTTACTAGTCCAACAGGCCAACAACTCCTGCGAAGCCATAGAAAGTAGAACGTTTAAACCGTGACTACTGGTTATTGGGACGACTTCCATTAATCAGTCTAATCTAAAAAAGAAACGGCATCTTTTTTTCAAAACATACCTGTAAGCAGAGTGATCACACCTCAGTATCTGTAGCAACACTCACAGCTCTTAAGTGCTCACAACTAATGCTTGCTGCCTCTTACAGACTAGACTACAGGATCAGGGTTAGCTCTTGCTCATTCAGGGCGTTGGCAAAATACAGTAGCTGATGATACAGTCTATTTTTTTTTTTTTTTTTTTTGGTGGGGGGGGGTTGGTTACAAATTACCAGGCCACACTGAGTGTGTACAGTCTGTACAGAAGGCAAAAAGGACTGGATGATCCCTAATTGGCAACAATCTAATAATGATGCTGAATTATACAAGCAGGAAGTCATCTAAGATGGAGTGTGGGCTAGCAATTACTGTCACAGCCATTCACTTCTGCTATATATTGTGCCTCATAATTTGCACTCTAGTCTTTGCCAAGATGAACTACAAAAGAATCCAGTGATATTTCCCCCTACCAACACTGTTTATTATTTGAAGATAGATAGATAGATAGATAGATAGATAGATAGATAGATAGATAGATAGATAGATAGATAAATAGATAGATATTTTTTTCTCTTTTGCACACATTTATAAAGCATTTCGGAAATTAAAAGAATTTTAGGCCAATGTATTTTGAGATCATAAAACACTCTGATGCAACTTTAACATATTTTTTTAAACTCACCATCAGTTTTCCATCCTCGACAGGTGAACAATACTGTGGAAGATCTCGCGGATGAACTTCAGATTAGCAGGTTAATGTTTTTTTTTTTTGGTTTTTTTTGTTGTTGTTTTTTTGTCCTTAGAATAAAGATTGTTTTCTTTTTTTCCGTCCCCGATTATGCTGTTTGACGCTTGTCCGAGCGCAGATCCCACGATTTCAACTGGGGAAGGGGGAGAGAGGGAGGGAGAGAGAGAGAGAGAGAGAGAGAGAGAGAGAGAGAGAGAGAGAGAGAGAGAGAGAGAGAGAGAGACATCCGCCCTCTGTGTGTTAGAGTCAATCATGTCCAACGGTACAGGGCAGAGATGCCACCATGGCGGATCAGACTCATTTGCGGTGGATGGACATTTCCTTGTGTAATTGCCGGGATGTTTGCAGTCAGGCCTCATAATGTAAAAGCTTAAGCCACAGCCAGACATCAAATTGAATTGTGTGTGTGTGTGTGTGTGTGTGTATGTGTGTGTAAATGGTTTTGGGTAAGAGGAGAATGTTTGGTAGACGCCAGTGTTTCGATGGCGGTTGATCGGGTTGATCCCGTTATGAGGCTGAGCTGCAGCGGCCACATCTGTAATAACGCAGCCTTAATGCTTTAAAAGAATCTTTAAAAGTTGAATGGGTGACTTGTCTGAGATCCACACCATCCTGCAACGTGCCTGCAACGCCACCTGGCGGATACACACAGCAGTGTAAAATAAAATACATTTAATAATAATAATAATAATAATAATAATAATAATAATAATAATAATAATAATAAATTCCCATCCATCCATCGTATCCCAGCTGACACAGGGCGAAAGGTGGGGTGAACAGGCCTCCGGGGGCCAACATATAGAGAAAACAACCATTTTCTCTCGCAAGATGTCTAGGTTTTACATTTAGGCCTGAAGCTTTTTCATGCCATGTCTGACAGAAAATGACAGTAGAATCTAGTTTATAAATGGGTGGGATCGCATACTGGACTGTCGTTATTACATAGCTGACAAACACTCAAGAAGAGTCAAGAGTCAAGAATCAAGAAGCTTTATTTGTCACATGACATTGCAGGCAATGACAGTGAAATGAAGGTGTGGCAGCTCCCGATTGTGCAAAATGTACATACAATTACGATAGAACTAGTGGAAAATATAAACAATAAAAGCAAAATATATATAAAAAAAATATACACAAGTGAAAACAAAAAATAGAAGCAATATACACGGTGAGATAAAGAACTGAACAACTGAACTGAACACTGAACAAACACAAATGCCATGCTTGGACAGATGCTTATAATTGCATTACAAATGTTTTTAAATTGGCAAAAATTAAAGTGCACCCCCTTAATAGTACTTAATACAAGATTTAATCAAAACGGGCTTAGAGTGATGTTTAACTTACTCATATTTTCAGTTCTACTGGAGTGATTTGTCTGCTACATGATTTTTTATTTTTATTTTTATTTTTTTGTGAACAGAAACACAAAGAAAACGTTTGACCCCGAAATCTAAATTTCACAAATTCTACAGTCCACAATACACCCCGCTCCTTATTTATAAACAATTTGCCTCCACAAAGGTATTTTAATCAGCTTTACAGCAATCTTTGAATAAATACTTTAATTCTGACCATGTGTCCATTTTTTTTATATATAACAAAGAAATCACCACCAATTTGATAAAACGCTGAACCAACAGATTAGAGAGGTCCTCTCGGCTCACTTTCCATCGCATGACAATGTTTCACCGAGCAGGGGCGCTGTCGAACTTACTTTTCTGAGATTGCTTTAGTTCAGTGAAATTGATACTGTGTCACTTTTTTCCCCCCACAGTCGCACACGACACATGTGAGGAGAAGAGACAAGTGGGAGCCACACATCAGCCCGTCCCTGCTCAGAATGGCTGAAAAGGTATTTATTAAGTGATGTTGTTGTCGTTATAGTAACAGAGTAACAGTTTTAACTTGGCGTTATTTTCTTCTTCTTCTTCTTCTTCAGCTAACAAATGAAGAACGGACCACGTTAATTCTGTCACAAATAGGTGCTGGAGAATCAAAGAGTTCAACGGCATCTGCGATTTTTAATTTCATCAATTCCATCATAGGATCAGGGATCATAGGTAAATATTTATTTAATACTTTCAAAAGCGCACATGATATGTCTGAATGATTGAGCACAGTCTGATTTAGATTTCAAGCTTTAATGTATAGGTTATTTAAGTGATTCTGTTAAATAAGCAGTTGCAGTTGTTCATTATAGTGCAACAATGAGAAGCTTTCACACACTGAAGCCCTGCAGTGTAAAAACCTCTGTATCATATGACTTGCGCCTGTTGACCATCATTCTCCAAATTAACTCTTTCCTCCTCAAAACAATCAGGCTACACATGCATTTATACAAGTTAACATTTGCCCAGCAGCAGCCACAGCAGGGCTTACTGAATGTATAGCATTGTTGACTGTTGAATTGATTTGATTTGATATAACAGTATCAAAACAGTTTGTAAAGCGTAGCTGCCAGTGTTATTTTATGGATTCTGTGGTTGAACTGTTGTGTTTATTTATCTAATTTTCCCCAAACAAGTCTCCCTGTTTGTCCTTAAATGCGTCCCCAAGAAAAAAGATCAACTAGTCAAACACTGCAAAATGTGAAATTTAAAAAAAAAATATGTGTAAATTGCATCCTCTTCTGTGTACTTGTTGTGTTCATTGTACATTTGGTTACTTCCCACCTCTGACTCTATTTGTTTTATTTACTCTTAAAACAAGGATTACCATATGCACTGAAACAGGCAGGGCTGCCATTTGGTCTCCTGCTTTTGACAGCTGTTGGCTTCATCACAGGTGAGTATTTTTGGACATGTTTTTGTGAGAATGAAGTCATACATTTCCACATGAATGAATCAATAAAATCATGTTGACCTTTCATTGCAGACTACTCAATCATCTTATTAATTAAAGGAGCCAACCTCTCAGGAACCAACAGTTATCAGTCACTGGTGAGAAGCACATTCGGTTTCTCTGGATTCTTGATTTTGTCTGGACTGCAGTTCATTTATCCTTTCATTGGTAAGTTTGTTTTATCCTTGTTTTTAATGAGTAGCTCAGTGCAAAGTTGAAAATGTCATCCTGCTGTGTTTAATAGAGAGTTTCATTATATTTCTGGCACATGTGGCCTGAAAAATGCAAATATGCAAATAATGCAAATAGATATGCACAATAACATGATGCTTTACCTTGGTTTTAATCTACAGCCATGGTTAGTTACAACATCACAACTGGTGACACACTGACCAAAGTATTTCAGAGAATACCAGGAGGTATGTTACCTACAATTTTTTTAACCTCATATAAAACCTAAAATGTCACCGTGAGTGCAAAAATGTTCTTTAAATCAAATATGCAGTGCAGATCTGAATGTTATGAATATTTGTAATGTATGTATGCGGGTTTCCCACAGGTCCCACAGATGAAATCACTTGAATTTTGTGCAGGAAAGAAGATTTAGGTACATGTTATCCCACTGCCAATGTGCCCTTGTTGGTTATGACACCATACGCCCCACATTGCTTCATGTACTTAGACCAGACCTACGCAGAACAAAGGTCTTAATTAGTAGCAGTGGTGTGGTCACTGTACACTGTCTCCCTCTGCCTTTGATGCAGAACAATGTGCTGCAAGTGAGCGTTAAGCAAGAGTGAGCAAATTATGTGATACCTGGAAAATGCAAATTGCCTAAAAAAAAAAAGTTACAAAGACTGACTTGCCCAAGATCCCAAGGACAATCACTTGGCCAGATGCAGAACGTGCTGCTAATCAATAAAAGAGGACACCATTGGCAAAGCGGCTCTTACCAGTTGCCCTGAGAAGGAATTGGTCTAGGAAAGTCCTTGAAAAAGTTCTTTAATTTGATGTCAACCAAGGTGTGGGAACCCTGTGTATGTCTTGTGTTTGCAGTTGGCCCCGACCACATACTTGCTCAGCGTCACTTTGTGATTTTGCTCTCAACCATTGTGTTCACACTGCCCCTTTCCCTGCATCGAAACATAGAGAGACTTGGGAAGGTGAGGCTGATTATGAAACATTTTTCAGTGTAATGTGACGATTTCAAAGCTGCTTGTTAAACCTCAGTGTGTGTTACCAGGTGTCCTTACTGTCAATGGCGCTGACACTTGCTGTCCTCATCATTGCAATCATCAGAGCAGCTACGCTTGGAGCCCAAATGTATGTTTCTGCAGTTGTGATGTAAATTCATTGTTCTTTTGCGCAAACCTTGGGCTCCGTTTTTTAATGAATAACCTCTGATATACTGTTATACACACATTTTCTTTTCTGTGTTCCTTCATGACTGAATATAAATATTACTCTCTAGTCTCCCTACAGAGGATGCATGGGATTTTGCAAAGTGGAATGCAGTTCAAGCAGTTGGTGTAATGTCTTTTGGTGGGTATGCTATGCTTTATGTTGATATTGGAGATGCCTCAGAAACCTGTATTTTGTGTTTCTAAAAGGTGTGCACCACAGGAGAAAAATACAAGATAACAGATAGTCAAGATCACATTTTAATCACTAAATTGTGTGAATCTCAGATAATCATGAGTAGGCCCACATGGCTAACAAAATATCTCTTGATGTCAATATCTGACAGTCTTTTACTGATGTGATGGAATCCAAAACAGACATGATTCCAGCTGCATGATAATTTATTTTAGGCAGTCAATAGTTTTTCTAAACCCTACTGGCCAAAAAAGTGCTTATGCAGTTTAAAATGAACATAGATGTTAAATACACCCTGATGTCCCAAGCCAACAAAAGTCTGTATGAGATTGACTGAATCTCATACAGAAGTTAAACCCAAGTCTGCATGCTCTTAGTAAGAATGTGCTCTTTTTGCCTAAAATAACACAGATAGTTGTCAGCCTCTCCATCCTAATGAATTGGATAGGGATAATTTAGCATAACTGCCTGCTTCTGAAAGTGTTGTTTTTATTTAAGTAGAACAATATACAGTATATATATCCACAATATATTGAATCTATCCATCTAATAGTAGATCTCTGTCTGATTTTCTGGCATTGTGTCCCCGTAGCCTTTATATGCCACCACAACAGCTTCCTTATCTATGGGTCACTGAAGCAGCCCACTCTGGCTAACTGGTCTCAAGTCACCCACATCTCAGTTGGTTCTGCACTAATAATCAGTGCAGTATTTGCTGTTACCGGCTATACCACCTTCACTGGCTACACACAAGGTACACAATACAACATGTAATGTACAACTGATATAGGTATGATATAATGAACATGCATTTCATCTATTTTAATTCCAAGCATGAATTTTGATTTCATCTTCCACTTTTCAGGAGACATTTTTGAGAACTACTGCAGAAACGATAATCTGGTAACAATTGGTCGGTTCTTTTTTGGCCTCAGTATAATCACCACATTTCCACTGGAGTGTTTTGTTACACGAGAAGTAAGTAGTGCACTCCCAACTTGATACTTAACAAGTTACATGGTGACTTTCAGAGGGTTTGTGCTAGTCTTTGAATGTACAGTGTGGCTTTATAATAAAATTAACAAAGATACAACATGCCATGTTACATCCAGTTGCTCTTACAGAGCAGATAAGTCTGAGCTACACTGTTGAACTTATTCTCACCTTGTACACACTGTGCTATTTAAGGTTAACAGAAAATCTCTATATTTAATTCCAAATATATTAAGATGAATAAATCCCATGTTAATGTGTATCCTTTCAGGTGGTAGCCAATGTCATTTGCAGTCGGGATCTTTCAAAGTTTGAACACGTGGCCATAACCATGGTCATCGTCACAGTTTGCACATCATTATCTTTGGTCTACAACTGTCTTGGAGTTGTTTTGGAATTGAATGTAAGTCCAGTCTACTTAGCCAGTTTCCCTTTTAGTCTTAAATCTTAAACTATATTTCTTTTTTTTTTAAATCCAGGGTGTCCTGAGTGCCACGCCTCTGATCTTCATCATTCCATCCGCATGCTTTCTCAAGCTCTCTTCTGGCCGCTGGTTCCAGGGTGAAAACTTGATATCTATCATTTTGATAATAATTGGCTTCTTTGTCATGGTCACTGGATTGACCATGACGAGCCTCTACCCTGAAGACTGTTCACATGGTATAGATATGTTCTACTGTGTAGATGCCAATGTCTCTGGCACTGCATCACCTGTATGACAGGGATAATACCCCCCGAAGTTGTTTGGGCATGGCTAATCAGTTACAATGAAGGGAAATCTTAAGCTTCTCCCATTATAGGATCAATGTTGGCGAAGACCCTTTGCTGCACTGTAAAGTAAGTTTTCAAATCCCTGACTTCTACCTCAAACACTTTTTAGACAGAACATGTACTGTGAGACTGAGTTAACTGTCCAATATCAGTGCCCAAACTTACCAGTAACCTTGTGATTAAAGGTTACTGGTAAAGGGAGCTACATTATTCCCTGTGTATAGAAAATGTGGATGTATAAATAAAGTATACGTATGTAAATGTTTGGAATTTTTCAAATAGATCATGTAGCAGTGGCAACAACTGCAACAGTCAATGAAATGTCCACAAAAAAGTGCATTTATACAATTCAGCTCTGGGAAAATTAAGAGACAATTGCAATTGATTTTACTGTGTTTGAGAAAAATTAAGACTTGTTTTATTCTATAAACTACTGACAACATTTCTCCCAAATTCCCAAAAAAATATTGTCATTTAGAGCATCTGTTTGCAGAAAATGGCAAATGGTCAAAATAACAAAAAAAGATACAGTGTTTTCAGACCTCAAATAATGCAATCACCTAATCAGTACCTCCTTAAGTACAGCGGTGTGCTTGAGTTGGAATTCACTGGAATTAAATGGCTGTCACACATGTAAAGATTCAGAAAAATTTGCAGTGGTCTCTTGATCAATTTCACGTCTACAGTATGGAGCTTGTGTTATTTTCTGAAATGCTCACTCATTTGCAATTTTACATTACAAAAACAGGCATTTTAAACTATGTGTTTTTTGTGACTTGGGCATTTGAAACCCTTGGTTTGGATTTACCTAAGGCACAAACGTATCAAAGGTAACAGCGCACCTGAAGTTCTTGTGCTTCCATGACTTGCTTAAAATGTTTTCTCTACTGACTTTGGTGCCACAGAGTGAGTGGTTTAAGAACATCAGTTTGCAGACAGAAAATGCTGGCAACATTATCTTAAGATATTGGGGACTTGAAAAGCTGTAGATTTTATAATATGGTAAAGTCGGCGTTACCAAAATGAGAACCTCATACAACCACACTACAAAAACCTGAACTATCCCTTTAAAACTGTCATTTTTAATCGCAAACAAATGTCCATTATATTCAAATCATTGTCAAATAATGATGCTTATTTTTCCTATCAGCTCTTAACAACCTTCTCTGTATTTCTCAGCATAGAGGTGTTGAGATCTTGTGTCGCTCTGTGAAATTCTTGTGCACAGGAAGTGATTCATTTAAAGTCAAGACAGAATGAGGCACCAGCAACATTGGTTGGTAAAGTGAGACGACTACATTCCCACAAAACGATGCAGAAATTAAATTTGCTTCCCAAATATACAGCCGTTCAGCAGTTTGACGGGAAACCTCTTCTTTCTCCTGGTTGCCCCTGCGCTGCTGGTGCACACACACAAACACTCCGCCAGTTAGGTCTGATAGTATTGCTTGACAGCCCATTTTCGAATAAAGGATGCAGCATACAAGAACTGTTATGTACACAAAGACCAAACAGAGACAGAATAACAAAAAAGAAAAGTTGCACGCTGCAGTTTTATGATTACATTTATACAAAACAGGCATTTCCCTTTAAAAACTTAAGCGCAATTGCATTATGTATATTGTGTCATTTCAATGTACAGCCACGAGAGGTCACTGTGGACAAATACAATACGTTTTAAAAGGAAGTCCAGAACAACTGCAGATGTGTTTGGATGCAGCTTATTTTACGACAAATGAGCGCTTGTTAGTGTTGTTCTTTCGAAGACGTCGTCGTGTTAGACCGTGGGTCGTTGGCATGATGTGAAGCCAGACACGGTAGGGTTTTGTCAAAACCCCCACGAGGATCGGGAGGTGAGCTAAAGCGGATCAGAGAGACGCCCCACTTCCACAGCTCAACGTCGCTATGCAGAATCCTGGACACGCAGCGAAAAGTTGGCAGAGTCGAGTTTGGTTGTCAGGGGAGAGATGATTTAAACTGCCCGCGTTAAAGAGACGAGATTAAAACACAGATAAACTACACTGGAGCGGGTCCGCATTAAAGGCGCAACACACAAAAATGTACACGGAGTCATGGAGCGTTTATCCTAACGAAGTGTATGTGTAGCAGTCAACAACAAACCTCCAGTTCTTTTGAAGACCGATGGAAGTCAACGGCTGCTTCGAAAACCATCTGCATTTATGGTAAGACATTTTAATCGTAAAGCCACAATTCTGGCAAAAAAGGAGGGGGAAAAATAGTTTATAGGAATATAAAAGCGATGACCTCATGATTTGGGATTCGCCCACATATCAGTGTCACTTGAAAAGCGGCTTATGCTGCCGTTCAGTTTGTGTGTTTGTGTGTGAACTGCTACCAACAAAATGAATTGTGCTTTTCGTTTGTATTTGTCTAGTCCGAGGGATTTTGTTAAACCACTGAGTTTAGTCATGGATGATCACGGATCCCTGCCCCATCCTCGGAGCTCAGGTCTTAGGTATGTCATCTGTCATTTGCATTAGCTGCCATCATCTCCACTGCTTATTTCCTTTGTCAGTACAACTCACAGGACCATGTGTGTGCAAGCAGGGCTGGTGTCATAACTCAGTGAGCCCTCGCTGAACAGTTTCAAGTATACAACTGTAAAACAAAATCAGAGGAGGAGGCAGTAGAAGTAAGGAGTAGAGAGCAGTAATGCAGAATTTTACATGCCAACTATTGCAGACCACCAAGAACACGTTACAGTAAACAACAATCCTAAAGTATATTTAAAAAAAGAAAGAAAGAAAGAAGGCCCTGTAATTTTTCCCAATGTGTTTGTGTACTATTATAAGACCATGCACACAAACGCACACAAAAATCTATTTCCTTTGTCTGTGAGTGACTATTGCAACCAGTTGTTTTCTGACCAAATTGTAAGATAATGCCATCTTTTGTTAAACAATTGAACTGCATAATTCAACTTTCAACTAACATTCCTTTTACCCAGTACAACTCAGTGGAGTCAGAGTTGATGCAGATGCTTTGACCTTTGAACTCTTCTCATTTCCTGCTCTCTGAGTTTTACTGAGAAATTGCCTCAACCATATATCGAGGTCATGGGAAGTATTTTGCAGGCAAAACATGCAACCTCCTCTTGTCTGTGTAATGGGCCCGACAATGCTTTTCTTCTGATAAACTGATAATCTATGATTTGCCATTGCCAGTAGTCAGAGGAATTCATCATACGAAAGAACTGCGAGTATGTCACATGATGGAATTTCACATCAGTTTTGTTTCGCACATTAAGAAATGATGTTGGCTGTCTTTATTCCAGTGATTGGGATCATTAAAAAAGGGGAGCATATTTCCAGACCCTTCTTTTTTCCTGACAGTCACTACTCACTTCTTTGGCATTTAGAAATCTGCAGATGCTTTCAGATTTTAATAAGAGGTGAAAATTTAAAATATTATGATAGTTTCCATTGCAGTATTCCATGAAAGCTAGGTTTCCAGTCTTGCTCTGTGTACTGTAATTTCACTTTAGTAAAAGGGGAAAAAAAGCATTCAGGAAAATCATATACAAAATAAGCCATCTTGGTATTAGTTTGGTTCAGATTTCACAAGTATTTTGTAATTTGGGAGCACAGCCACACTCTCTGGCAACGGAGAGCAGCAGGGTGCCTAAATCACTCTGTGGTTTGACTATTATGAGTACACTGCACTCTTCCATAAACTGTTGGGGTGTGGGCAGAGACATATGTCTATGTCTTATTTGTGATCTCTTATATGTGGAGCCAATAGAGCTGCTGCCTCTCACTTTTTAAAATGTGAAGATTTCATTTGACCCTCAAAGCTGCACTTCATTTGTTATCCAAATACTGCCCCTGCCAGAATCACTGGCCGGGTAACTCTTCAAGCCCTGATATTGTTAGCAAACAAGCCGGTACGTACATACCCCATTATTTAACAGTAGTATCTTTGCATTGCTTGTCTTTTTTTCTAAGCTCCATAATCCTTTGGTCATAACTATTCTATGCATTGGAGCTTGGAGCCCTGCTAAATTGGACACACCTTAAACCATGATCTCACATGGCTGGCTTTCCTCAGGGCAGAATGTGGAATTAGTTAAGGTATCGTGAATCCCCACAGCTGTTTCCCAACATGCAGGCAGTCCAAGGGCACAGCTGCTCAGCTTAGTCTTGCAGATGAAAATCATGGCGAGAATGACTGGCCAAAACTGAGATAGCTAAAGAAGATTGGCATGTGGAGTGGAAACACAGTGACCATCAGAGACAAGCTGGAAAAAAATCACAGGGCCTTGAGTTTACTGAAGAATATTACAGTATATTCTCCTTGACCTAATGCCGAGACACAACAAGGCTGGTTCTATCAAGATCTGTCTATAGGGCGCTGCCCTCAGAAAGCCCACTCAGTTCATCTGTGGTCTGAAATTGAGATAAAAGATTTCATTCAAACAAATCCACCCACTTGAAATTATGAGTCAACAAGAAAATCAAAAATAAGGCTATTTATCTCAATATCCAAGATAAACCATAGTGGAATGGTTGATCTTGGATATTTTCTGCCTCACAGGGCTAAAACACACAAAATGGCTAACAACCAGGGGACACTGAAGAATGGGTTGCCTTTGTTGCCACACTAAAACCAATGCTTTGACTGTAAATAACAGTGAATACTTGTCATTGGACTCAGTCATGATTATTAGTCATTTGGTCATAATAGTTTTTTCTTCATATCTAGTGTAGATATTAAGGTAAAGTTTAGTATATCTATTGTGCTATAGCAGCAAATTTCGATATATTTGCTGCACAGATTTAGTTTGAACACTGATTAAATAGCCTGGAGGTCTTGGCCCCTCTTTGTTTCTGTTATGCACTTTTCCTGGGCATAACAGTGGGATGCCTCCCACTCTCAGGCTGTCTAGTTTGACCCGTCGTGAATGTGTCCATTGTGCGCTCTCAGTAAGAACTTTTATTTGTCGCCAGTAATGTTCAAACAGTGTATGTGACTAATGAACAATTTGCGTTGTTTTGCTTGACCTTTTATAATCAGTGTTTGTCTTGTTTCGACGAGATAATGTGTGTACAGAAAAAGCCTCATGTCTGAAAGTAGCTGAGTTAAGAAGAGGTCTGTTTAAAAATGTCCTTGACAAGCTGTAGTCCAACTGATGACAAATCATTAAGACCAAACTTAAACCGATATTTAAGGTTGGCATAAACTGGGAAATTGCTCACCTTGAAATGATTCCCTAGGTGGCACTGTCTCAGTGTTGTAACTACACAGATGTTTGTGCACATGGGTAATTTAGTATTAGTTGCTGTGACGACTTAAACTTCAGACTAAACTCAAATGGTACATTTTCATCATCAGTAAGCATCAGTTAGAGAAGGAAGCAGAGAAACTCACTCATTCTATTGCAACATCTCAGTCGAATTAATACTGAGCCTCTGAGATCATACTGTTAAATGAGAAGGGTCTACGCTGTAAATACATAAACTTGAAATTCTAAATCAGAGTTTTATTTTTTTATTAATTTTTTTTATATTATTTTTATTGACCATGACATTCAAAGACCTGAGAACAGTCGTTTTAGTCTCGAAATTGAAGAAACCGATGTAACCCTGGTGCCATCAAGGTAAAATTTTCTTTTTGTGTTCCATATCTCAAGGTTTAAACCAGCTGAACTGATTTGTGCCTGTTGCGAACAGAATCACAGTGTGCACACTAAGTTTAGAAACATCAGTTCATGTGATCTGCACAAGAGAGAAAGCATGCTGTTGTGCTTTTGAATGATGCCCCAGTGTAGACAACGCTGCATTGTCCCAGATGAAAGAATATGGGGCGAAAGTTATAATTATAATTAAAGAGGAGTTTTCTCTCTCACCAAGTGATTTTTATCTCCAAAGGTTAAAGGGATAACTACGTAAGTTTCAAACCCGACTATACTTTTAGCTCATATGTGTTTTTTAAAATTCACAAACTTTCAAAACATGTTTTGTGTGTCACTTTGTCAGTGTTTAGAGTTAAAATATTTTAGCTGCTTATAGCTGCTTGAGATAAGGTGAGGGTAATGTACCATACCGAACCCCAGTTCACATTCTAGAGTGACATGCATGGACAATTGTACAGGGAGCTGAGATAACGCCCAGTAATACACTAGCTTAGTCTGCCACCGCTGTATAACATGTAATGGAAGAGAAAGCACCACTGGGAGAAATACTGCTGAGTGAAAATGAGGCGAATCATGAAAGACAGATATTAAGTAGTGCATTAGAAAGATAACTGGTCAGAATTGTATGTGATAGTGTTACAGATGCCCGGAGGGTTTGAGTTTCACCGGGCATGTGTTGGAAAATGCTGTGGGAAACTTTTTTTTTTTTTTTTTTTTTTTGCCTGCAATAATAAACAGTACACAACGGAAGTGGGAAGTTCTCATTGGGTCCCTGTACTCTTTTTCTCCCTAATCTATCTCCACCCCACACTGCTTACGATAATAGTAATGGCCTTTCCAGACCTTTTTAAAAAAAAGAGATTACTCAGAGTGACTTTTCATCAAATTACCAGCTGTGGCTCTGGAGCTGCGTTTTGTCCCCCAACCCGAACCCCCTGTGAAACTTTGTAACTCCTCCGGTCTGCTCCCACGCACCAGCATCTCCCTTCACTACTTAGCCTCTTAATCATGTGATAGTATTTGCTGAATGAGACACACATTCCTCTGTGAAAGTGTAGCACTGCTTACTTCCTTCAGCGTGGACAGTCAAATTGCTTCCTCCCGTATCACATACTGTACGGTTTGTTAAACAAAGCCGTAACTTTATCAAGCATTTCCATCACAATTACAGAAACCATTGTCCATAATGTAGGTTATAGATCTCAAGACATCAGGTTTATTTTGTTAATCTCCTGCTTTGCGATGATAGGAAAGTCAAAACAAGCTTCTAGGACACGTGTCAAACTCAAGGCCCGGGGGCCACATCTGGCCCACCAAACAATTTTTTTCGGCCCATGATATAATATGTTATGTCTTTACTGCTCCTCCATTGTGGACTTTGAAATCACAGAGCCAGAACCCTTGGCTTGCAGTCAATTTGGATCAGTTGTATTCATCTGATTCCATGTGGCAGACGGTCCAGTCCATCTTCACCACCACTAGGGGGAATGTGGGAGAATTTATACAGTGAGTATGCTAACTGCTGTCCATTTAACTTTGAAACCGTCGTCCAGTGTTGATATTTAGCCCTGATATTTAGCCCTGATTTTCTGATGCACATCTTTAATTTCAATTTTAATTTCTGAATTCTTCCTTTATTTAATCTATAGGCTTGGTTTGTTCTCAATGTCCTATTATTTGATCTCATCTGGCCCTTGGCTTGGACACAGTTATTCATTTTGGCCCCCTCTGCAATTGAATTTGACACCCCTGTTCTATGATTTACAATGTAAGGCCAAGGTTACAGCTCGTTGGCTTTGGATACAGAGTTATTTAGATCAAAGCAGTTTAGTTTCCATGCTTTTTCATTCATCCTGTTGATTAAATTAACACTGACAACATCAGACAAAACTCCCGGAGCGTAAAGTCCAAGGTGCTGACAGTCCCATCTAACAGGTATTAGTATATTGATTGCTGTGTTGACTTAAACCTGCAGTGTGAAACTAGTGGTGATTTTTGTTGTTGTTGATGTTATCATTCTGCCTCTGTTTGGTGTTTGTGAACAGAAACAATGCAGCATTTTTGTGTTTGCTGTGTCCTTCAAATGAAAATGGGTCCTGTCAAGCAGTACTATCAGATCTGACTGTGGGGTTTGAATACAGTGGCATCTCAGGGGCAGATGGGGGCAAGACGTATTTATCCCTGTTTTCTGAGTTTTTTTAATCTTTTCGTGGACACTGCTTTGTTTTTAAGTTATATTCCAACCTGTTTCCAGTCACCATGCTTTACTAGCGTAAAGTTGCTAATCACTTCCTGTGTGCAGCGTAGGATTGTCAACACGGGATCTAAACGCAGATATTCTGAGAAATACAGAGAGAGCCGCCATGTGGAGCTGATAGATTTAATAAGCATTTAGATATTGTCAAACTAATTTGACAGTGGTTTGAATGTAAGAGGCATTTGTTAATATTTAAAAGTTATGCACTACGGTTTCATTTTAAGGTTTTTAAGTGAAATTGTTGTGTGAAACCATGTCCGATTATTGACCATAAATGAGTTTTATATCTTGTGGAAAATAAAGTGGAGAAATCATTAAATCATCACAACCCAAGTGTGTACATGGAGGAAGTGCAAACTGTCAGGGAAAAGAATGGACTTCATACCTTTGTCAGGATCCATATGATTGTTGTTCTGCTCAACTGACAAGTCTTCTAACATGATTTTGGAGTGAGTCAGTTGTGCAGAGGAAAGGCGTGGCTCTGAAACGCTAGCAGTGTTTTTACATAAATGATAAGGAGAACCTGCTTAAATTAGGGAGTGGAAGAATTCCAAGAGTGAGTGAAGACCGTAATGAAGATTAAAGTCAATTTAACACTCCTCCACTCCTGATTAGAACACTTGTGGTAATTCAGCATTATTAACTCTAGTATTCTTCAGCCCACATGTTGCAGTGTGTTTCAGTATTGCACCACTGGCCCCACCCACAGGTTCGTGTCAGCACAGGGAGGCAAAGCTGCTTACCTTTCTGCTCATGACTGCAGGGGGAGTGCTGCCAACACACCGAGTACAGGAGCTTTCAGTGACACGGTGAGGGGGCCTGATGGGGATTTAGGCAGGGGAGACATATTTTTGATGTCACAGCTTGGGTGTGGCATAAAGGTGGGCCCTTTTCGACCTGTGCTGATACAGTTTTAGTGTGTTTGACTTCTCATGGGAGACGCACAGCAGGATGGAAATAATTTAAGGGGAGGCAGCCTTCGACAGAGAGGTAAGAGTGCGGAATGAACTGTTGGCAAAGTGAAGGGAAAAGCAGGTCTTTCACACCTGCTCTCCACATTGCTGCTTCTCATTTCTTTGTCTACAGTGTTATCTTTACAGCACAGCAGTGTTGTCTCTCAATTCCTCTCAAAAGTGTCGAGCAGGACCTTGAAATATGCATGTGTGTACTTTGCCTTTTCATTTCGACTGTTTACTCTCTTATGTGTTTTGGCTTGAAGGGAGAGGGTGTGTTGGTCTTGTTGCACTGGCATGTTTGAGCCTGTACATTTGACTCAACAGCCATAGCTAGAAAACTGCTGGCATTACAGTTCTACGTTTTGGTCACTGGAGCATTGAGCCGTCACTCCTGTTTCTTAAAATACTATGGGTGTTTGCTCAACATGTGACTTAAGCAGTCAGACCCTTTTTTGAAAACCTGTTTTGTTTTGTTTTTTTGCTCTTAACTTTGAACATGAATTCCCTGGGCCATCCTGCTGCTCAGCAGCTGCTAACATACCACAGTAGGCATTTCTGATAAAACTCCACCTTCTCAGTATCTCAAAAGTAAGTGTTTTGGTCTGGTTCCTTCTCCAGCCTGCACCAATTGAATCATTGTTATATTTGATGTAAGATTTGCCTAGAGGGAATTTGTGGATTAGGTGAAAGGGAAAAAAATGCATAGAGGGGGCTGAAACAAAATCTATGGTAAATGTAATTATTGATTACTTATAAGAAAGGGCATAAGTATAGTTCCACCATTTGAACTCCCTCTTCCCCATCTCTCACTTTAATTCTGTCTTTATCTCACATCAGCACAGAAATATTTGAAGTATTTCTACTTGAGAAGTACCAGTCTGGATAGTTTGCTGGCTTTTAACTTTTACTTTTCTTGAGGTTAATGAGAAGTGATTAAATCATTTAATGGTTGCAGTTTAAACCATAGTAAACCACCATATCCCCCAGTATTTATTTATCATAGGGCATTGAAAACATTATAAAACTAATATTATTTTATTAATCAATTAATCTGTTGATTTTTTTTCTTGATAAATCAATTCCAGGAAAAGCTGAAAAATATTGATCTGTTTCCCAACTCACAAAATGATGATATTCTCAAATGTTGTTTTTTTGTCCACAAACCAAAATTATAGTTTTAAAGATCTCTTTGTAAACTAGAGCAAAGGAACCAGAAAATCTTCATATTTAATAAGCTGTGGAATCTTAAAACTTGTGATTTTTAAAAATAAATACTATAGTCAAAAAATAAGTTTTTGACTATCAAATAGTTGGGAATTCATTTAGTAATTGGCTAATGATCAATAATCAGTTGATAGCTGAAACCCTAAACAACACCAAGAAGTGGCCCAGTGACAGCAAGTCTGTTTTTTCGTGCTAACCTGTGATCAGATCTGTCGGGCATGTCCTTTGCCATTGAATGGGCATGTTTGTGAGTGTCAGACCTCTCAGGGAAACCCTGTGAATGAAGCATCAGCACAGCAAGTTTCAACACGTCTCCTCTCATTCAGCAGCAATGAATTCAGCAGCACATCCTGGCCTTCAGAAAAAAAATGGCACAAACAAACTGTGTGTGTCTGTCACATGCTCCGGCTGTCTTGATGACATTGTTGATGACACAGCTGCACAAACTGGACTGACTATGAACCTGAGACTGGGGTGTTTTTTTTTTCTTTTCTTTTTTCCCCCTTTTTTTTAATTCCATGCAGTTGTTTCTAATGGGGGATCACCATTGAATATCAGGTGTTTTTTCTGTCAATGACAAATAAAAGATGTATCATTTGGTATTAAACCACTTGAGAAAGACATGTTCATACACATTGGTAAAAATCTATTTGTCAAAGAAACAGCCAGAGCCAAAAAAACAGGGACTCAGAAGTGAACACAGAGCAAATGTCTGTTTTAGTAAGTCTCTATATTAACATGTTCTTGCAGAGAATACATGATCCCACTTCTGGTTCTACAAATCAGTGTCTGATCTGTATATTTTTATCTCTCATTCTCCTCACTTACTTTATGTACTCCATAATTGAAAGGGTTACTTTTGATGCATTAGCATTAAGACTGGAACCATCAACTGTATAATCCCACTGCTAGTGGCCAGTGCAGCTGTACAGTTACATCTCATAATAGTGTACGATAGTGTTGGGTTACATTTACAATGAGCTGATAGTTTAGCTTTTTCTAAATCCCTCATGGGGCTAAATGTCAAAACTCAAGGTGAAAAAAATTATACAGGTCTGCATCGATGTGTGTAAATCGACCTCTCGCATCATGTTGGCTTCATGTGAAGTGTAAATTTAAATCATTTAACAATTCACTAGTCTGAAAGGCGAGGCAAAACAAATCAAATGCAGACTTTCTCCAGGTGAAGTGATCTCAGGCACATTTTGAATTAGCAGTTTTGTAGTGATTTGTTGCAGTAAATTTAAAAAAAGGAAAAATTAATGTATCATCATTATCATATTAATTTACAGTAACCCAGGAATCAGCAGTATATTATTATTATTTGCAGATTTGAGACTAAATAAAATAAGTTAATTTAATCAATTAATTAGTTGGTTTAAATGTTAATTTGTTTATATAATCATTGTAACAGACTGAATCAACCAATACTGTGATTATTGTGTAATTATTCATTGATTGTCTTTTGTGAATCCCTTTGTTGTACATGTTAAATGCTCTTCCCTCAAACTGTTCAACTACAGTCTTAAAAAAACTGTATGTAGCTAAATAAATATATATATATATATATAATATGGAAGTAAATATAGAGCAGGACTGCATCATGGTCAGGTCAAGTGTGCAGCCATCGCCTCTTTCTGTCTGCAGTTTGACTGGAACAGCTCACTGGTTCTGCATTCGTTTGATTTATTTAAAAATTTGTAGTTGGTGACAGAAAGAGGGATTACATAATCACTGTCATCCAGATGACCAAAACATAGTTTCATTAATCAAATGTCAGCCACTGGAGGAGGGTCGAGTTCCAAAACAAGCCGATGTACAGTATCAAGGAAACCTGGCCTTGTCACATTGTTATAGCATTGTTATCTGTCAGCTTACTTCTGCCTTCTGCGAGTTTTTCTTCCACAAGACAAATATCAAGGCCATTATTCATGTTTAACTTTAATTTGACTTCAATGCGACTCCAGCAACTACTGAAAAAAAATATATAGTTGTATGGTTGCTTGCTAAATATTTGGGGTTTTTTTTCTGTTGCCTTTAATCACCTGTGGAATTATTTTATCTTGCATGTGCAATAATACACTTGCTGCTTTATTACACAATAATGTATAAGGCCGAGCTGTTATTAACACTATAAACCTCTTTGTCTAATTTGTTATTTACTGAATTTACTTTTTTATACCATATTTACCATTGAAAGTATGTTTTATTTCTTGTCTTTTTTAACAATTTCACAGATTTTTACGTTTATTTTGTGTGGCCAGTCTTAGATGTAACACTGATGCTTAGATGAAAATTCTTACTAAGCTGAGACTGTCACTATTCTAGCATTACACTGTATTCATGAGGAGTTAAGGAGCTTTGTCCTCCTAGGAATTCATGTATACAACAGGACAATATACTATACATTGCATTATTTAAGCCATAGTCTTTATTTGTTTATGTCAATATGTATCATTTGCAAGCCTCAGATGTAAACATACGCATGGTGCTGCTTTGTTAGTAAAGGAAATACGGACCCAAGTTTGGTAAGACAGTGGAAAGCAGAAGCAGAAAGGGTCTGTCTAACAACATGCAGGGTATTTTTTGTTCAAGATCTAGAAGCATTCACTGATAATGTTGTTTTTCCAGTAAACAACTAAGGCAAGCAAAGACTTTGCTGCAGTGTTCAAGCTTTACTGGTACAATCTGATTTAGCTAATCACTGGCTTGATATAGTAGTTAATAATAATAGTAGGATAGGACAGGAAGAACAAATAGTTTGTGTAATGATGCAACCAAATACTCTGGTACTCAAAAGTGACAATGTCTGTAGTTGCTTGGGTCACTTTGCATTTGTTCCTTCAGTTTATTTTTAAACAACGTATTGGAGATGTGTTACTGATAGACAGACAGAGAAATAAACAGATCAGAACTCATGATGTATTGGGGTCTGCTGGTTGCTGTCTGTGTTCGATCCAGGCTACTGGTGTGTCAGACATGAGTTTCTGCTGTGTCCATCTCCTAAGTTACTGCTGGTTTGTTTTCCTATTGCTAAATGTACCATGCATCTTCCTCTGCACTTCCTGTAGAACATGGGAAGATGGCTGGCTGACAGTACAGATGCCTTAGGCACGACTATATGAGAATTTTTTTCCACTGCAGTCAAGCCTATTTAGACATTTGTAAATTTGACTGATGAAGTATTTGTAAGTTTGTTTTTAATGATTACCCTTTTTCAAGTAATACGTGACAGCTACTGTTTCTAGTATTTCAAAAACCATAACTGTGTGTATGTATTTTCATATACAGTATGTCACAAACATAGTGTTTAAGGACAGCCGCCTCATAGTGAGACTAATAATCAAGTGCTAGACGTCCTTCATTGAAACCTGTGACCTTGCATTGCTCACATTCCTTTTTTTGAATAAGCAGTTCCTCCATGTGAGACTTTACAGGCTCCAGGGTCTGCAAAAAAAGCTTTTTCATCTATAAGGATACTGATTACAGTTTCCAAAGTGATTCCTTTACTTTCTTTATGACTTTATGATAGTTTTGCAGCACAATACCGTACAATATTACTTTGTTTTAGTTTTTTATCGTAACATCGACAGCTTTTCATTTCAAGTGAAACAAAACAATATAGGTGGCTGCTAATCTTCAAACATCATAATGATGATCCAATTGCAAACAAAGCATTGCATGCAATAGCACATTATTGTCCATTTCTCAGGAGCATTAGCATAAGATCATTTTTTGACTTTAAATGTGAATGCTTCATATAAAATTTGCCAGTTGACAGCTGGAAAGCTGAAATCAGTAGTACAGTACTGTTGCTCTCACCTGACTGCTACTGCTCTCTCTTACACCTTATTGACACAGTTTCCAGGAATGTCAAATCCAGACACACACTCAAAAGTTTACTTACAAAATCAAAATAAAACTGACATCTCTCTCCTTCTTTTTATTATCCATCTCTCTCAAATCCATTCACAGCAAATTCTTCGGGCTCACTGAGTAAATCTGTCCACTTGGTTGTCTTGTGACTTGTTTGCAAACAGGAATTTAGTGCTTTTCATGTAGTAGCTTCACTGCTTTCTAAAACCTAAGGGAAAAAAACATTCCTTTCATGCTGTCTTGGGCACTTTGATTTTCAATCAGGTTATTGTTTGAAGTAGCACAAAGCAGTCCAATGACATTTCTTTTGGAAAATGAGCACACACGCACACGAGTAGAAAATCAGCCCCCAGTCAGCTCTATCGTTTTGCAAAAGCTGTGGTCAAACTTAGAAAATGTGACGCAAGAAAAATCTGAGAATAACGTACAATTTGTTGTTCAAATGCAGGGTGTCGACCAAAAGCAAGGCACCATCCCCACCAGGACTAAAGGATCTGGATTCCCCAGGTTTTTCTCAGTGGTACCCAGGAAACTCTCATTTAAAAATGGACCAGAAAGAGAACCTTATTGATAAAGACCTCTCTCTGACTGTGGTTTTGCCCGGTGGAGTGGAAAAAATTACCACTGTTCATGGCAGGTACGGTTTATACCACTGAATCAGTGTCTCAAAATCATGATACTGTATGTGCAGATTAAAGACAACCAATTGCATATATGTAACTAAAGCTGCTGAATGTGCACATGTGGAGTGGTTTAATTTTATGTCCAAATTCAGAAGAAACACAGTTGCTTATTTGTTCAGATTGAACATCTTAGTTTAAACATTGCGTAATAACAGAATACGTCATCACATAACGTTCAGTTCCAGTCCTATTGAGTCAGATAGGTGGAGTCCCAGAATGTGTGGTTTAACCTAATATTTACTTTTGAAGCAAACTGAATTGCTTTTTTTTTTTTATTTCTCCCCATATGTGTAATATTTAATGAACTGTTTCTTCTTAAACTCCATAGATGTCCTTACAGCTCTATGCTAAATTACAACAAAAAGACATACAGAGATCATTTACATTTAAAGCTGCAGTCAGTGAAACACTTAAGTAGAAAATGTGTGTCAAATAGCTCCATATTCTGACAGCTATCACCGATTTAGTGTTTCATCTGTGTCATGTGTCTCTCAGTCTCAGGGGTGTCTAAATCCTGGAGAAAGTTTTCAAATATCCTGCAACATTTTATCCAATCAGGAGACAGGACTCCACAAAGAGGCGGTCCTCTCTGCTGGTGAGGTCAGGCCTTTTGCCTGCAAATAAACATCCAACGTAATGAAACGCAGTAATGAGGTGATTTAGGGTAGCAAAGGACGAGAAGTTAGCCACTAACTCACAGTTAGCCAACATCACTGACAGCTGCATTAAATATTTAAAGTAACAAGGTGTTTTTAAGAACAAGGTCTGCATGTCCTTCTGTGAGTCTACTCACTATTCCAGCTTAGATTTACCATCAACAGAGAGTTTACTCAAGATAATATTATCTTTCTCACAATGCACAGTTAACAAACACTCTCTCGTAGATATCTTTTGCAGCTTGGCCTCTTGAGAAATGATTGAGACCAATCTGCTCTAAAAGGATTAAGCATTGAATTCTTACCCCTCTTTTCTCCCTCTAAACCTCCCTGTACAATAGAGCTGATGCTTTATTTTGAAGATTACATTTAAAGCATTGTGTTGATAACTTCGTCATCACTATCAGTCTACTGTTGGTGTTGTAACCTACTGTACATTCGCTTTGCATCATTGCCACACATTCTGCATGGTTTAGTTGCATTTTAAGTTTGTGTTAAATCAATGGCTGTACCAATCTATAATTTATTTATTTATATATTATTTTCCCCCCAAAAGTAACCATCAAATAACCACAAAATCAGTGCACAGGGTGAAATTATAAGTGGCACAATTTTCATGCTAATTTATTTTGTACGTGGTATTTAACCATATTTGAAAACTCATCTTCCCTCATATATTTCTGTCAGACAACCACTAATGGATCTATTGGTGATGCTTTGTGCAAAATATCACCTGAACCCATCGAGCCACACCTTAGAACTGGTCACCACCAACAGGAACAACATCAAGCTCAAGCCCAATGCTCTCATAGGAACTCTAGATGCAGAGAAGATTATACTTAAACCTAAAGGGGATGATAAAAATAAGAAGATGAGTCCTCAAATGCCTGAGGTATGTTCTACACATTAGACACCATGTTGGCTCATATAGTAACCTCTGCATTTGTTGAGTAAACAACTTTTATCTGTGGTAAATTGTATATTTTCCAGGCAACTGTTCGGATGGTAATAAACTACAAAAAGACTCAGAAAACAATACTACGAGTTAATCCCAGAGTTTCTTTGGCTGAACTTTTACCGGCCATATGTGAGAAATGTGAATTTGACTTGGAGACTACAGTTCTGTTAAAAGATGTCCAATCACTGGCACCTTTGGATTTGTCCTGCTCTCTAAATGATTATGCAATAAGGGAGGTATATGCAAGAGACACAAAAGGTTAGTCCTAATTTTTTTACTACTTTTAGATTGTACCCAATCAACTCACATTTTTTGTGCTATTGCTATACTATAAAAGCCAATTGATCTACACTAAATCTCTGCAGGACAACCTGCTTCTCCTGTGTGTCCAGCCTCACCAACTCATGCAGGTAGGTCTGTCAACTGTGTGACTGACAAACAGACCTGTGTTATTTCTGACTAATTAGATCACCAATATTCTTTTCCTGTGGTGACAGTTGTGCCTGGCAAAGATAAAAATCAGAAGGAGAAAGAAAACAAGGGCCTCTTCAGCAAGTTTAGAAAAAGCAAGAAAAGCTCTGAACAGGTAATGCAGTATTTTTTGATGCCTTGACTGTACAAAGATAGTGTTTTTTTAGAGAGCAAATTTAAACATTCAGAGGGCGGTTTCCTTACTTTGGTTTGCCATTGGTTAATGTGCACTTTGGTGTTTTGGAACAGTCCTCTTATCATGTTCTGATTGGATGTTTGTACTTTAAAGGTCACAACGGTCAGCGCCCCTGCTTCTCCAGTATTCGTGAGCAAACCTCGACCACTCAGCATGGCTTTACCTAGCACAGATTTGCCTCCACTCAGCTCTCCCACGAGCCCCACCGATGTGCCAAAGAAGAGACGTGCGCCCCAACCCCCAATCCTTGTTTCACAGAGCTGCTCCTCGGAGTTTAGCACCCGCCGGAGAATCAACTCTGAACCTAACACTCAACTGGAGCGTGACCAGGTGAGTGGACTGAAAAGACTATGGCTCTTACATTTCTTTGTTCAGGTGTATTGATTGTACATTAAGTACATGTTTGTTATGCAGATGGCTGGTTTAAGTCAAGGGTCATCGGCAGAATCTTCCCTGAAGAGAACCAAACGCAAGGCTCCTGCACCCCCCACATCCCCCACTCCTGTTGTTCAAGACTCAGTTCATACAGATCAAAATGCAGGTTTGTTTGTTTAAATCTGTCTGTATATTAGTGTTGCTTCCAAGGGTTTCTATGACCACTCACCCAGGAGGTTGTTATAGACATTCTTATCAAATATTAAAAATATTTCACTGCTGTGTTGAATATATATTACTGTTGTGTGATCTTTTGTCATTTGTCCTTACTTTGGCCTCCAGGACTGGCCTTCTCAAACTGTGGAACCTGCTTATTTATTGAATAAGACTATTGTGCCTCCTAGTGGTCATTACTGTACAGTGCTTAATTAACTCAGAAGTAAGGAGACGTGGTCATGGGAACTTCATGAGGATGAGCGCATGGAAAATGATTCATCCAATGGATTTTATGTTCAACTCTATAACATAAAGTGCTTCATCTTTAAATATGATTTTGTCAAAATCCAAAACCACAATTAATGTAAAATCAGTTGCTGAAAAATCTGTTTTCAAAGTCAAAAAGTTTTCCCCTTCATTTCAAATTACTCTAAGTTGGGAGTTCTTTGGTATGTTTCCTTTTGTTGAGTATATTTAACTTGCTTTGGCATACCTTCCTGTGATTGTATAGACACGTCTGATCCTCACTGTATTGACCTGTGAGGGAAACACCACCCTTCCTGTATATAGAGAATTTTAAAGCGAAACTATGAATATTTAGAAATGTTTAGAAAACAACATTTCTTTTGTATTACCTAAAATAATAAATATTAGCTTGTGAACTTAGAATTTCAGATTGCATTTTAGTGTCATTAGTGACCTGTATGTCCCACAGCCATCCTGTTAGACAGTGAATTCAAAAGTGTGCACTGCAGCCCCCTGGTGGGACATGAAGGTACATCAAGTGGGCCTTGCAAGGTCAATTATAAATAAAAAATGGTTTTAACTTTCAGTTTTGTACCTAAAAATCAAATAATAATAAAACAATAACCATGAATATTGAGAAGTAATTGGTGGTGGTAATAACATAAAGCAATGGGGAATTACATAATGTGATATTTTTATTTATTCTGTTTACTTAGTGAAATTGGTGTCACCTGATTTGTGATTGAATACTTCATTCTCTTATGGGTTGGGCATGATGGAGAAATAGATTTCAGGTGAATAAAGGAAGGTGTGTTCAGATTATTTTCAGAATTTAAATTGGGCCACTGCATTAGATAATGACTGTTGTAAGATTTTGTTCATTTACACTCTCTCCTGTTTTAATTATATTATGTCTGTTTGTCTTTTACTAGTTTATAATTGTAGTGTATTGTAGAGTCAAAAAATAACTTTACTAACCTTATTCTGTACACTTGTGGGAAATTTCCTGCTCTGTGTGTTTATACACCACTGTGTCTGTCCTTCAAATGGGTTCACAGTGAAATATCTGTTTCCCAAACAGCTTAGTGCAGATGTGGAGAGGAGAGACTAAGTTATCTTTAAGTAGCCTTGAATTTTTTTTGTTCCCTGTTCCTCTGTAATGTACTTCCCTGAATTGCTAAACCCTTCAAAAGGAAAATGACCCAAAACACTATTAAGGGGAGAATAACTACAACAAATGTAATAGGATAAACCAGTTAAAAACTTCAAATTTTGCCAAATGAGTTGAGAAGTAACATTTTCATAAGTCAACAGCTGTGTTTTAGCACACACATGCCCTTATTAAAAGTGATTCATGTGAGGTGAGATACTTCACTGGATGATGATTGTTTTGACTGATTTCTCTTATGATGTTGCATTACAGGAGGTGTAGCAGCTAACACACTGGAGGAGATTATGGAGCAGGAGGAGACAGCTCCCTCTGTAATTTCTGCTACTGCTGGTGATACCCAGGGAGAGGTCAGCAGCATCAGCATGTCAGCTGATGTTTCACTGCATTCCCCGTCCCCAGATATTGAGATACTATGCTCAGTGTCCGTGGAGGCTAATAAGGAAGATCAGTCTCCCGGTCTGTCCTCGGATGACAAGAACGAACTCTGGTAAGACTCCTTGAGGCTGAGCCATTTTTTTTTTTCGTTAGTACTAGCAATACTTTTATTCCTTCATGTTTGTGTGATTTTCACAGTCAACTGCAGAACAACGCAATTGATTCTGCAACGCTCAGTGATGCGAGGAACGATGCTGGCACAGCCTCATCTGAACCGGAACATAGAAGTGAGTTTCCTCTTGAACCATATTGTTCAATATTCATTCTGAAGATGTGTTACAAAGATTCCCATGAATATAGGCCTTAAAGAAGCCTTGATGTGCTAAGTCACTGCCTTTGTCACCTGAGCTGTCTAACATGGAAAAAAACCAAACACTTATTTCTCTTGTATAGATGGCGGTTTGTGTGAAGTTGAAAATGTAATTCAACAGCCCATCTGTGGGGGTTCTGCAAGTGAAAGTATTGAAGGTGATTGCAGCACCATAGCCAGCAGCCTCTCTCAACCTGCAATGCAGGAGGCAGATGCACTGGCATCTGTTCAGGCAAACACTGAAAACCCTCGGGAGCAGAATGGCAGGTTGGAGAGCCCAGTGGCCATCAGCACGTCATGCCCCACTGGAGAGGATGCTGAAGTGCAAACGGATTTCACACTGCTCCCCGTGACTCCTCAACCACACAGTGACAAAGTTCCCTCTGGAGTCACTGTGCCTTCACTTGAATCACCAGGGAAAATGGATATGGCCACTTTGACGGATGAGCTGGACCTGTCTGACCTCAAGAAACCTGCCTCATCCGACATCTCAGGCACATCATGTCAAGACTCAGCACCAAGTGTCCCTGCCACAACAAAGGCACCAAATATTTATGCCACAGACTCTGAGCCAAAACCCAAGCCTTCCAATGAGCTGACAAGGGACTACATCCCCAAGGTGGGGATGACAACATATACTATTGTGCCTCAGAAATCTCTTGAAAAACTGAGATATTTTGAAGTTGCTTTGACACTGGAGACACCACCTGCAGCTCCAGAAGAGAGACTGGATATTGGTTCCCTCCACTTGGAGGAGAGCGTAGCACTGAGTGAACAGATGAATGAGTCAAAGGAAAAAACAGAGCTGCATCCTGCTGTACCCAGGAAAGACTTTCTGATTAGCACTGCTACTACCCAAGACACTGTTAGTAGAAGTACACCAGAATCTACTCATCCCTCATCACCTGGCAGTTCACACAAAGCAGATGACAAGATCTCATCCTTTGTTGATGCAGCTTCTCAAACAGGTTTACCAGCAGAGGTCAAGGAAATGAAAATTCCACCCGCAACTAAACCTAAGCCTGGTTCTTTCCGCTTGGCACAGCACAAAAAAACACCTGGGTATTATGTAACTTCAGCAGCAGAGAAAAGTTTAAGTGCTAGTCCTGGTCCTGACCAGAGGGAGGCTCATGGAAGTACACTGAGAGCACTGTCACCACCCCTTCCTCTTTCACCTCCAGTGCAGTGTCGACAAGAGACGACAGGGGCCACTAACATCCGGCTGAGCCCTAAAGAGGATGACAAGAATGTGGCCATGCGAATGACCAGGCAAAGCAGTTTGCCATGTAAAGAGCCAAGTTTGGGGTTAAGCCTGGAAAAATTAAGAAGCTTTGCAGGCCCTAGGCCCTATTCACCTGCAACCCCATCCCGCTTTGCCCAAGCAGTGTCATCTGCTGTGAAAAGGAGCCAGTCTTTATCCTATGGTCCAAGATCACCCCACTCACCACAGCTCTCTCCAATTACAAGTCGCCCACAAATCATAGAAGCAAAAGGATTGTTGAAGCTCAAGGTGAGTTCTTATAGCACAGCAAATAGATTAAATATGAAAACAGAAACAAAAGAATGCTTAAGTACGATGGTGATTAATGCTTAAGTAAAATAGTAACCTGCACTTTTCCCTTTCAATCAGATAATTAGATAAACCATGGTTATAAAAGAAATCGTCGTAATCCTTCGTCTACATGTATGTTGGGAAAAAAAGTAGTCCAGTTCCATGAGATTTTCTTGAATGTCTTCCTAAATTCAAGTGGCTATAGTATTGCCTGTCACACCAAGGAATCATTGTACATTGTACTCTTCATCATGAAAGAGTAAAAAATACATTTTTATTACGTGTTCAGGGTTGTTCTGGGGGTAGATATTGGCATGCCATCTGATTAACAAGTTAACAGTGATATTGTTAATGTTCGGTGTAGATTCTGTAAGATAAAGTGGCTGCACTGATCAACGATCCACAAACCTTTGTTATTATCTTTTTGACTGGAATAACTCAAGTGTATGCAATGGAGATTGATGTAAAACATTGTTAAAAGTACTTCTTGTCCCCTTTGCAACAAAATATCTTGGATATTAAGTAGTTTTGGGGGGGTTTTAACTATGAAAAAGCCTGAAGAAAAAAAAAAAAAAAAGAGCCCGACAAATTATGTAATTTGCTCTTTGTGCAGCAGCCAATCTGTCAGGGACAGTAGGCTGCATTTGCACTGCAGGTCTTGATGCCCTATTCTGATATCTTGTCTATATCTGATCTAACCTGCATACATTGTCTTTCAAAAGTAACCCATCATATCCAATGACCCGTCATATCTGATTTGTGACACATGGGAGGAAAAGATCAAGTCTCAGTCTGCAGCGGTCTCTCCAGTGCAAAGCTGGGCTATGGTTTGTCTGTCTGTTGTTGGTAGAGTTATCTATTTTTTATGATGTGCACAAATCAGGAAATATATGGTTCTCATAGTTCAGGAATTGTCATATCTTAATTTAATGCAAAGTTGTTGAAGCTGTGCCTGTATTTGACATTGTGACCTGTAGAAATACTGCTATTATCTTTGTGGGATGTTATAAAAGTTGTTTTATTGGGTCTTAAAATATGTGCAGCCTTGTTTTCATTTTTCCCTCTTTAATTGTCTGGCACAGTGAAGTCTTCAATGACTACATTGTATCTCTTTTTTTCCACTGTGGCAGGATGGTGGAAATGAAGAGGCGGAAAGTGACAAAGGCTCTATTCTGCGGGGAGTGGAGGGTGAAGCATCATCTTTTACTGAGGTTGTTAAACTGGAAGGAGAGAGCAGCCAATAGCAGTGCCTTAATACTTCTGACAATCTACTTTATCATCTACTGTAAGAAAAATCCAGCACATTTCAGCATTATATTATACAAATGTGTTCATCTATTAATGCATGGCTTTTCTTCTTCCAGGAGTAGCTGGTTCTGTCCACTTCAGATTATCCAGGACCCTTTAAATCCCAGGATGCAGAAGCAGAAACTGTCTTTTGTTTTACCACTTTTGGTAGATTTGAATGTTGTACACAATTTTATTTTGAAAATGAATAATTGCTGTATATTGATTTATTTCTCACACATCTTTTTAGCCAGCCTTATTTTAATGCTTTGCTTTTATTTTGTCTCATGAAGACAATTTTGCATTTAATGCATCATGGCTGTGAGTGAAAAGGAATATTAAATTAGATTAATTCTATAAATTATTTGACTGATTTTTTTGAGTTGTAATAATATTGGATTTATTCACAAAACGTATTATCTAAATAATACTGGGACAGGTCTGACATATAGTACTTGTGTAAATGCTCCATACACTATACATGAAATTTATATTTAAGTATTAGTAAGAGTTTTGATTAAGCTCTGCAGAAAAACACTGTTGTGCACAGCCCACCTGTTGTTTCTGTTGGTGTTATGAATAAAGTTTTTTTTTTATATCAGCTGTTGTCCCCTGTAGGTTTCTAATTTATTCTTTCCTGCAGCATAAAGGCCCATTTACACTCTATGCAAAAGAGGGAGACGGACAGAGCCTTTTATCTGTACTTCACAATGAGTTTGTCCTTCATTGTGCACTTGTTCACTCACTGGCAGGCTGTGGTTTGATTGGAGGGACTGGATCTCGTGAAGCAAGTTTTCAAAAGTCACAGCGGACATACAGAAATATTGAGTACTGAGTAATATTCCCCATTAATATGACGACTTACATTTACTGGTCTTACATTCCACCACCACGAAATCCACTTGCGTTTTAGTCTATTTCAGATCAAGCACAATAAAATAACTCTTCAATGGTCGCTATGTTTGTTGACGCCTGCAACTTGGTACTGGCACTGCCCTTTAAAGGAAGTATTGCCTAAGCATCCATACCAACAAAAAAAGATGCATAGAGATATGCAGGATGCGAACCCAAGAGTTCACAACCATGGTGTTTTCCAACTCCTCAACAAGAACGCAGCCATGCTCAGTTCCAACCTATGACTTCTGAGGTAAATGAATGCACCATAATAATTCACTGCCCACTTTAAATCTAGAGTATGGAAACAACCAGAGTGGGTATTAATCCACACCACTCTATTTTGATAGAGTGCAGGTTTTATAAATGCCATAGTGAGTCTCAAAATACAACAGAGTAAGGCTTTACTATTTAATCCAATGCACTTTTACACCAGTAACACACACTTTCATTGTAAGTTGTGTTTTCTCTTATGGTTCTCTTAACTACTGACTGGGAAGCTGTGAATCTGGAAGCCTACTTCAGCATCTCAATTCCTACCCTATACATTATGATATAAAGTAAACAGCATGTGCTTCTTTTTAGTCGGTCCATGGCAACCTGAGATACAACAGTTTTTATATGCAACGTGAATGTCTCACTTATAATTAATCTAATAATAATAAAATTTAATCATAGGCTAATTTCGGTTGAAAATGAACTGGGTGAAGCAAACTGAACTAATGTTCATATACAAAACAGAAATCTGGAAATTATATGGAACGTTTTTGTCATGCAGTCAAAAGATAAAATAAACAGCAGCAGAAGTTATTACAAAATAACAGTCGAAAATTACCACTGAGCTTTCAGTACTGCAAAAATTGATTATTTCACCTGACATGGCTGTGGCAGGTTTGTGCAGAGCAGCTGTGCAGGGTGGCTCCACTTGCAGCTCATCTCTGGTATTGTAAAGCCCACCAGATTAGAGTAAAATGCTACTGTCAGCCATGAACACCTTTCACAGGGGAGGCACACATGCTCAATCAATCCTCTACTGTGCCTCATTCAGGGTTTAAAAAATCCTCAGGAAAGGGGGAGAACACCCTAATACGTCGAGGGCCCTACACTTTAGATGCAGTAATGCAACATGAGCCATAACTCTGCCTATTATAGGAACTGTTTTTCCCTTTTCATCACACTACTACAACTTCAGAGCAGATACAGACAAAAGGCTTACCTGTTGGACACATGACACTAGCAGCCACAGGTTGATGACAGCTATTACCAACTGGGTGGTGAAAAGGGACACGTGACATGCTGAGGGGTGACCTGCAGAATGGAGAGTGATAAAGCATGGATGAAGTGCCATCTGCCTGTTTGCTTCCTGTTTTTAATCAAATCTAATTTAATCAAAATAGGGCACCCTAGTACCCTATTTGCCAGTAGCAAGTATTTACTACTAGGCCAGCAAATGAAATCGCTCTTGTTGCCACTTTATGTATGTATGCATGTCTGTCTGTCATTAGATTAGTTCATGTGACTGAACTTCTTGTACAATATACAGTATGTATGAAAATCTAAAGTTTTCTCAAACTTCTCAAGGGAAATGCTATGTGACCCATTACACTGTCTCATTGTTAATGTTGCAGGATGTTGAAAACACACATGTGGACAGTAGTGACAGTCATAGGCATTTGCACAGAGCAGCTGATGAAACACCATTTTCAGTTAAAGTCCATTATACCAAATACATTACTGTACAAACGAGTGAACCTAGATCTGTATGTTACAGTAATATGAGACACTGTTATTAACTCCTTAAAATAGAACACCAAGTTAATTAGCATTTGCATTGACTGATACCGAAAGAATGTGTTCCAGGCTGTGAGTTATTTCTGGCCCCTTCATGCTGCCTGGGATTTCTTGTCCTTGTATCAATACAGTGTAGCAGCTGAATCATTCCTCTACTCCCCATCTCCCTTAGCTCTCTCTTCTTGCAAAAGCAACCGCAAGAAACTAATATTAACACTGCTGGTTTTTATAGCAGCGCTGGCACATTCTTATTCCAATCAGTGATTGTTTTTCTTGCACTGTTTTGTTTTCAAAGTGCATACAACTGAGCTAAGGTCAAAGAAATCCCAAGCCATGTGGAGCTGGCATTTGCAACACTTAAAGGAACTCTAGATAAACAGACAGGTGAAACACTGATTATACAGATCAGCTTGATTTCCATCTCCCAACAAGGCATTTGCCAGTTTCTTGCACTGCTTCATTATTCTGTATTCTTTCCTTTTGTCCAGTGACACGGCGTCACCCCATTTACCAAAGTAATCAAATTACCCCTGTCATCTGGTGACGTAGTGGGGTATTGCATTAAACCTATTCTGCCTGTTAGTCTGTATCTCCAGTGGCCTGTCAGACAGACTCCGTTACACATTACCTTTCAGAGATGTTATCATCCCAACCACCCCCCACAAGGTGCCGTCTGCCTTTAACAGTTTAGTAAAACTGAAGTGCTATTTGGATCCCCGAGCAAAGTCCATGACAGAGGAACAGAAGACATCCCCTTTGGTGTAAGTGTGATATGTGTATACAATTCCTAGTCTTCAAATTGCACAGGGAACTATACCAAAAAACAGAAACGGGGGAAGCATTAACAAAATACTTAACATGGCTGTACAAACTGATTATTAATACACTACTGTGTCAGAGCAAGACTGTTTTGGGAGTCAGTATGTTAAAAATATCTTTATTATGGTGGATCATGTTTGGGGAGGAGGGGTCGTTTTGCCCCACTGGGCCACCCTCGTGGGCAGCGGATGAGCCAGAGAGACTGTGTGTGCGTGTTTGTGCATGCATGTCTGTGTGCATGTGTTTGCACTCTGCTGAGCTGTGAGCAGAGGAGCCACACCAGTCAGCATGCTTTAACTGTGCTCTCCGCACACATTCCTCCACTGTAACAGCTTGTGTCTTCTCTCTGCCTTAGATGATGCCTTGGATTTAGCGGGCCCACATTAGTGATATGAATAACACGCTGGACAGAATACGTTCTTCCAGAAGCCTCGGAGAGAAAGCAGAGATTTTTCAGAGTGGCAGAGGTAATGTGAGTGGCTTTCTCAGCCCAGCCCTCATCCCTCTGCGAGCTCCTTTACTCACACCAAATGCCCAGAAGATCAGGACTACGCCGTGCAAGGGTAACAGGTATAGCTCATTTTTTCTTTGAAATTGCCCAGAATGATGCCACTCTGCTTCTAAGATTCAAAATACGTGTCGTTTATTTTCCTCCTCCACATTACCCTGCAGAAGAATAGTGCACTCTCTGTATTTGCAGGAGTGAGACAGAGAGGTCTTTTAGAGAACTGTACTGCAGACTTTGTACCTGTAAACATAATTGGTTTGACCCAAATGCGGCTGTCAATGGGGAGTAATGTATTATTTCAACAGTGAAGTTAAAGGCCTGGCATCAAATCAAATACCTTTTAGTCTGTGGGAGATAATTAGTAACTCAGTAACTGCTGTTTTTACAGAGCAGTAAAGGAAGCTTCAGTCCAACTGCACCTTTCACAAACCAAGGCCCTTTCTTCTGCAAGTGTGCTGAAGTTTTACCTCCATTTATATCTTACTTCATTAGAGTTTGTGCAGAGATGCAAATTAAAACAAGCAGTGAAATCTAAAAAATGTGAAATCCATGATGCCATTTCTTTCGGACCGATTTAGAAGCAAGTAGATTACGGTGACATGCTAAATGTATTTTAGAAGAAATTAACTTTATATGAACTTTTATATTTTTGTCCCCCGCTGCTCACCATTTGGAACAATATATCCCCTTGTTTGTAAAATGTGAGGGGGAAAAAAAATTATCTCTATAGAGTGGTTATTTGATTTCTTGATTATAATATAGCTTCCCACTAGCCAGCTGTTCAAGTGCTGTATCTGTTTTTAATTGCTGTGTTTTATAGTGGTGAAGACAGGGGCCGTGCACTTTATCTCCCATTTTATCAAAAGTCTGTTGGTGACTGGGGTGTGTCGGTTGAGCGATCTGTCAGCTTGCTTTTCACCTGCTCCATTTATACTCCTTATTCATGTGAATGGGACACAAGCAGCAGAGGAAACAGCTATATGTTGTAACCAGTATAGCACCGAGTCTAATATATGATTGCAGTGTCACAGTCAAAATCAGCTTTACATATGTAAAAAAAATATGGGACTTTAAATCAATTCTGTGCAGTGCTTGTGTCTCTGTCACTCACTGTGTCTGTTTTTCATTCTTAAGGAGCAATAAAGAGGGAGAGGACTCATACTCTTCTCCTGTTCCAAACCCCTTTCCTGAGTCTCTCTCCTCAAGCTTTGTCTCTGAATGTTTGTTACCATGGACCAAACGCAGTGCAACTCAGGTGAGTGTTTTATTTGCATTACTGTGTTTTTGACAGTAAGACTTGTATTATAATGCACAAATCACTTTTCATTGTGCTACTCGAGGCGGCAAAGGCTGGGATGCCACGAAAACAACTGCAGGACAGGCCGTATTTAAATTTGATTACATGTAGTTAGATTATGTTTAGTGTGGGGTTTGTAAGCGAGTTATGAGCATATGAATGGTTGAACCAGTTATGTGAGTATGGAAATTAGTCACAGGGAGGAGATTAAAAAATGCAGCGTTAGCACAGTCAGGCAATCACATACGATGTTTTTTTTGTTTTGTTGAAATCTTTGAGTTTTAATTGCATTTGCTAGGATGGGATCTAGATAACATTAAAATAGACATGCATTATATTGGAAATTAGATGATAACTTCAGGAAATACCTGGCCTTGTGCCCAAGGCCACTCTTGACACATTTGTTTGAGCTCAGGGTGTGTGGGTGGGAGTATCTTCTGGGGCTGGAAAATGTTTTACTGCAGTCCTGATGTTGATCCATATCTGACAGTTTCACCCATGGAATTCATTGAAAATTTAAATGTTCAAGCACAGCCCTGTCTTTCTTAGTTACTGTTACTATGCCTGACAAGTTCCTTTTTAATTTACTGTGGTCACCAAATTGACTGCTTGGTTTTGAATAAATAGCAACAGGCTCTTTGATTTCACTGTCAGATTGAGATATCAGGTCTCATCATTGCCAACCAGTGACTGGTGATTTATTCAGCTAAAATGTCACTTACATACTAATCAGTTCTCACTGCACGAGTTACCTAGAAAATGCCTCCATCTGACTTTTTCAAGGAAAAACAGATGTACTGTAGGAGCTAGGAATCAAACCCTCCACCTTCCGGTTGAAAGACAATTTCCTCAATCGAGCCACTGTTGCCCCAAAACTACAGGGTAATAATCTCATTTTTTTGCAGACATAATAAAGGTGATACACAACTGATGATGAATAATCATTTCCTTTGGTTGAGGATATATAACTATGCACAGCTACAACTTATTATTATTATTATTATTATCTTAATGTCATACTTATTTAAAAAGGACAGAGCATATTAATGAATACACAATACACATGTAATTATGCCGGACTTAGGAGACACAGCTAATTTAAAACTGCTGTCCCTTGGCCAGTGACAGACAATACATACAATCTTTTTATGATAATATACATTACAAACATTCACACAATACAACATGTCACGCATAGTTCATTAAGAGCAGTTCATAAAAGTACAGTGGCAGTAAAGTCTGGAAACCAAGCCAATGTGCATGATAAAAAAAGTGTTTTGTGCAGTTGGTCTGTCTTTGAATTTGATTCTGTGATCTCTAGTTGTACATTTATAAAGAATTGTTATTATAATATTCTATAAGAGGAATAAGGGGAACATAATTATGTTGGAAAGCCAACAATTATGGGTCTGTTTGTGTCTGGGTTTCAAAATGGATTCTGTCTATACATTTTCCAGGGCTGTTAAATGATCTGGATCTAAATCACTATAATGCATGTTAGAGTTCGTTTCAGCTTTTTCAGTATCTTTGTGGTCTGTGTGCATGTGCGACAGCAGGGGGGGAAGCTCAAAGCAGTGACTCGTGAGAGCTTGGCAGTTACTATACATGGCCATCAGCAGTGTTAGACCTCTGTTTGTGTATTGTCGTCAGACTGAGGATGAAAACACATACAAAGATTTGTGTTTCGCATTTTTGCCGAGCTGCAGTGAACACATGGACACATCAAATTAGAACTTGTTCCACTGAAAGCAGTGTGAGGATTGCTTAGTTTATATAACACTGGACTGTCTTACATGAGCCCTTGTATTTCCTCCTCACTCATCGCAATATTCCACGTCAGAAAATTACAGTGCGACTGCTAATGAACCTGTGTTGTCAGGGATTTGGGAATTTCATGAATTTGGCACTTTTTTCTCTGATGAATATTTTACTATTTTTAAAGCCATCACAGTTACAACATACCAACAGCATTATTCACACCTATTCCTATGTATGTACAAATAAAGAGCTGCAATATCAATGCTCTGCAAACTCTAAAAGCTTCATGCGTAGAATCTTCTAATCCATATGCACAAGGCTTCATGACACATCTTTTTGTATGGCTCATTTCAGAATGCTGTGACATGATGCTTCATGGCTTCATAGTAACAGAGCATGGTATTCTTTTCCACTGTCTGTCTGCTTGAAACACAGGTTGGTACTGTATGTACACAGTTAAAGATTAGAAAACCAAGGCACTCCACATTGGAAAAGTTAAAAAGATTTTATTAGTAAGGCATGTGGCAAAACAAATAATAATAATAATAAGAAGAAGAAGCACCAACACATTGTGAAAAGTTGTGTCTGATATGCTACATTTGATATGCTATATGGGGAGGAAGAATGGAACATGTGTCCAACAACTGCCATCTATGGTGTTACAGATTGTTCCATAAATATGTGCAGAGACAAATCTTGTTAGCGATCCTCATGTATCTTAAGGTCAGTAGCGTCCAAGAAACCTACAATGTCTTTGCTGGAAGGGTGAGGCACTCATCGCTCACCCACTACTTTCTAATTTATCTTAGAAGGGAAATGCATCCACTGAGCTGAGCAGCGTGTCTTTTGGGTAATATATTTTCCATCACATACTTATCTTAAAATAATAATGTTGTACAGAGATATTTAAATGAGCACATTAAGAAAATGTAATTTCTCAAACAAGCCAAGTGTCTATAGTTGAGACCCACAGCTTGACTCAATTTACACAGGTTTTAAAACAAACTAATGAGAAACTAATTAATCCGAGGGCCCTGTTGTGTTTGCACCATTGTTCATTTCGCCAATACCACCATGTCATAGCAGCCTTACTGTGTCAAGGACACAAGGATTTGCTATATGTCAAAATGCATTTGAAGTTGCTGTGTGTACTGAGGTGAACCTGACATAAAAATGCAGTGTACATTAAATTAAGACAGCTGGATTGTTAGGAGAGATCCGTTTCCATGGTGAATAAATCGGTGTGCGCTGTGCTACCTCAGCTGTTTCAGACATACAAATGTGACATGAGAGATTACTTTGTGAAATGAAATCCCCCTGCACTTTTGAGCTTGACCTCGGGGAAAGTGCCCACTGGCAACGCTGAGGGTTCAGCTTCTCAGACTGCCACCATCACGGCAGACGCGCAACCAATGTTGTCATTGTGCAGACAGTGGCATGTTGAAACTGTTGCTAAGGGACGTGCAACCTGGCTTTCAATGTATCCTCATGACAAATGTGGTTTATGTCCAAATTGCACTGGTAAAATAAACTCTTTATAGGAATATCCAAGTATAGCTGCCACTGCCACTCTCCAGGAATACAGTGGGGAGTCATGATTGGACTCTCACCAGAAACCTGAAGCACACAGCCAGACGGTGTTGAGTGCTCAGTTTAACTGTATGACTCAGAGGATATGCCTGTCACTTAAGAGATGTTATTTCAGATGCAACATGCATCATGTCCATGTCAGTCTCTCCTTTACAGCAGATGTTACGTGGTCCTAAGGGTCACATTTAATAGAAATAAATCACCTAAAGATGTTCTCACTGCCACTAAATTATTAGAAAGCTAGTTACTGACAAAGCAACGCAAAGCACATGAAATATTTAAAATTTAAAAACCCGAATCAACATAGGACCAAAGAAGACGGCAGCACTTTTAAACTACGTGTAAAGTAGCATAAATTCTTCCAGTTGCTGTGTCTGAGGTACTTTAAGCCATAAAGGCCAGAATCAGAGAACAAACATCTTTCAGTTAGGATTGTATAACATTACTGGGTTACAGTCTCACTGTAAGATGAATACTGAAATGTGTCTCTGGCTCATTTGATCAAAGAATGCCGTAAATCCCTCTGCCCGGAGATGGATTTACGCTGTATACCTGCAAATGCACAGCATTACAGCTCTGCTGGGCATCTCATTACCCTTACAGAGCCTGCAAAGAGATCTTGATTGAATCAGCTGTGGTCAAGGACAGTGTGTCTGGAGCTTGGTTTATTATGAGAGCTGTGGAGACTCTGTTATCATTCTGGCTCCATTAATTCCAATTCATTTTAAGCTATGTGATAACTAGCAGCGTCTGTTTGTCTGTGCTCTCCCAAGTAATTATACTATGTTTTCAGATAAACATGCATGTTGCTGTGGGAGGTTCCTCTCCTGTCTGTTCTCACAAGTTGAAAGAGAGGACAATGACTGGTTCCAAGCCTCCATGGTCAGCGTAATAAAATTAAATGTGATACTATGTACTGTATACAGTATGTGTTTTCCTTTTTTTGACAAGTTTTTGTTTTGAAAATTACTGCAAAGTCACAGTCAAAAGACTAAAACTGGAACAGATTTTTGTTTGTGACCTTTTACATACACACAAACCATATTTAACACAGTAGATAAAAGGAAAATACTGATGAAGAATTATAGAATATGTCCCTTTTAAATCACGAGTCTCATAAAACTGGTTCTACTCTTTTTTCCCTCCCCATTTAAAGTTAATTGTGCAGCTGCAGCATTACAGCCCAAAGACATGACACAGATGAGAAAATAATCGCAAATACAACACAAAAACTAAACATTAGAGGGGGGTTGCAGCATTTAATCTTCATTTTCGTCGTTTTGTGTTTCTAGACGACATACAATTTTTTAGAAAATACTAGTCATGCATCATCTATCAGAAACAAATAAAATACTGTAGGTTAAGATCTATAGAGATTACAAAACAAAAAAGCCTGACTGGCCCTGTTCTTAAATCCCTGAAAGTTCTGTCTGTTCTGTGCCCTGTAACTGTAACTTGTCAAATGACTCCTCTCATATAGTTCCATATAGTAGTGGAAAATTGTGGTATGATAAAACAGAAAATGACACACATTAATTACAAATGTATGTACTATATAAAATTTACATTATTAATGTCAACCTCCAGAACTCTTATATTGATTTTAAGGGCTGATGTGGATGTTACCTTCTTAAACAAAACTTGAGTATCAATTTTGCTCTCGCTCTGTAGTGCTCCATTTTTGCTCAGTATATGCATCTGAGCCATGTCTGAGCTGCTCTCTCAGGTCCAATTGGAAGAGATAAACACGAGTGTAGAAACTCTGATCGACTATTATTTTTCTGTGTCAAATTGACATGATGCCCTGAAGCCCTTTTCACATAAAAATGTAATTAATGAGCATGAAAATACTGCGTGTCATTGAAAGTCACACATCTGGTGAAAAGTGTTGGTAGGAAACCTACCAATCATTTTCTTTTTTGGAGTGAGCGGTGAGCGATTTAATTGGAGAGGGCTAAAAACTGACCGGAGCAGAGAGCAATAATCAGCAGAGGGGTGTGCAGCGGCTGTGAGGGTGGAGGGCTACAAGAGATTGTAGCTCTGAAAGTGATGAGTAGAAGTTCTCATTGTTCTGCTTTTATTATGACCTCTACTAATACAACTACTACTAATAATAATAATAATAATGATAACAAATGCAACAACTCACAAGTGTAGTCTGTTTTTATAGCTGTCAGAAGTTTGTTTATGCCAATATCCTCATCACCAGCAGTATATAGAACTAGAGACAATTTTTCATGAACACACACGTACAGTCTAGGTAATCGGCCCATTTACTCTAGTTTTGACATTATCACACTGCCAGTATTTGTTATTTTTATTTGGTTATTTTAGCTTCCTCTGACCTGAACTGTATATTTTTACACTCTGCACCAATGCACCACACGAAAACCTTTCTAAAAGTAGAAAAAAGGAACACGCTTTTACATTTCCAAGGGCGAAGGAGGAGTTTGAGTTGTGGGGAGGCAACATGACTTAGTTTCTCACACTTTCATTGTCAAGGATCTCACTGTAAGTGCTTTTCTGTAGTATCTCCTGAAACAACCATGTCAGAAAAAATCTTTTGCAATTAATATTTACTAACAATTAATATCTAATTATACAGTATCAATTATCCTTGTTTCAACCACAATTTGTTTATAATTATTACTTTTTGGTTGTTCTGTATGGATATTTTTTGTTGTGCATCCAAGTCAGAGGCATGAATTTCCATGCAAGAAGAGTCACCTTGCCTTCCATCACACCACTCTGTCTGCAGAAACGGGTAGGAATCTTGGATGATTTTCACTCTCTAACATTAAAGCTTTTGTCCTCTATTAATCAAGCTCTTTCTGGTCACACATTGTTTTGCTTTTTCATCATTATATTTTATATAAGTTTTATCATGATAAATAGCCATGTGCTGTTCACATTCTTTGTCTGCAACAGTTTGTCAAAATGACTTGACTTAATTTATACTGGGTTCTTGGAAAAAGTGAGGCAAGTTTTCTTGACAAGGATTCATCATTTGTGTCTCAGTTGAGAGGTAGGGGGCAATAGTTCTCTTTTTTATTATAGATAATATTTTTCAACTGCCCTAATTGTTCTACTCATGTGTGAATACTCTGCAAAGAAAATTCTATTCCGGCTACTTGTACTTTAAGTGATTCAGAACAAGTTTACAGCCCTAAGTTAAATACTTAGTTGATGTTTAGTAGCCAACAACCATAACTTACTCTACCGGTTTTGCATGGCTTTGGAGGCGGCATGGCTCAGTGGTTACAGCGGCCATCCACTGACCGGGCAGCTACTGAGCGACCCCTAATCGCTCAGTAGCTGCCCACATGCTCAATACTAGGAAAGATGGGTTAAATGCAGAGAAAGAATTTCTCTATGGAGATAATAAAGCATAAATTAAAAAGGTACGCAAACTTGGTCTGGACTGACCAATAAAGAGTCTTGTATTGAGGTTTCATTTTTCTCTAGTGTTATAACAGTGTGGAGCAGGGAGTACATTTCTCAATGTGTTTTTAGATAGACTAGGCTGGAGGCAACCTCCTCACCAACACTCAGCGATAGAGCTGCAGCTGTGAGAGTGCAAGTCAAGGTTAAATCATAGTAGTCTAATTGGCAACATGGCTCACACTGTCCTGTCCTTGAGATAAGGAGGTCTAATAGAGGAGTCTCTATTCAACAAATCTATATATAGTCCTGTCTAATCCATGTCTGCATTTACTCTACATTGTATGGACTTTATATTGTTGCTTTTCCTTCAAAGCCCCTTGAAAGCCATTGAAAACAAAGCATGTTCTATTGCAACGTCCACCACTTAAACCTGTTATTACTAGTTCTGAGTGTCGATTTCAGTTGCATACTCAAGAGTCCAACTGACAAATTGGTAACTTTGTTCAAAATTATTATTTTATCACATACAGGGCACATCCGAAGTAACACATCACTTACTTTAATGATGGATTTGGGAAGAATGAAAAGCCAGCTTTCAACTTTATGTACTGTACTGGCAGTCTATTGAGTGTAATGAGTGACTACGCAAATAGTGGGTCCTTGCTGTGTTGAAAAGGCAAGTTAAACAATATAATATGCTATTTTCTGGTACGAGTCTCATAAGTCCAGTATTTGTCTGAATTGATGAACTTTGCAATTAGGCAGTTATCTGCTTTCTGTCTACATGCATATATCTATGCAAAACACCATCAATATTAATGCAAATGCAGCACCAGACTGGCTTGTGTTTTAATTTCAAATATAATTCATTCAATTAGAACCACATCAGATCAGGATGAAATGCTCCACACCTTCCAAATCCACTGGGAAGCGTTGTCCCTTATCGGTCGACTGAGGATCACAGTGGTGCCTTTTGTTTGTTAATGTCTCTTTTACATCACTGCACTTAAGTATTTCCACATCCTCAAAGTTGATTTAGAGCTGAAGCTGACTTGCTATTTTGTCCTTGAGAAACAATAAGGTATTTGTCCATCATCCTTTATTTTTCCATGTTGCAACAGTAGGTGTGCTTGACTGACATGATGTGCTGATGAATGCTGCTCTGTGTTCATTGATAAAAACACAGGCGGATTACGTGGTGTGCTACCTTGCCTGGCTATTTATTATAACCACTGAAACAATGATTAATAGTACTGTCTGCTGAGTGGTTTTGATTGCCTAGTGTAAAACAATGATGCATAATAACAGTACAATAACTTGATTGTCTAAGTAGATTAACTACTTTGAGTGTGGTAATTATAGTAATTACAATGCAATTGGAACCATCTGTTCATATTCCAAACAGCCTCTTTATTTCTAGATTGATTGCTGAAAGTTGTAATTTGAAATGCAACATCACTTGAAGACTTAATATCTGCACATCTATGTTAACACAAGATAAATTCAAGAATGGGTGGTTTGCAGATACTATTCACATCAATTATAATAAGGATCAAAAAGATGCTAAAAACATCTTTGTGATGTGTTCCATTTTCTGCTCTATTGTATCAAATGGGGAATCCTGGATGTGTTCAATACAATTATGCAGCTTTCTTTTGAGAGTCAGCAACTTTATTATCAGTATTAAAGGGGCTGTGACGAAAGACATGCAACTATGCAACTAGAGTTTAAAAAAGGTTGAAAAAAGGTTGCCAAAGTGTTTGAGGATGGTACGAACCAACAATTAACCACTTATACCCCTTTCCCACACATAAACAGAACAACCGTTGTCAATTCAGCCAGTATTTTAAATTAACATTATTTCTCTGATGGCATATCATGCTAAATTAATGAATTAATATAAAATATTTATTGCACACAGCATCTTTAATATCTCCTTGGTGCTTTGCCTTGTTGTTAAATAGATGTTGATTGCCATGTAATCACAACAGTGCATTTGCCTGAACATCTGCTGTTTGACATAAAATTATTGGTGATAATATTCTGCAAATCTACCAATAGTGCAAAAAGGAAAATATAGTTGAACAATATGTAGAAGCTGAATAGGCCAGTGATCATATATGAGATGTCAGCATGTCTTAATTGGATTCTGCCTCGTCTTGGCTCTTTATCTGCTTGCCTTCATCCTTCTCTATTTTTTCACCTATTGTGTATTTAAGCTGAATATGGAACTGTTTCCATTTTAAATCTCCGCCAAGGAGGTGATGATTTGTGGATGTATGCTTTTGCGTCTGGTTGTGAGCAGCATAACTCAAAAAGTAAAGAACAGATTTTGACATTTTTTGGGGGATGTACAAAATGTTTTAGCCTGAGGATGATATGTTTTTATTTTTGTGGTGATTCAGAGCTGAGCGTATTGACACTGTGGGAAACCGTGTGTCCTTGGTAGCTTTCACTTTATCTTTAATTTTTATATTTCTGTCGACAGTCAGTGGAACTTAAATTTTAACTATTTCTGGGGTTACCCTTACACACATGCCGCACACAAAAATGTCCACAATAAAAATGTCCCAGCTGAAAAATCTGAGGATTGTCAAAGCTATTACAATTAATCCAGAAGCGTATACGTACTATATATGAATGTTTCAAGCAAAACCACAGACCAGCATCATGGTGGCACTGGCACGAGGAAAGGAAGAGGTACACGATTACCAAAATCAGTAGGATTCCTTCTCATAATTGTACCAAATTTCATGGCAATCATCTAGTGCCATGGTTCTTAAACTATGGTATGTGTACCACCAGTGGTGCGTGAGCTTCCTCTGGTGGTACACCAGAAATCGGAAAGCAAAATCAGAAATACTGTTCTACCGTAAATACAAGGGCATTTGATCAAGTAGATCAAACTGAGGAATTCTAGTGCATAGAAAATGAAACAAAAAAGCAATGATAAATTAAATAATAATTAGACTCACCAGAATCTAATTTCACTATACCAGTTGAAAACAGTAACATCCGGTTCAAACAACATTCAACCAGCAAACCACTTTTAACTACATGACCCAGTCATACAGTATTTGGATGATAAGATGGTTTAATTTAATCACTGTCTCTACTTAGTCACTTACTGTATATTATTCACTCACAGACATTCGCGTTTCCAGGAGTGACCTTGCTGTTGGATAGACCCTGGCCTCAACAAATGCTACCCAGTTGATGTCAAAATGTGATGCCTGAGTAGTTTGATATTGGCAGATTCTCCAAAAGCCACAAGGAAAGATACAGTCATAACCATTATATGTTTTTTGATCAGTTGTGTTGTGCGTGTGCTTTTAAAGAAATAGAATTTTGCACTACTGTTGTTCTTTGTTAGGTTCTTTGTTAAGGATCTGGTTCAAACATACAGTATCATAATAGTGTAATACACATTAATTCCTGGATTGATAGGTTTAACGCAGGAAACCTGTCTTTGATAGAAAATGAACAAAGGTTTTTGTCTTGTCAAACTCCATGAAGCCTGATTAAACATTAAATGGTTTACACCTGACAGTGAAAAAAAAAAAAACATTGTGGACACAAATTAATAGTTTAAAAAAATAACATAGTAATGTTTGTTGTAGGCACAATACCAGCTGTGCTGATTATATGAGTATAAATGTCAAACAATGTGTTTTTTACTACACAGATGGACAAACATGTTTGTGTAGTTGAAATTGTACTTTAGTTTTAATAAAAAAAAAATGTTTTTTTTTATTCATAGGCCTACAGTTAGTTGCGACCCTCATGTGGAGAATAAAGCGATAGAAGATGATTGAGTGAGTGAGTGAGTGAGTGAGTGAGTGAGTGAGTGAGTGAGTGAGTGAGTGAGTGAGATTGTACTTTGGCATTCATTAAGTATATTTAGCTATTAGTTCTTACAAAGCCACTGTAGTGGAGACTAGACCTGTGATCCTGGTGAGCAAGGAAATTCTTTTAGGTCATAGGTCTGTCCTCTATTTTCACACAGGAATCAAACTCATCCTGCCCAGTTTGAATTTAGGGACAACCACCACTACACAGAAGCAATACCACTGAATTATACTTTTAACCATTGCAGGGCATTTTGCTGAAATCTCTGCTTGCAATTGGTCTGTGAGTGTGAACAGAGAGGAGATTGGAGCTTTGTGACTCTCTCTCTCTCTCTCTCTCTCTCTCTCTCTCTCTCTCTTTCTCTCCACCCACCAGTGAATAAGCTGTGCCACATTGATACAGATATGTGGAATCAGAAAAGCACTCTGCTGGGAAGGAGTTTTTTCTTATTACCTCTTTTCAGCCCCACCGCAACACAGATGGATTAAAGTGACAGAGAGAGAGAGAGAGAGAGAGAGAAAGAGAGAGTGCAATGCTGTGTACTCAGCCATGTATAGGCTACAGAGCTTGCCCAGCATCAGAAATCTGCTTGGTTTCAAACAGAGGGAGGGTAAGTTATGCATTGAGATGGATTAGTCTGTGGTAAACTAAGCGTTTGATGTCTCAGTGTGGTACTGCAAGACTACTGCAGGGTTTCGTTCACAAAAGTTTGCAGTTTTTACATCCTGGAACTGTACTGGCTCATAGCTTTCTGCATTTGGTCAGACTGATAAGTTGGCCTGATACATTTCCTCATATGTTATACTTATCATTGCTTTGTCTGCCGGCGCTGCTTGAAGGTAAAAGCTTTGACGTCCCGATGAATGCTCTGATGATTAATTGGTTATGTTGCAGGTAATCAAAGTTTATAATGAAGATAACACCAGCAGAGCGGTAGAAGTTACTAGTGACATCACAGCACGGGACATATGCCAGCTGTTTGTCTTGAAGAACCACTGCATTGACGACCACAGCTGGACCCTTTTTGAACACCTCTCCCATCTGGGAATAGGTAGGGTGTTTTTTTTTTTTTTCCAGTCAAAAATATAATGACTGTATTTTTGTAAAAATCTTGAAACCTAAATGACAATATGGTCAACAATAAAATGCTCAAGATGTGTTTAAACATAAGATCTCTATGCAATTTGCAATGAGAGGCTCAGAGCCACATGATTTTCTCAGTTGAAGCAAGTTGAAGCAGGAAACACTCCTTGACTTATTGTTTAACATGACTTTGTTGCCAATGCAGTTCAACTGCAGAATTAGGTTTTGACGTAAACGTTAAAATCAAATTGCTACTTTAAACTGTCATGATTCTCCACATCTGATTTATCAAACACACCAATTTATATTGGTTTCTGCCTTTAAAACATACATTCATGAGACCTTTTTTTTTTTAAATTGACGTTTACAGTATTTACTTTGGATACTGTAAGTCTCATGGGCGTGTGGGGTTTGCTTTATTTGAAGGGAGTAAATGGTGGCTTGGTGAAAAGTGACAGAGCAAATCATGGTTCTCTGTGTGTTCTGTTGAATCTCAAACCACATGGTGGTGGATCTGATGTTAGACTGCACAAGACGTTAATTATTCTGTAGATCTTAGTCATGTTGAACCTTATTTCCTATCTTCTGTATGTAATGCATTAGTAAAGACACAATGCAGTGCATAAATGGAGATATCGGCGTCTACCTTGAGCCATACGAATTTTCTCTCACTGCACTTTTCAACCCTAATAGCATTCCTGACGTGGCTTTGCTTACATTTTGTGAGCAACACTACCTGCTGATGCCAGCTGAACATTTTATCTGGTTGCACATTTTTAACACATGCTCACATGTAAACAAATAAACTGTGATGTCAATATATGTAAATCAAATGTATCACCTTAATTTGCATTCAACAGGGGTGCATGAAAGGGATATCATTGTGTGATTAGTCAGCCAATGAGGAAAACACACATAACTCTTACTGGTGTTTTGGCAGTGATCTACATAGGGAGAGTGTGACTGCATAATTGATTTCTCAGCAGCATTTTCACACAATTGCACACATTACATAATTCATCCGTCTTCCATCTGTTCTGCTCCAGTCATCAAGGTTTTGGGTTTTGCTCTTCAGGAGAAAACATCAAATCTAGATAATTGTTATTTTTCAAACAGATAACATTTGCTCTGTCTGGCATAATTTTCTTTGAGCTATTGCACTCATGTAAGGGAAATAATCTGTTTCCAATTCATAAAAAGTTAAGCAGCTGGGTATAAGTGGTTTTACGGTATTTAGGGTGACGAATAATGCAGTTTGCTGTTTGCACATCACTCATAGTTCATGCACATGGGGTGTATATAAATACCTCTTTAGTTAAATTGTTCATAAAGTAGTTATTTGTTCCCTAATGACTTTGCCTTGACGTTGTTCATATATAAAGGGTAATTAAACGCCCTCTTCTGAGGCTAACTCTGCCCAAGGAGCCTTGTGTTAGACAAGGGGCTGACAAAAGCAGTGAAGCAAGCATGGACTACGAATGCCGATGGCAAAAATCTGAACACAATAGCTGGTGTTTGACCAGAGAGGCAGTAGATACCCCCCCATTTTTATCACAACATTTCTGTGGGGATTTCCACTTGGCACAGCAAATAACATCACTAGACACCCATATGCACTGGTTTTTACCTAAAAAAGGGGGTTTAGGGGTTTAATTACACTTTACAAACTGGCTATCTGAAAAAGGGGTTTGCCATTATTTTAACTTCATGTTTCTTTAGGAGAAATATTTGTTGTATATTGTACTCCTTGACTTGAGAGACATACTCAACAGGAGAATACGCATACTGATAAAAGGTTAATGATCAAACTATGTCTCGAAAAGGCCAGCAATATAACACATGGAGGAAAAGATGTATAGTAATATTTGGTTTTGGCATTGGCCCTGATTGGATGTCTGTATTTTATCTACAGAGCAGTTGCAAACAAATGTTTTGTATTGCATGCCCCCCTCATTTCACTAGAGAGAACCATTGAAGACCATGAGTCTGTTATGGAGGTGCTGTCTGGCTGGGGGATGGACACAGACAGTCAGCTGTATTTTAGGAAGAATTATGCGAAATATGAATTCTTCAGGAAACCACTGGTGAGTTTGTTATGAAATTCACATAACTTTGGATTTGGTGCCTCCCCACTTTGAACTAACTCAGCAGGTATTGCCACCACAGCATGTCTTGAGGTGGTTAATAAAGAGAGTTGTAATACTGATGCTGTTTTCATGGTAGGAGTTTTTCCCAGATCACATGGTTTCCATATCCAGTGAAACGGATGGAATGGTGGATCCCTCTCAGCTTATACAGGTAGGCTTTCTGGCCATTCTAAAAACAACTGAGAAAACAACTTTGACTTGATCACTTGCAGATAACCACATAGTGTTTGTCAAATGTTTGTCTACCCGATACAGACCTTCCTCAACTCTAGCACTTGTCCTGAGATACATGGACACCTTCATGCCAAAGAGCAAAGCAAGAAATCTTGGAAGAAGTTTTATTTTGTGCTGCGGAGGTCCGGGCTTTATTTTTCTAATAAGGGAACTTCCAAGGTCAGTCAAAAAAAAAAACATCCACAGAATGATTCATCCATTTTAGGAAAAGAAAAAGCAATAAAATCCCAGTGGGAAATTTACTTACACAATGAGGTAATTTGATGTGTAATTACTTTACATTATTCTCGGTGCTTGAATTAAATGCACATGGTCCATAATTTACATGGTGTGTGGCATCAGTTGCAAAATTAAAACACTCAGTTTAATGTATGTTGTCTGTTTTTCAGCGCAAGTTCATTCATACTGTATTACTCATGTTGTTAGAGGGCAATGGAACAGGTTGAGCTTGATTTTCCTTAGGTCAGCTGGCACAGCAGCCAGGCAGAAAAAAGCGTCCTCAAAGCTGCTGACAAGTGAACCTTATACCTCGGCACCAGCCGTGCCAACACAAACCTCCCAACTGCTTTCATTTCGTACAACAGTAGACCTTTTGTTGTCATGCACAGGAACGCTTTGGTACAGTACACACATTACTGGTCATTAGGCGCCGACACTAACAGCCGTGACTGTACTTAAAATAAGGAAGTGGGAACAGTGTGTCACATGAAAGCAGAACAGTGGTAGTCCTTGTGCTTTTTTTCCTTGGAAATTTATCTTTGGCACAATTTTGCTGTTTATACCGTCTTTAAAGAACCACTGTCAACATTTCGGAATTTTTCAGAAAATGTATTATTTAACCAGACCTTGAAATACTGATTTAGAGATTTAAGAGATTTATTGATAAATAACCATTTGATACAGTATAATTATGGAATTTAAGTGAGTGAAATGCCACCTGTTCTAAATCGGCCATTATAGATCTTTGCCAGAAAGTTTAGAATGCAGTCATGGGTTAATTCAAATAACTGTTTTGTGTTATTCTTCTTGTGCACTACAGACATGTGGGAAAACTCTTTGATTTCATGTTGAATGAAAGTAAATGTACCTATTCTGCACTTTTTTGTTTTAATAACATCCATGCCTTTAACAAAATAGAATTTAAAATCCTGCTGTTGGTTTATAAAACTCTGAATAGTCTAGGGCCAGAATACATGTCTCTTGGTCCATTATGAACCAACCAGAACCCTCAGGTCATCAGGGTCAGGACTACTTTCTGTGCCCAGAGTTAGAACCAAACATGGTGAGACAGCTTTCAGCTGTTATGCTCTGCACTTGTGGAATAAACTCCCGGAGTGTACCAGGGCTGCTGGAACTCTGAACTGCTTTGAATCAAAGTTAAAAAAAATCTTTATTTAGCACTGCATTTCAGTAATCTCCCACAATGCACTGGGGGTTTTGTTTCTTGCATTTTATCTGTTTAATTATATCCTGGCCGTCTCTTCTTAATTTATTTTACTTTGAACTCTTTTCCTTTTGATACACTTTTTTAATGTTTTCCGTAAAGCACTTGGAATTGTCTTGTGCATGAAATGTGCTATGCAAATAAACTTGCCCTGCCTTTAACAGGAACCAAGGCATCTGCAGTTCATTGTCGACTTTAGTGATAGTGATGTCTTCACTGTCCTGTCAGCCAAAAAACTACATGGAGCTCCAACAGATTATGGCTTCTGTGTGAAGGTACGATCACTTTCTCGACATGGCAATACTGCACAAAAGATTTTTTTTTCCCAAGCATGTTGAATTTGTTTAGTTTTGATGCATCTTTGCTCTCCAGTCCACAAAGTGTAGTTCAGCCCGAGACTTGAAGCTGTTTTGTGCAGACGATGAGCCGACCAGGACCTGCTGGATCACAGCCATGCGCTTGTTAAAGGTTGGCTTGCTGATCACATACTCTGTTTCTTAGAGGAGGAATGCTGTGTCAATGCTAAAATCAGATTTAGCTTTTGGAGAAGGTCAAGGGAAGATTTTGTGTGGTGCGGGATTAGTACGTTCACCCTCGATAAAAACAGCATGTGTTCATTGTCTCGATGACTGCTGGAGACAGTTTTTAGCAATATATGCTGCCATGCTTATCCATAAATAATACACTGTAGAGCACAAGGGACTTATGTATTTGTATGTGTCTATTTTCATCACTATGCCGTGCTACTGAGACAGTTTTTAAATTTAGCATATCTCAGGCTATAATTGAAAATTGTGATGATCATCTATTTCAGTACGGGATGCAGCTGTACCAAAACTTCATCCAGCCTCACCAAAAACAAAAAACCTCACCAATGGTAAGCTGAGGATCTGCACCTAATAAAATGAATGTTATTAAAATGTATTCTTAAGCTGCTGTAATCATTATTTTTACTCAGTACCAGTGTCCGTGTGATATCAGGTGATCATAGTGTCAGATCCACATTACACCACCAGCAGCTATTACACACACAGTAGCAGTGTAGCGTTCTGTAATAATAAACGGACAAAATGAGGGACCTTCAGCGTGTTGATGTAGGATTCTTGTCTCAGAATAGTCTCAGACACATTCTATCTATGGCTTCTGAACATGTTTGTGAACCCTCTTCTGTCTAAAAATACGTAGTGATCAGCTGCTCTCAGCTTTAACAACTTGCCACCTCTACTCTGCTGTTAGAGTTTCAGATGTGACCAATGGCCGTGTCAAAGGGATTAGTAAGAAAGATAGAGGAGTAGCCGAATCTGCAAAACGGGGGTAGATTTATAAGTATGTAATGTTTCACAGCTTCAAATAAAAGGCATATTGAAACACAACATTACTGTAAGTAACACAGTACCTTTTGTATTTTTGTGTAAGAGTAACTAGAATACACCCGTCCTCAAAGCAAACACTGCTCACCTTGTATTTTGCCCACTTGTTTGAGCTGAAAGCTTAGTATATGGTAGAGAACTAAGTGTGGTAAATTTAAAGCTTCTTGTTAATCCTGATTCCTGATAAGAAGAATTTGTTTGCGTTCAGTGACTCATGGCCACCAGCTAGATGGCAGCTTAAAAGGAATAATATGTGCCCATATGTCATTCTCCTAACTGGCACTCCAATATGTTTTGAAATGGTACTTTGTCTGGAATCATCTAGTCATGATGAAGATGGAGTCATGTTATGTTACATAGACACTAGATGGCAATACAGTATCACAGAACCGGCAACTTCCTTTCCACAGTACACAAAAGCAAGAAAAATAAGGAGCATATAATTCTTCTTAAGTGTAACACATGCCGTGTTTTAGTTTTTCCATTAGTATTCTTTTTTATCTTTTGCATTAAAAGTGAAAATGTTAAAAAAAAAAAAAAACACAGCCTCACTCATTCCATTAAAAATAATACGATATCAACTAAACTGTTGTTTTAGAGAAGCATCTCAGAGAACTCATTGGTGGCCATGGACTTTTCGGGACAAAAGAGTCGGGTGATCGAAAACCCGTCTGAGGCGTTATCTGTGGCTGTAGAGGAAGGACTGTCATGGAGGGTAAGTCGTAGGTCTAATCTGACAGCCTTCTTTTATGTAAAGTAACAGGACATTTGTAAAACTGCAAACAAGACATTAGTAATTGAATATATGTTATCTGTAATAACTAACTGAAAGTCTCTAACATAAAGGGGTGTAAGGGAATAAGAATAAAGGATGTGCTCTTAAAATACACATCGTTAAGGTAATGTAATGTTTTTCAACAGGTGATGGTGAATTCACACACACACACACACACACACACACACACAGAGCTGGTTACACAATAAAGCTGTTATGCTGACAGCTGTAGACGCTGCATAAATGAATGAGAAGCAGAGAACAGGGGAATGAATGATCTCTTTTCAAAAACTGAATCTGGCTAATGTTGCAGCTCTCTTTTCTGCCTCAGAGGAAAAGCTGCCACCGGCTGAGTGGTCACATGAGCCCCTCCACATCACAGAGTTCAGTGTCAAACATAGGTGAGTCGAACAAATATTCTCATGCTCTGCATGTACACAGTTGACGTTAATAATCTGCAACATATTGTCTTTCTGCGCGCCTCAGCTCTACACATGGCTCAGCCGTGGTTCCACAGCAAACTGTCTCGGGACGAGGCTCAGCGTCTCATCACCCAGCAGGGTCTTATTGACGGGTGAGCAGCTAAACAGTACGCTCCATACTCTTGACAAGGTGTCAGTACAGATATCATAGTACTCTGATTAAATGGGCCTTCACCTTTAAAATACTCTTGATCTGAGTCACATTTCAATTTATTTAATTTTTTTTAAAAATCGCATAATTAACGTAACTGATTACAAGTGACTGTTACAAGTGAGTTTTGAGTGAGATAATAGGACAGAATCTAATAATTGAGAATGTGATTGACAGTAAATATTTTAAGAAAACACAATAGACATTAGAACTGCACCATAACTGTGTTTCTGTTGCATTACCACTGCGTCTGAACACATACTTATGTCTTTATACTGTAACAAAACAGGACTGTCCAATGATATGTAACAAATTCAACTTTAAGAGACAGTTAATATGTTTTATGATCTATGTTACGCTTTAAAAATGTCACTTTCATCGTGTTTTGTAGTGATTATTGTTTCTATTTCAGACATTTCTAAGGAATAATTAAGGATTCAGTCATTAAAAACAAGTGAAAAGTCTTTTTTGTTGTTTTCAGAGTATTTCTTCTGAGGGACAGCCAAAGCAACCCTAAAACATTTGTGCTGTCACTCTGCCACATGCAGAAAGTCAAACACTTTCAAATCTTACCTGTGAGTACCATCCACTGCCTGGATATACAGAATCAAAAGCCTTTTCTTCCATGTTCCAACAATTACCCACATTTTAGCTTAATTATTATTATATTGCAGGTGGACGACGAAGGGGCGTTATTCTACAGCCTGGATGACGGTCACACACAATTTACAGACTTGATCCAGTTGGTGGAGTTTTATCAGCTGAACCGAGGGGTTCTGCCCTGCAAGCTCAAGCACCACTGTGTCCGAATAACCCTGTGAACAAGGGACTGCTGAGGTCCACGTGCAACAAAACTCCAGGGCCTTTTCTGGAATAACACTCCTAGTGTTTTTGTGCCTTAAAACAAACAATAAAAAAAAAAAAAACACAATTCAAACAAATAACTGAACAGCCACGCTTCCTGAAACCACGGTCATACTGTGGTACACTACACAATCTGTCCTTGTACCACAAACTGCATTTGATAATGACTGTGTGTTAAAAGATGAGGTGCAGGTTCGTCCGGTGAAAGCCATTCTTCCGGGTGATTAATCCACTATGCAAAGCTAAAACATGAAAATATACTGAAAATCATGCTGAAAAAAAGAAAGCAGTTACTACTGAGTCACTGGAAAGTTTTCACTGAAAACATTTAAATAAAATGTCTGCTGGTGTGTGTATACATTAATTATATACTGTATATCTGTCCGAGTCTGTCAAAGCTAATGACATCAACGGTAACAGTGTCATGCGGTGAATTGTGGTGCACACCTTTGTCCTGTTAAATCGCAGTAAAACTAAGCTATTGTACTTTTCATTTCATCTCTCAGAGCATTCAGGGGTTTTTTTTGTAAGGAGATTTTTGTTTCTACAGTATACGAGAGATGAAATGCCCTCTCAGGAAGAGTCACTGTGCATGATCTGTGTGCTGGACTGACACTGCTGTAGAGAGAGAAATGGTAAGAAGTGGCTCACAAGCTCACTTTTCCACACTGTATATTCATTTTAAATGTGTGTAGCTGAATAAAATGTTTTTATTACATGATATTAGTTGTGAATTTGCTCTTGTAATGGCACAGATTTTCCTCCAAAGCCATTAAGATGGACATCAGAAATACTGTGTAACTGATTCTGAGTCTGAATTTAATGTATATTGTAATTTAGTTTTTGTATTTTCCAAAGATTCAGATGATGTTTGCAAACCCTGGGTTGTACATTGGTGTTATTTACACTGCAGTGGGCATACAGTGACAGATATTGTATTATTTTTTTTTAAATAAAAAAAAAAAACAAGGTGTCATCTTTTTAACACGAGGTGTTGTAAATCACTGACATGATTGAAAGTATCTTGAGTTTCTGTTATGTTCATGCATGTCATGCATAGTTTTATATATACCGTATAAACAAATATCTCTACAATATCTGATTTGTATGATTGATTGTCACACGGAGTGCTTTCAGATTCCCAAAAGATAAGATATACAGAATAAAATCAGTGACAGTGAGCTAAATATATTGCAGTAAAATTTAATGTAATGTTTATAACTGCTAGCAATTTTATAGTAGCACCATAAACTCTAAAGCATGAATAAGATCTGGTGCAAAGTAAGCTAATACATCACAAGGCTAATAAACTCTGCCTTTATTTTAAAAGTAGAGCAGTATACATTGTGGTCTTTGTAAGTAGGACGTACACTGTCACCATATAAATGAAATGACAGAGAGATGAAGCATTGACCAAACTATCTTATCAGAACACAGTGGGGTGCTCCTCTGCTCAGAGAGATTTTTATAGTAAACACATTACTCAAGACTTTCTAATGAAATCCAGCATGTAGATAAATACCGACACAAGGCGGCGTGTGCGTGGGACATATTAGTTCAACATTGTCAGGCATGATTAACTGAATTCTGTGGCCATGCTCTGCGTCCTCCGTGGAAACCATCGCTGACCTATCATTTATAACCACTAGATGGTACTAGAAGCATTTTGCTTTCATTTGTCCAGGTGTATGTTTGAAACACTATTGCATCTAGTTCAATTTTAATTACGTAATCTGTGCAAAATGTGTCAAACGATGTGTAATTGAGATCTCATTAGTACTGATCATTTTATGTGAAAATAGTTATCTGAGAGTACACCAGGTTATGTTTATATAGATTGGAATGGGTGCAACAACAGTTGCTGCGTGTTTAGCGTTTACAATTAATTCTACAAATTCATATTGCAGGCGCAAACAGTGAGTCTGAGGGAATAACATATTCATTTGCGAGTGACTTTTATAGCCACGGTTTGCTCAAACAAAAATACTCTACCTTTACATTACTGTTCCCCTCACAACAGTAAAAAGCAAACGGCCTCGTCTTGAAGCATCTGTGTTAAACAATCTTCTCTGTTGTGATACAAACACATTGCCCCATATACCTCCCCTGCTCTACTCTAATAGCACATTTTGAAACAGCTCTCTCTCATCCAGGGGAGATGTGCACACACAGAGAAGTCTTAAATGCACCCCTGCTTCCGAGGTCTTGTGCTAAATGTTGTTTTGGATGTATTCCTGCCATTGATCGGAATCTGGCTGCAGGGGGAGAGATGGCAGCTGGGAGAGAATGCGCTTCCTTTAATGAATTCATCCAGCTCTGTCCAGCCCAAACGGCCTGTGGATACAGCATCTCTCCCTGTAAAGAAAGCCTCTCTCTGCGCTGCCTTGGCCCTCATGGACAACCACCACTACTTGCAACATTTCACTCACTGGATTTTCTCCTGCCTGCACTCTTATGACTTCAGGTTTTATACTTGAACATTGTCAGCTTCACCCTGTTCTTAAATGCCCCTCGTGTTGTATTCGCTTAGTTTGTTGTCTCTTGTCTTGCTCTGATGGCATTAAATAAAGTGTATACCTTGCTGATTGTTCTTCTCTGGGTACACAAAAGGCATGATCTGGGCTTGGTTATGAGACCTTGAACCAATAAGGTGAGGTTTAGGGCTTTAAGTACTCCTTAAGTAAGCCTTTCCCATCATGGGTATTTAAAGCCAAATTCAATTCAAGCTGCTCTTTACTTTGCTGTGGCCAAAGTGCAATGCAGGCAAAAAAATTATTGGATGATTATTACTTACTAAAACAATTATTGAATACATGAAAGGAACAGTGACAATGAAACAAACGCTGTCCTTGTCCTTATGGCTTCATTTAAATTACAGTGGAAAATGTAACTTCTTTTAATTTCAACACAGAGCTTGCATCCGTGCTGAATATTTTTAAATATTTTGTAAATCTGTGTCATACTGCATATCTAATAATCAGGTAAGTGAAAAGAATACTACCTAATAGACTGAATGAATATTTTATTTCACGTTCTGGTAGTAACATTAAAGCTATTAGTGTCAAAAAAAATAATAAATTGATAAAAAGAGAGATCAGGGTTTTTATAATGTATAAAAGCGCCTGTGCATTTCCACACAGTTTCATGTTTAAGATCTTTTCTTAGTCTTTGGTTAATGTTAAACAATATGCCGACAAAACCAGCAAAACATTTATAATAACACATTTAATCTACAGCTACCATACAATTAACTCTTTGTTTTTGCACCCTGCATGAGATTCCCTGAGAACATGGTGGTGTCAGGGTGTGAAGGGGAGTTTTTTTCTTGGTGTATTGAGCATCTTTGGTATAATGTATTATGTCTCAGATAATTGCCCAGACAGTGCTTGCTCTAAAAGTCTCCCTTCTAACCTCTGATACATTTTTCTGGAGGTCTTGGAACTGGCAAACGGTAAGTGCCAAGCTTTGTTAATTACAAGGATAACATATGCACTCGTCAAGTAATGGATGTGGTTTGCAATTTTAAGTTTTAATAATCAATTACTGGCTGTAATTCTCTGCGGAGTCACAGGATAGTCATTAAATCTCAAAAGGCAAGCAATGTTGCTTTTTTCCAAAGCCCTATTTTTAAATACATAAGGGAACAGGCTCTGCTTTAATCCAGTGCATTTTGTTGCCTTATTACAATGTAAAGTAGCTCAATTAGACCGCGACAGTGCAGCTTGAAAAATACCTGTATTAGACAGTGAGTGATGGATGGTCATATCAAAGCTTATTCCTTCAGGAATTGAGCCAACAAGGACAAGTGTGGAAATATGCTCTATTAGAGTAACACAGCAGATTTACTGCTTTTATTATGTTGAAGCTAGGTGTTCTGTACAAACACACATTAAGAAGACATATCTGTCCTTCAGGTTCAACCCAGAACACCTCTGTAACTTGCCTCTTAGATCTTAGCAAACAGGTATCAAATTGGCACGCCGCTCTTTTTTTTGTTGTTGTTCCTATTCAGCAGGGTACCTGTTATTATATTTTCAGTCCACCTTCAAAACTGAAACATTGCAGAGGTTCTTCTTAACCTTGAGAAATTAACATGGGAGGACTGGCTTTGCTCTGAGGGGGCCCAATAGAGGCCACGTCCCCTTTCTAATCCCCCACCTGAAAGGCACACCTCCACTGCTCAGATGAAACATCCCAGCAGGCCAAGTGTTTACATGATAGCAGACAATATGCTGACACAACACAAGCCATTAAAGATTTAATTCAGATCATTTAATTCTCGGATATCCTCTTTGTGACAGATTTAGGTTATGATGGTGTGTGTGTGTTTATGTGTATTCGTGTGTGTGTGTGTGTGCGTGTATGGAGAGAGGGGGAGAGAGAGAGAGGGTGAGAGACAGGAACGAGTTTGGCCCTGCACCGATGAACAAACAGTGAATCTGAAGTGCAGCACCCTGTGTGGCTACCGACAAACTGAACAACATTAAGGCAGTCCTCCATGTAAAACCTGCTCACTTCTCCCTCAAACACTGGAGTTTGGCAAGTGGGAAGCGGCTCAGCGGGTACGAGCTCTCACTGGAAGGCAGACAGTGAGCTGTGGACAGCAGGGAGACATAAACCACGCATTCTGGTGGTGATGGGCTGATGTTTTGGGTGATCAAAAAGATGGAGAAGAAAAGGAAAATGACAGGGGTAAAACCAGGAGGGGGTCTTGGTGAGAAAAACATTTTGGACTTTAAAAGGTAGAAAGGCATGAATAGTAGAGTAAAGCTGAGTTGTTTGACAGCGCAGCACTCGCAGCGAATATTATTGTATTCAATAAAAGTAAATCCAGACGCTCATGCTCCCTTGTCTGTTTGCTATCATTCAAACCTTAACATGTAGTTGTGCAAAGAAACTTCAAAACTCCACGATGTACTGTATATCATAGGGCAATTACTTGAAGCTTACAGCGCGCATCTTAGGGTGATATATTGTTTGTGCATTTTCTCTGAAAAATAGGTCAAAATGTTCACAGTGACACACACACATACCGTATGCGTGTGTGCAAGCAATACACTTTACATTCCTGCCTACTTTCTTTCTCTCATTAACATAGCATGTGAGTGACTCCTGCACAGCGCAGGAGCGAAGAATTTAGGAAACACTCGGTTTTGGAGAAGACAGTGGAGTAGAAGCAGCGCAGCATATGTTGGGATTTGAATGGTCAATCAATGAATAACCCAAAGCGTTATTTTTCAGTGCAGATTGGCAGGCATTTCTGCTTCTGTGTGTGTGTGTTTGTTTGTTTGTGTCAGTGAGAGGTAGAGCGAGAGATGGGGGCATGGAGTAGTGGGGATTCATCCTTCCCCAAAGTATTACGCAGTGGTCAAAAATATTTGCAATGCCGGAAGGTATTTTGAAAAGTATTTGAAAAAATTCAATAATGTGCTGACCTTTTGCTGGGCATTTGTGAACAGATACAATCTCTGTCTAATCTGGCTCAGAGTCAGGGAGGATCTGTGCAACTGTATCATGTTCTCAATTCCTAAATTATGTTAATCTATTCCGAGCGTACATCATCTTTATTAAAAGGTTTTGCTTTAATTTCAAAAGTCAAGGTGGCAGACTACAAATTTAGCAAAACAAGAACATAAAGATTTAATTGAATACACTGGGCAAGTATTTGCATTAAACTGACAGTAGCCCATATAATTTATAGGGGGAAAGATAATACGAGAATCGAGTATTTATTTCTCTTTCATGTTAAGTACACACACACAAACAGATAGACACAAGCACACACACCTGGATCTTCTTAGTGATGATCTTATGCGTCTCAGTCAACAAAGTACCACCACAAGAGGGCAGGAAGCATCCAAATCTAAAGAATTCACAATTCATTTTTAATAAATGCCTACAGCATTTGTATTAAGTGAAGAAAGTATATAAAAATAGTTTAAATGTAGTTTTAGAGGATGTCTTTCACAGTGTGCTGTAAATTACAAATATTATTAAGAATTACAAAATAGTGAAAAAGAAAATATATTTAATAACGACTGAATGATTTTTGGAAATTAAGCAAAAGTGCTCAATCACCAGTAGTGCTGCACCACCACTGAAATGAAACTGCAAATAAGAAAATATTAAAATTGATTTTAACTCTAAATAAACACTGACTCACTAGCAAATAATGAAAAAAAAAAAAAATTCTCATCCAGTAAATGTCACACCACACAATAAAATACTTGTTTTTATGGAAGTTTTATGGAACAGAGAGAGACGAAATGATTAATTAAAAACGCATGAAATTAGTTGCAACAACTTGACATTCCTGACTCCAGTTGTATGACACAACGCTGACCAATGACTGTGTTCTGATGAGACTTTGCTGACCTGTCAGTCCTCTAATGCTGATCAATGCTTACTGGGATGGAAACTGTCTCACATGAGAGCCGCAGCAAACAGCAGTCGCACAAGCATGCATCACATAAAAGCCCAATGATTTACTATAATTTCACTCACAGTGATACACTAATGACACAAGGACACAACGGTCATTGTTTGGCTGAGTGTTAAAGCTCGGGGTATATACAGGGTTATACAGTATAAATACATTTATGTGGTTAGTTTGTAAATTATGTTAGAAGTTTTATGTGTTTCGTACTCTTCAGTGCCAAATGACATAAAGTGGGCGATGTCCTTTTTCAAAAGTTCATAGTAACCCTGATGTGCAATATAACATCATTATTTTCCTATTTAATTGAGAGCATGTGCTTCATTGTCAGAACACTGATATCTCCAAAACTTGGTCAAGCACAAGAACAACGAGACCAACATTTTCTGTGGCGGTTGTAATAAGACAGAACGACAAGACTGAATTTGAAAACGACAGCAAATGAGAAGGATTGCGACAGGATCTGACAGTCTCTCATTCCCCACACTATCAAACCCTTTCAATCTGTGTTCGCTAAATACGACAAAAAATAAAAAATAAAAAAATTCAACAACAAATTCAAAACAGATAACGTTCTTGTTATTCTAGTAAAGAGAGATGATCAAAAGAAATATACCATTGAAATGACCAATTGTTCCTCCACCGTCCTCTCTGCCTCTCTCTCACTGCCCAGAGGCTTTTTCCTCCCTCAGACAGAGGCCAGTATAAGAAACAGCTCATCCTTCAACTCCAAGATTTACAACACAGCTCGCAGACTTATTCAGTTTGTCCACATGCCACATTGCACAGAAAGATCCAGTAGATGGAAATAATTGTGTGCATACAACATTTCATTTTTCCAAAAAAAGAAAAAAAAAAAAAAAAAAAGATTTTTTTTCCCCATGCAATTTAATGTAATACACAGAGAATGTTTTTATTTGTTTACTTGATGCTTCCTTTCATGCTGAGGTTGAATGGAGGCTAACGTCAATCATACCTCTGGACCTGAGTTGTGTACTGCTACATCCCAGTGCCCCTTATTATAACAAAAGTTAATTGAATCTTTTTCCAGCGCTACTTTCCACATGTTTCTATGTGTATAAAGGTACAAAAGTGATGGAGCAGGTGTAGCAACATTTGCACTCAGGGTGTTTCCACTGAACATCAGTTCGCTCTGGTCAGACATTAAAGAGAATAGCTGTTGCTTTGTAAACCTCTTTCATTTAGACCCAGGCAGTATTCCTATCTTTCAATTTTCAAAAGATTCCTCTTTGACCCACGTATACCAACAACAGAAGAAAAACTTCAGTGAGAACTCGAGCACAGTTTGCTTGACTTGCTAAAGATACATCAAGAAATGGGATATGGACAAAATGACCATGACCTTAGACAAGACTGCACGCTAAAAGGAGAGGAATGTATCTTTGTCCATAGCAGCCAGTTGAACACAGGGATCACAACAAATTTACTATATATGTAATGGTTTGCAGAGGTGACCAACTCTCATGGTGATGGAGTAATTGCTGTCATATTTCTCCAATGACTGAAACATGGCAATAAATATGTGATTTGCAATGTATATATACATATATATACTGCTCAAAAAAATAAAGGGAACACTTGTTCCAACAACACAACACAATTAATTAAATTACAACACAATGTAACTCCAAGACAATCACACTTCTGTGAAATCAAACTGTCCACTTAGGAAGCAACACTGATTGACAATCAATTTCACATGCTATATATATATATATATATATATATATATATATATATGTTACATTTTTTACCTGACAGGGAAAAAAAATATCTGATAAATCAAATGATCACATTACCAACAATATTATTAACAATTTTGCGCCCCTGTTATTCCTCTAGGCTTTTCTAGACCAAAACAAAACAGACAGAAAACTGAGTAGTTGTCAGAAACGCATCTCCAAAATTCATGCCTCTACTCCTAAGTGATCGACATTTGAAAATGGGCAACTGACACACTATGTCAATCAGTGTGGCAATCACAGGTTGTTTCACTGCATGGAAATAATTGTCTACAACAGTCAGATGCCTACATACTATTTGTCTAAAAATTTATAAATGAATAAATATAGTTGTTCTGGCGCTCTCAACCAAATCTGTGTAAGTTTGTAATATTGAGTCTGGATGGATATGGAAATTTTCTGCAAATTTTCTGCAGCATGGCATCTTTCTTAGCAAAAGAAATCAGCATCTTTCTCAGCAAAAAACACACCTACAGGTGTGGAGTCTGGTTAACTAACTGCAAGGCACCGTCTCAGATTTGCTGAAGTTGAGTACAAACACACATTTATCGACTGCAATATCTCACACATGTGAGTGACGGTGAATTCATTTTTAAAGAGATGGCAGCTCACTCTGAATCTGAACCAATTACTGTAAATAAAATAAAAATAACATGACAGCACCACAAAGTTAAGCCAAAACACCTGGATCACCCCCTGGTGGCTGGCTGCAGTATTGGTCATAAAGCCAGCCTGCTCCACGTCAGATAGTCGGACATTTTTAGAACCCCCCCCCCCCCCCCCCCCATCATGATAATAATAACAAATAAAAATAACATGCATGCATTTTGAATTGTATCACATTTTGCTATCATTTTATAAATTCTTCCCATTCCCAACCATTCCCAAACCTACGAATGTCCTAATGCATTTTAAATTCTAAAAGACTTTAGAGCCCCAACAGGGGGGGCATGAAATAAAAATGTGCATGAAATAAAAATTTGTTCCTAGTAATTAGCTGTAACTTAAAAGCTCTGTTTGTCGTGGCCAACCTATAAAGACGATCAATAAAAAAGTGTGTGGCCTAGCAGAGGCTTGTGGCCCACACTTTGGGTATCACTGCACTAATATGTGTGTGTCTGCATTCCTGATTCATGTTTATGTTTTCTGAATCCATTGTACATAATTTCATGTAATAAAACCTAGATGGATATCATGATTCACGGATGAGACAATGAGGCAAATCTCTATATGACGGGGGAGTCAGCTGTCATACACAATAATACTGGAGTATAAAGAGCATAATTAACCTTGTTTCGTTAAAAATGCAAAAAAAAAGCTGAACCAGTGTGGGTCCTGGGCAGGACTTTAGCTCTTCCTCTGCACAGCCAAATCTGCCAAGGACAGATATGCCAAGACACTGCCTGTGGTGGCCGTGCAGAAGCCAAAGATTTTAGCTGACCATGCATAAGGTCAGCTAATTTAATTATGTAATCTAATACATAACCTGCTGTGTCTGAATGTAGTCTTGACTCTGCTGTCTGGGTAAGTCACCTCTTCCCCTTATAAACGACATGATATTTCGACCAGAGTACAGAACAGCCGTAAAAACTGTAGCTGGCAAAAAATGTTGCCCTGATTATATTACATCTTGCACCTTGGAGTGTAACATTATGAATTTATATTTACAATGCACTTGTTGAAACAAAGTATGCAAATAGTGGGACAACAATTTGTGGTTTTGATTGTTTCGTTGTTTCATGACATTAATCACTAATGACAACAATCCTTAAAAATGAATTAAAAAAAAAAAGAAATAATTAGCTAAAATGTCTTTTCATTGTGGATGAATATAGAGTATGATGATGGTGCATGTTTGGTTTTGGAATGAGGTATTTAGCACATTTTAGTGCACATTGAGGGATTAAAAGTGATTTAATAATATGCTTGTGTATCTTTGAATCATGTCAAGTGAGAACCAATGTAAAATCTATACATATTTGTATTATGTCATTTGGAAGTCAGTGGAAATAACTACTGATGAATACCGATATTTCTGTGGAATTTATTAACAAACCTTAAAACGCAAAATAATCAGGGACTATAATTCAGAGTAATATTTGTCTTATTTGTTTTCCTTCTTTTTCTGTTTGGAATATCTCACAGATTGAATGGGAAAAAGCAAAAGTAAGCTTTGGGCCTGAGCCTTTTCCCTTTTTTGGATTAGTGATTGTATCAGAACCTACTGTGTGAAATGGATCTGCGTGAATATGAAAATTTTTTTTAATTGATATTTTGTTTTCACTCAGTTGCATAGTTACACAAATACCATATATCAAAAAAGCAGTCATGTACTGATTTATTTTTTTATGTTTTATGTTCACATACCTCTGGCCATGTATTCTGTGCACCCCATCTTTAATACAGAATGCAACCAATGCAAAACATGAAAAGAAAATCTAATATACTGCACTCCTTTTGTTGCAATATTCTTATCCTGCTGTACACATTCCAACCGGACTTCCTGTCTAAGCAAACTTTGCATGTTTCATGTTTCATTTTACATTTAAAGGTTATGTTAATTACCTTGCTTTGATTTAATTTAGTATAAAAAGCACAAACTATCTCCCTCTTCAGTCTAAGTCTAAGTTAATGAGCACTTTAAAAACAATCCCCTCCTTTTTCCCCACTGAGAGAAATGGTCATTGTCAGACAAAACAGTTAAAAATGCAAAACATAAATAATTATTCGAGATAAATTCAAGTGACAGATGACTACATTCCCAAAATAAACCATAAATTAAAGCATTTAATTTACAGTGCTGAGCACAGATTGAATATTTATCATAGGTTGCAAGTGGTCGTCGTATATCACTCACTAATATATATAATATAGTGGCTTAAATGAAAAGAGATTCATTGATAACTTATGTCATCTTTTACATTACAGAATGAATTAGAAGCCATAAGTATGAGAAAAGAAATAATAAGCATTTTAAAATGGGTAGATTATATACTGCAGATAGATTAGTACAGATTTGGATTTATTTTGTGATTCATTTAATAAAATCATCCTGTAAAAAAAGAGATGATGGCTATTTTACCTGGAAACACTCTTGTTTGGCAAGTCAGGTGACAGCAAAGAAAGGAAGGAAGAAAGAAAGAAAGAAAGAAAGAAAGAAAGAAAGAAAGAAAGAAAGAAAGAAAGAAAGAAAGAAAGAAAGAAAGAAAGAAAGAAAGAAAGAAGGTATTTATTTCTCTAAATAAAATATTTGATCATTGAAGCTGGCATGAGAGGATAAAATCCTGATGTCCAAGAGGCATTTTGAGTTAATTTCATAACAGGATGAGATGTGGTGTAATACTGTCACCGAAATGCTTATCCTCTCAGTAACCCACTGTCACTTAAACGCTGCCTGGTTTTTAACAAATTGCAAAACTGTAAATTCCAATTTCTGTCCCGTCTCTTGAAAATAAAAAATGTTAGCAATATAGCAAATTGTCTGTTTTCAGGTGTCACGAGGGCACATTGTTTGCCATTTATTGGCCTAAATCTGACACCAAATGATAACAATGGAGAACATATAACATTTAGTTTGAAAACAAATGATAAATTAAACTTACAAACAGGACAAAGACCTTCTGCTACTTGTATTAATCCCACAAAGATATGCATGCCTTTTAACATATTTAACTAATGTGGCATTTGGAAATGATTAGAGATAAATAAAGGATGCATATTATTCTGTATGTGGTAGCACACAAAAAAAGTGTAAGGTGAAAAGTAAAGGAGAATTCCAGGTGTCATCCCCTCCTAATCTCTCCAGGTGCCCTGATGTTGAAGAAATGGAAATACGTGCAATCAGGATTCAACACATGACATCTCTATGATATAAATTCAGGACCACAGCAGTGACTGAATAAAAACACTAATGACATTTTTAACTTGGCTCCAAGTCAGAGCTACGCTTCACTATTTTTGCACAAGGTCTTTAGAATTTGGAAACACATGACACTGTTTCCTCTCCCCTCAGCTTTGATTTTCAAGAAAGCTGCTTCCGCCATGGCTTATTCCATGAAGCTCCGTCTTTATTTCCGTCTCTCTCCTTCTATTTTCTCAACAAGCTCTCATCTGATCAGCTCCAAACTCACTGGGTATGTTGGGCTCCAGGAAGAGCAAGTTCTGTGGACGAGTGATCCTCCAAACAGCTAGAAATGACCTGCCTACTTTGAATAATTTACATAAGCATAAAGTTAAATTACTATCTGGTGCAATGTTAACATTGTGTGAATGAATGCAGATCATCAGGTAGATAAGAGCTCCTGAGTGCAATCAATGCCTTTGAAATAAAGGTGTCAAAGCCCCAGTAAAATGCCAAACATTAATTATCTCTTAAAATTGCCACTGACTGTGCAGCCAACTGTGATTTCACTAATCTTTTTTTTTTTTTTTTTACTGATGCTTTGTAGATTTTGTATCAGTAAAACACATGAATAAATAATATAACGGTCTTTGGTCACTGTGCTTTAAAAGAGGATGTGCCCCCCCCCCAGAGAACTTTACATTATTACGTTTTTGAACAAAGATGCACATTCTGTCTGTAATAAATAAAGGAGAAAAAAAAGGCTCCACTGGATTTCTTTATTCTCTGTCAGAGTGTGAGCATGCATATGGAATTGGATGATATAAACACTACAACTACAGTAACTCAAACAATTCACCAGTTTACACTAATCTGGAACTGCAGCATGTAATTGCACTAAAGTAACGAGTGAATGATTTAGAGAGCACTAATTCTTCTCACCCCTGTACAGTAGGATAGAAACATCTTCATTCTATAGAAGTCATGAAGCATTTCCATTCCAACATTTGACCACAAATAGCACTTTACTTGGGAGCCTTTGATTGTTATTGTACATAATGGCCTTATTCCTGTTTAAGGCCTTAAGCCCAAGCTGGGACATCTCTTCTTCAAATCAGCTTTGGAATCTCATAGACTGCACTGATTTCCTTGTAGGCCTTTGGGCTCTTAATAAGTGATCATCCTCCTTCAATGCCCTGTGGATTAAACAGGGCAGGCCAGTTCACTCCTGTCTCTCTCTCTCTCTCTCTCTTTGCTTCAGAACGACATTACCTTTGTAGCCAATAAAAGACTAACTAGAAAAGAGTGAAGTGATGGAAGAATCAATCTGGTGGAAGCCTCACAGTTGTCTCATCATTTCTTGTGGTGTATGTCATCTTGGATTGTAACACAAAAAAAAAAAAGGCAAAAGGCAGGGTAGTATGAGCTAAGGAGTTAAGTATGCACTGTGTAGTTGTCTGTGCTACAGCTGGTACAACCACTGAAAATTAGCTAAAGTAAATAAAAATTAGTAAATAAAGTAAATAAATAAATAAATAAATGTTAACAAATTATTGTGCTGCACCAAAAGTCTTCATTCCTTCCCGAGATTCTCCAGCTATAACATGTATTATAACACTGTTATTATTTTACTTTCAAACAGAACAGGGCAAAAATACTGTGGGACATGTTTGAGCTAATAACGTTGATGATTGCGTTAGTGCCGATTTTTAAATGGGATATTCATTTACACACATTTATAGGAGACTGTACAAATCAGTATAACGAATCTATCCAATATTATCTATTCTTCATTTTATTACATGCTTTTATTTGCCAATGTGATTGTTTTTGTATTTGCATTTTTGCAAGGATTTTGGAAAAGGAAAAGGATTTTGCTCCTGAATTATTAAGAATTGAACATAAAAATTGCTAAATTTTCTAAAAGCGTTTTGCACATGAGAAAATGAATGAGAAAATAAAGTTTTTAATAACAATCTAGCTGGCATTAAAGCACTGTCTTTTAGTCTGCTTGGTTCTACTGTGTGACTACTCCATATCAGGGGATGAAGCTGTCTGTTCAGGTGATTGACACAAGCCCACATTAAGAGGTGGTTTTGGAAATTAGTCCGTGGAGACCCTTTGGAGCTGAGCTGAGAAGGAGGGCTGTCTCTGAGAGGAGCTGTGCCTTTTTAACCCCACTCATTGGTATGCCGATGCGCGAGTGGCAAGCTGCTCTCTAAATGGCTGAGGCATCCTGGCTGCTACCCCCTCGACACGTTCCTGCACAGACAGACCCCGTGGAGAGCTGCCAACAATATGCAGCACAGAATCCTCAAATTACAATGGGCCCAATTAATAATCACATAGTTATTTCATATCTTATATCTTATAGAGCACTCAGCAGAACAAAACGCACATGACCACGCTTTACCTTAACACTGTGAACTTTGTGTTTTCCTTTCCTCTTTATGCAAAAATTTGGGATTATTTTTTTTAATGATGTGGTAGCTCAGCCATTCTTTCACCCTCCTTTTAATTCACTATTATGGGCAGATGTGTGGAAAAAATACATAATAATAGGACCACTAAGGGATGGTCATGAAATTTGAATGAGTCTGTCTTAGTTGGATACATTGTGAAATGAGATGCACTGTATACCTGAATCATTCAAGCATTGATTTAGAGCCAGTTTTTGACCAGTTAAGTCATTTTCTGTACATGAGGTAGGTTTTTGTAATCACTGCATTCAGATTTTAGTTTTGAAAATGTGGCCAGAGGAAGAGATATTTCCTTCTCTCTGCGCATTGCATTTTCCATAGCGCACACATTCCCCTGAAAAATATTTAATTAACAAGACACTGAGGTTCACTGCAATGTGACAAATGCACACGTCATCATGGTAATCACAATTTGTGTTGAGTGTTTTGTTACATGGCACGTCATGGAGCAGAATCAGAACGCTTCTCTCTGTGTCTGTAATGGTTTGCAGTTTTTGACATGTTCATTTAAAGTTGTTAATCAGATGTAAATATGCACAGTGGCTTCCCAGGGGCTGCCTTTGAAATGCAAATACAGGCTGCAACAAAGGTGGGATGGATATAGGTTCTAATGCAGCAAAATTGTGGCGTGTAATACTGTTCATGTCTCATTAAATTATGAAAGAAATCATTCGAGAAGCCTTTTATTAATGTGTTGTGATCTATCTATCTATCTATCTATCTATCTATCTATCTATCTATCTATCTATCTATCTATCTATCTAACATTTGTAATACTGAACATTGAAACAACCACTAATAGTGGAATAGTGGGTCTTACAAAATATGCCACTGAGAGGCATTTGGAATCGGATGGGAGGTAAGTGGGAGGTTTTAAGTGATTGTATGAAGGCAATTTACGAAAAGTACCACATTATGCGTTATGCATTACGTTAACCTACTTGTATAATCTCTCTCTATATATGTGTTCATAAATTCAATTTGAGGGAATAAATACCCTCCTAGAAGTGTTTTCTACTCGCACATACTCTGAACTCTGCTGTGTGGAAGTCTTTAAAGTGTGCATATATATCTCTTTTCCTTGTGAGGTGAAGAATGAATGTTATGTTTGCAGTGTGGGTTTGATGGTATCAGTGTCATTGTTTCTTTCCTAACAAGCATGACTGAGTTCCTTTTCTTTTTTTCTTTTTTTTTTCTCCAAAACTCTCCACAAAGTCAACACAACAGCAATCAGTGCGGACTAAACCTGAGAGTGGATTACTTTACTACTCTGCTCTCGTTAAAACTCAATCGCAACCAAACCTATTATCATTTAACACTGCTCATTATGGTACACACACATTGCATACTATGGCACGCAATCTAACTGCGGTTTGTATGGTCTCCAAACAAACCAAATAAATAAAATGAACACATGATTATTTAATATACAGTACGCATAATAATTATGTATCTGTGACATACAGTGTACAGCAAGGCAGCATGTAACATATAAACTGAGCTACATTTAGTTGAAATTAAATGTTTATTGATTTGAGACATGCATTGAATTTTTTTTCGGTGCATTTTGAGTTTAAAAAGGACACTCAATATAGATAACTGTGACACAAATGATACTTTAACTGTACCAATCATGTGTTTTAAGGTCCATTTGGTATTGGAGTGCAATGCTAAATCAGTGGAGTAATAATATTAATCTCTTTAACCACCAAAGGCACACCGGCATTTTCATTTCAGCATGTAGAAAATTATTATACGTGGCAAAATGTGTTGCATAGTAATGACCAGACAGAGATTATGTGGACAGGTGGATCTAGCACTGCACCCTGCCACTGGACAGCCAAAACTTTGCTGATGATTTTCATCTCACACTCATGTCTACACATTTCCAATTTCAGGAGTAAAATTGGGGTTCCTGAGTGTCTGAAGTACCATTTTCTGACTCTATTGAGTGGAAAATAGGATTGAATTCCTGTTGAACACCTCTTCATTAACTGACTACCAAATGCCAGCCACAAAAAGTGTCTTGTATCAAAGAACTTTGACAACTACATTTCCATGCTTTCTAAAACATTGCAGGGCATATTTCACAGACATATGTTAATGTTTTGCAGAAAGACAACTAAAAAACTTGAAAAGTCAAGTTTTATGTAATTATTCATTGAGCATTTACAGGTAAATGCAATTTTGTTTAAACAGAGTGAACCCCCGACCGAATCCCTCTTGAGAGGTGTTTCAGCTCCCCATGTGTGCAGCCACTTAACCAGACTCAGACATTAGCCACCCATGACTTAACTGCCAATACAGCTTCAACACCTACTGTACTCCCCATTGAACATTTACAGGTCAAAATTTAAAAAGGCAGTTATAGAAATGTTCTTTTTCATTACACGTGACAAAAATGATTAGGTCAGCCCGTGGTGTAATAGCACTCTAATTAGAGCTTTACACTTTGATCAAGTGTGAATGTGAATCAATGCAAGACTAATGAATCAATATTTTAATTATTAGACCTTTTAATGAACATTTTGTTAGTTCTCCCGTATCCTGCTGCCACACTGGCCTCCTCTGCAACTGGGAAAAAGAACTGTAAGGTTTACTGGGTTAAATGTTCCATCGCTCCACAGGTGTCTCTGCTGACAGGCTGAGAATTATACAAAAGTGAGGACATACAGGTGATAATATGTCATATTTCAATTATATTCTAAAATTGGCTCCAGTATGCAGTATCCAAGTGTTTTGGAAATTCTTTTTAATTTTTTTCTGGCCAAAGAACTTATTGGTGTGAAACTCATTTTGGATAGAGCCCTTTTACCCTTGTGTCTATGATGGTTTCTCTGGGAACTCTGACTTCCCTTCACAACCCAAAGACAGACAGGATTAGGTAGGCCTTGACCAGTCCAGAGTGTGACCCGCCTCTTAGCCAGTGTCAGCTGGGACTGGCTTCAGTTAATGGATGGTTGGTTGGATGGAAATATAAAAGAACAGTCAGACCTTACTATTTTGCAGCTCATTGTATAACCATTCACCCACACTGAGCAAATAAAAATCATTGTAAGATGCTGTATTTAATTTTTATTTATTTATTTTATTTTTTATTTTTTTTGCAATGTCAACAGTCAAGAATTGCCAGAAATTGGCAATTCAATGTTTCTGATCTCTGAACAGAGGTGCCTACATCTACTAAATCAAAGGCCCTATAAAAGAGACAAGATGATAAATTCAAATAGGCACTGGGTCAAAGGTTTGCATCTGATTATCCAACCAAAGGTAGTTCAAATGCAAAAAAGAGAAAAAGGGTTAATTGTAATGAGCACCAAAGACTAGCCTCTGCAGTTGCTATGGTAGCCAGTACATAGCAGATGGTGTTTCTGCCAATTCTGTGGTACCACATTTGATGTAGCCATACATAGAACTATTTTCCTTCCTGTAGATGTCACTCTTTTCTTTAATCTTTGTCTTTGTGAGCAAACCACAGTTACACTGTTGGTTCTCATGCAAGTATACTGCACAGAACAAGAGTTGACCAAATGCACTCAAAGAACATTGAATTGGTCCTGGTTGGACAAATCTCTGGTCATACAAAACATGGATTGAAGGTAACTTGACATGACTGCAGATACTTAGTGATGATTTCTTATAATATGAATACTAAATGACAGCTTGATTAAAAATCAATAAACAGATTAAACGCAAATGTGAGACTTTAAAATTAATCAATATAAGCTGAGAAATTCTGCCTGTGAGCAACAGTTGCCCAACTTTGTTACATTAACACAATGTAACATCCCATCAGGTCAAAAAGGGTTTTGAGCCATTCAGCTTTCCCAAATAAAAGGAAGGCAATTTGTGCAATGGCCCACCAAGGCTAAATAATCCAACAGACATCTGTGTACAACCTCTTATAATAGAAAAGTCAAAGTAAAAAGAAAGTAGCAGTACCACATACAGAATTTCTTTTACATGAAGACACAGTTGGTAGAAAATAATATAGCTTGGTGCAAACCAACCAACCAACAGATAATCAGAAACCACATGTTTTATCACAATAACTAAGGGGATGAACTAACGACAGAACTGTGAGCAGATGTGAAGGTTGAATTTGCCACACAAAATTTGTTCATTTAAATAGTATTTTTTGGTGGCTAACATGACCGAAAGACAAATACTGTATATGTCACTTATGTCACATCTCTTAGCATTTAATGCTGAGAGACTACGACAAAATAATTTTAGCGGTCAAATCTACACTTGTAGAGTTTGGGCTAAGTCTGCCCTTTTCAAGAAATGTTTACGTTATCTTTTTCTTTTCGTTCGATTATATTTCTGCAGGAAGCTGATCACTGCACAGTTATATTGCATTGAAAGTCTCCTTCCTTTGGTTTTTGAAATGGTTGTGGGTGGGTGGGGGTGGGGGGTTGAGTTGGGCTATGAAGTGGAAGAACAAGCAAGGTTAATGAGCAAGAGCAGACAGAGCAATGCTGACACTGGTGAAAGAAGGCGGCAAACAGAGGTTAAGAGGAAAAGCCTTTGTTTTGGGTGACTTAAAGGAGGACAGCACCTGGTAGAAAGAAAACCCACCACTTTACCTATACAGCATACGATGACTTGTACATGTTCATATCTAATGTACCAACCAACGCACAATATCACTTTAGTAAAATAACATTTGCCTGTGGGATGTGCTTTTTAAATGAAAGATTACACAACACTTCGGTGAATGTCAAGCTACATCTTAACCACAACTGGAAAAACCGTGTGGGGCTCATCTCCACTGAGGCAGAACTAAAATCTGGAAATAATCAGCTAGTGGGGAACATAAAAAATTCTCAAGAAAACACTTTAACGCCACTGGAGCCCAGTGCTCCTCAAGATTGGATTCAGGTACCTAATCCCAGGCGGCGGCTACCCCACCACCACCACCTCCCATCCCCTTACTTTTCTTTCATACGGTGGTGCTGAGCAGCCATGGGGTGTCACAGGGGCACAGGGACTGCTGAGGCTGACACCTGCTGGGCACTATAAATAAAAAAAAAGAAAGTGGAGCTGCCACGCTTAGTCTGTACAGTAGTTCCCTCTCTTTCTCTCTCAGACTGATGTCTACTTTAATGCAGACTGCAGGCATCTGCCATCACCAAACCATTAGATAATCAAGGCATCCAAATGACTCAACTGGTTCTACCCCAAAGCAAAGATCTTGTCCTAGATCACAAAGGAAATCTGTCACTGCTGCTGGCATTCCAAAAAACAAAGGGAGGACATTTCTAGAATATCCCATAAAATTAATATTTGCAGGAAAATGTTTCATTGTGCTTCAGTTAAAAATGTTCATTATCATTTTTACGTTAACAACAAAGCTTGGATTTTATGTTTTAAATACCAAAGTTGTGCAAAAGGTTATTGTAATTGCTGTGCTTTTAATACAACGGGGAATCTAAAATGTGACTAATAATTACAGTATCTCCTCTCAGGAGTAGCAAACACAAAATGTGTTTATCAACATAAGCTGTATAGTAGAGAGCATATCTATTCCTCAGAAATCCCAAGATATTAGCTCGTAATTGACCAAACTCATAACAACGTATTTCTGCTTAGAAATCACCATGTGCCCTAAGTAAAGAATCTTTAATGCATGTTTCCTGTAATTTGTGTATATGATAAATTTGCTGCACGTGTTCAATTAAACATGAATGCTGGAAAAATTCTATATCCGAGCAGACGTCACATAGATGGAGGGTTTTGTTTGAAGATCAGGATCTGAACCACACACCGCTGACGGACAGCTGAATGGCCACACATGACCTTTTTCAAAAACCTGCTCGACTTTGTGAAATTCTTCCGAAAAATTGCAGTGAAATGTTTTCAGCATAATTCCTAGCTGTTTGGAATTTTTTTAAGGTGTGTTCTGCTAGACTGTCTGTCACCCTTTTATTCTTTTTATTGCTGAGCTGTCAGCTTTCTGGGGTTTTTTTCCTCAACTCCCCTCTGTGGCTCGGTTGTATCCTACACCACCAGTGGACGTGTTCTTTGCAGATAATCTCCTCTGGATTTCCAATTTGCAGTGCTCTGACTGTTACAGGCAGCAGCAGTGCTTTAGCAGGGCTGTCAAAGCCAAACTGCCTCCTCCACTGTCTGCGTGTGTGACACCTCCATTCCATGCTCTTGTCAGTTTATAGAAGAAAAAGTGGATTAATGTCAGTTTCTGGGAAACTCACAAAGCAAAACGTAGCTTTGAACATGATTCTTGTTGAGATGGTCGTCTGCAGCATGTGTTGAGGAGAGGGAGGAAGACGACGAAGACACTGGGAGTGTCATCAGAAGTAGCCTGTTTAGAGGCAAATCACATATAAGCAGCATCAGAGTGGACACCTTGATATGTTTTGCAGACATGATGCCTGTGTGTGTTAATATGTGTCTGTTTGTGTGTGCATGTGTGTCCTGAAGGACCCTCCCCCCCATGGCCTACCCCTCCTCTTGATTTTCCCAAGAGACACCCTGTTGAGAAAACAACAGGGCAGCAAAAATGTATAAAACCAGCACTCTGCTGGCTTTCACCTTTCCCTGCTTTTAGATGAAAAGCCCAAATCAAGTCAATAGCATTAAAAAAAAACTGATAAGCCACCCTGTTCAATGTCATGCAAAAAATTTGAGTTTAAATACCCACAAACATAATGTATTAATTTAATATTTTTTTCTTGATCATATAACAAAATACTTAAAAAAAATTAGGGTATTGCATTTTGTAGTCATTGTAATGGTTTTGGAGCAAAAACATGGAATACAGTATATTAGTAGCAAACACCCCACAGTCACAATATATTCTGTATAAATTTACATATAAACTAATAACTTAATTTCATAATGTCAACATAAGATGTAAATTACACAAATTACAATGAATGTATGAGGAAAACAGTGCATAATTGCACCACTGCTACTAAAATGCACAATGCAGTAGGGCTACAAGGATCAATTGATTATTAATCAAATACTAAATTAATTGCTAACTATATTGCTCATCAATGAATTGGTTTCAGTGTGCTTCAGTGTCTTTCGCTGATTTTTCAGCTTGTTAAATGTGAATATTTTCTACTGCCTTTGGTCCATATAACAAAGAAATTAAAAAAAAGATTTTTAACGAGTCATTTTGAAGGTTGGGAAACAATGATCAACATCTCTCAGCATTTTCTGACATCTTATGGAATAAACAAGCAACAAATTAATTACAAAAGTAACTGAGAGATTAACCCATTATGAAAATAATGGGCCAGTCATTATGTTAGTTGCAGCCCTAAAATGCAGACAGATTATTCCATAAACATACTGGCATTATAAACAAGGAAATACTGTATGTATCATATTTCCTTTTGAATTTTGATAGGTAGAATTTACAATTATGATCCACTGATAAGGTTAAAGCCATTTTTTTATTGTAAATTTGGTGGGCCTACTACTTTGTCAATTCATTGATCAAAATGTATTGATTGGGACCATAAATATCACCAGACTTGTAAGGATTAAAAATGGCTAAGACCTGAGTTCAGTGACAGTGGAGGTGAAATGTGCCAATAAATATGTATTAGACTTTGCTGCTGTCTAATAGGTCATACAGTATGTGCACTTGTAACAATGAAGCACATGGGCAGACTATTTATACCCTCACAAATAGTCTGGATGATGCCAGTGACAGCTGATAACTATTCATTTTTAATTGATTAAAAGCATGTCTTCTTATAATGCACAACATTCTAATGTATATTTTTTTGTGTTTAATTTGTTGTGTCTTTCATATTTAAGAGTGCAGACCATGTGTGTCAAAAGTAATTACATTTGAAATGGGATAATATCTACTGTACACTTATTATTTCTCCATGCTATTTTCAGTCAGACATGGTTACATTATGAAGCCGCCCCTTCTCAGACTCAAATGATTTGTTTTCACCAACACCAGAATCCATGAAACTCCCATCATCCCTGACCATTAGGACAGATATGTTTTGCTGCTACTCTTCACTTATTTTTTCCTCTTCGACAAAAAGTAAATAGAAAATTTGAAAAGTTCATACTGGGATTTTATTATAATTGTTTCAAATCACAACTACTGTAAGAGCGGTGGACTTTGCCGCATAATAATCACCACGCAGTATATGAAACCATTAGAAGTGGTCGATTTAAAGTTGTGACAGTTCAAGGCAACGGGGAGCCATAAGATATTCAGAATGGTCTAGAGCAAGGTCAGTGTTTTAGTACCTCTCCATGTCTACGCAGTGAAGCAGACAAGGATGCAGCACATTTCATTTGGGACTGCTGGGGAAGACAATGCAGAGCCATGACTTGTCTAGACGCCTGGTACTTGTCCTTAGCACGATGGCTCAGTAACCACCCTGTGCTGAAATAAATCTGCGACCCAGTCTGTGTCTGTATCAAAGAATCAGCAGATTCTTTGTGCCTGAACTGAGCAATGCAGTTCATCTGCTTTGTAATGCATGCACTTTACATCACGATATGTAATATTGGCTCAGTCTTGCCTGATTGACCTGCATTCCGGAGCCAGCCCTGCTCTACGCTCACCACACCTGGGGCCCAGAGCTGGCATGTGGCTGTCACCGGCCATCGCCACACCATGCGATTGATGACAGCTATTCACTGATGAAGCTGTATTCATCATTCCTGTCCAGGGCTGCACTGACCAGATGGACCCTGAACATCCATCCTCTGTCAGGGACACATCTGTTCCCGTTGTTGCTTAGAGTACTAACAAGTCACCTGCTCCCTGAAAGGCTGGTGTCAGCCACAGAGAGATGGACGCAGCTACATGCTGCCTGTTAAAGATAGAGAAAGATCCGCAACAAAACAACTGGATCTTTGTTCCACAGTTGGAGGGGTCTTTGCACAGCATGACTGCCCAAGTGAGGTGCCTACTACTCATTGTCATTTGAAAGGAATTCTGCATTTCAGGGAAAATATTAATTTATTCCACACATTCATTCATACATCCATACATTCACATTTAGAAAATGGAAAGAAAGTCTTTTTTTTTTGCTTTAAATAAAGTTGATTTCTTCTAAATTCCTTAGTTTTGTTATCTGACAGGTGAAAATATGTATAGAAAAAAAAATTGTTTGGTAGAAAACGGTTTTAGGGCTTTAATCTTGAACATGTCAATCTTGCTTTACCATTTAATTTCAATGAAGTAAAACATGTTTTGACTTGTTTTTCCTTTCAAAGATTTTGCTTTAAATAGGTTCAAATCTACCTTGAAACATTCCATCCACAGACAGAAGCTGTATGTTTGAAATACTGGGCACAGGAAAAAAAAAACAGACTATGTCTGACTACCTAACCGTTTGTCAAGAAAAAAAAGAGAAAGAAATATCAGTGGCTGCTTTGACTGTGTTATGAATATAGTGAGGGAGGAGCAGGTCTTCCTGCTGTTTCTGATCATGTAGACTCCTGCTGGCATATAGCTTCCTATTGCAAAATCCACACAGTGGAAAGAGTGATTTGGGTAAGGGCACCATGCAAGGGTTCAGTGGTCATCGGTGCTGTTTCTTTTTCTCTTGTTGTGAAAGGTTGCACTTTTGCTGCTCCTCATCTGCGTGTGTGTGTGTTTTCATGCACGCAGACTGTACAGTCTCTTAGGATCTTTTGCTGAAGTAGTTCAGAGGCCTATTTAGCGGGTCTGAGTCCATTAGACTCCCCATAAGGAGAGTGATTGTGCCTGAGGAAGCCCCATGAAGTTCTTCATTGTCTTAAGACTCAATTGTAATCACCTTACTCGGTGTGACTGACAGAAGAGCTTTCTGGCATGATTGAAAGTATTGATCTTTCAGTGGGTCTCTCTAGGCAACTTTGAGGTGCACAATCACAGCTCTCACTTTCCGAAAAAAATCTCTTCATCTGCCTTAATCATCTGATCAATAATTAGTGTCAGGACAGTGGGGGCTTTGGCCACGTGCTCGGTTAGGTTGCTTTCAGCTGCCTGCTGCCTCTCCTCTGTTTCCCACCAGAAGGGAAACTGCTGAGTAAAGCTGATCTGGTGGACTGGGGCAGAGTGAGGGCAGGCTGGCCCAAACAGCAATGACTTTCATATTCATAAGCTCTGTCCAGTCAACTCTGTCCATCCCCCTCCAGCGCTGTGCAAGATCGGCAAGATTTCTGTCACCTTCAGTGATGGCAAACAGCCAGATTCTCACAGCATCCTGTTGTAGCAGCGTGAACTTGTTAATCTTCTGATAATTGCTGCTTTAGGGAAATAGCACAAGTCAGGTGGGGTGTACCTGAACACAGCATGCCATGATAACAACTATCTTTTTACATCAAAGTAGCCTCAATATGAATACAATGGAGTCAATATTTGATCACTTTTTTGAATACTGTGGGCAGCCAGTAATTTTTGTTGTCAAGATATTTGTTAAGAAGCTACAGAGCAGTGAAGCCCAGTGGCCCAGTTACACTCAGTAGCACTCTTGGTTTACAGAGCCATACACCCTCGTTAAAACTGTGTTTGTGACACATATTTTCCATGACAACAAAATAATGACTACTGACTCAAACCGACCAAGACCTCTACCCTGTCCATTGGTGCTGCTAACAGTGCTGCCCTCAAAGTAGATCTGTCAGCACATGGTGATTGCACATGGCAGGCATATGACTGTCGAGTGTACAGATCCATAAAGATCAAATATGATATCCTTTATTACTAGGAAAATGAAACATTTGATATGGATGAAAACTCTATCTCTGTACAAATTGCTGGTTTAGTCCATTATGAGTTCAGCCTGTCTCTTGTCTAGGGGCTACAGTTGCCTTAAGGTGCAAAGCAGTAAAACTGGAAGCAAAAGATTTTTTTTTTATTAACTGCCACAGTTCCCAGACAATTCATTATAATGACTTTAATGAACATGACTTTTTCGCATAAAACTAAATAGGTCATATTTAAAAGCATACTTTTAACCAAATGACATTCCCATCACTCTGCGGTTACTGTTCAAATGCTAGACCAACATAACAACCATGGTTAACATCATACTTACTAACATTAGCGGTGTAATTAAGACCATGTTAAATGTAGACTCATTGCATTGGGCCTTCATTCAAATCTATGCCTGCTTGCTTTGGGAATGGACACCAGGGGAGTGATTTTGAATGACAGCCTTGACAGTGCCATTTGATTGGCCAGGGAGGATCTGGATGGAAACAATGAGAAAGCAGCCCCAGGTCACCGGCTTATCATAAGTTAAAGGACATACACACTCATCTAACTAGCGCCCGTGCCCATGAAACTTATATAAAGTGCTTAACAAATTGATTCGAGCACCTGTGGTTAAAAACGAGATGCATAAATATTTCAGAAATCTATCAACTAGCACTAAAATGTTATTTATTTGGCAAATGACAAACTGAATTCACCTTTTTGTACCCACATTTGAGCTGGCTCAATAGGCTTCTCTGAGAAGTTGGAAATTAATTAAGCATAAAATTCAACCACTAAAACAGATGTTTCTGTTCAGGAATGCAAGTAAATAACTATAATTTGACATCGTAATCAAGAAATAATAATTTGCTTTACTATTTTATTATTTATTATTTATCTACTAGACTGAATAACAACAATTATTGTATTTTAACATGAAAATATAATTTCAGTTAAAGAGCTTCTAATGATTTTGATCATTACCAATGTTTCATTTATCTAAACCTTACTTTGGGTGGTGGTCTTACAAATTTGTTAAGCACTGTATTCACACAGAAAGTAATATACCAGTAAATACAACCAACAGTGTGCACAACTAGGTACACACCATATACTCGGTGAGAAATTTATTTGAATTATTTATGTTTAACAGAAGTTTGCGCCCTAGCGCCCCCTAATGCTGAGCCACCACTGCCTCGGGATACACATGGAATAATGAAAGGCCACCGACACAGTTGTCTTCTAAATGTTGTAGTACAAGTATTTCCACATTTCTTAGTTCCCATGTAAAGATTTTTTTAACACTATGGCCACATCACATTTCTCTTTTAAACAGTAAAACCTCCTTACACAGTAGAACTGCATGCAGCACATTTACTGCTCAAGATTTCTTTCACTAGTTCTCGATCTCTTATACTGACACACTGTCATAGACAGAAATGGCGTTCAAGTATAGATGTTTGCTAAGCGGGTAAACCTATCACGACTGTTCACTTGAGCACATGGAGATGATTCAAATCATATCACTAAATTAATATCTTTGCCGAAACTTAATAAAAGAGTTTTAGTAGCAAATGCTAATGTATAAGTCTGTGGATATCTAACCCTGATCTTTGGAGTCAGAAATCCTAATCTAAATGTAGAGCACAAAATTTTGAGTAAACACACTCAACATCACAATTATATGATTCCTTTAAAATGTATATAAAATGTTATTTTGTGTTATATATATATATAGACTGTAAAAATTGTTTCAGGAGTTCTGGAGGTGTGTTGCATTCACAATATTTTTAATTTAATGTATTCTCGGTTTGATGTGTTTTGTTGCTGTGCTTTGAAGATGAATGCCTGAGGGATCCTCATGTTTCCAGATCTTTTAACACTCGGCCACTGCTGGTTTTCCTCCCAACAAGTATTCACTTCAAGACTTTTGGAAAAAAAAAATAAAGTCCACTGTTGTTTTTTGATGGTGGTTGAGGTGCGGATAATGAATATGTGTGTGATTATGTCTTGCTGAACACTTGAAATCACACTCTTATGGGCAGATAATTGTGTGTGATAAGAACCTTCCATGTAAAATTCAAGCTGATGATTCCGTTGTACTTCTTGAATGCTATACCTGGGTTCACATTTGTTATGGGCCTCCCCTTCATCAAATGCCATTTGATTATTGTTTTTAATTTTAAAAAAATTCAGTAATGTAAGAGTGCTTGAATGCCATGCTAGTTCCTTTTCTGAAAAGCCTCTTTGTGTTTGTGTTGATTACAGACCAGTGATACTGACCCCAGTACAGACAAACTCATCAGCTAATTGCAAAGGGTATATAGAAAGGTCACTTAACAATTAAAAGAAATTGAACCTGTTGGGGGCTGTGAGTGCACACAGCAAAAAAAAAAAAAAAAAAAGTATCAGTAAAGTATCAGACGAACAGGAAAAAGATAGTTATAAGGACATCAAATTTATTGTTATATAATTTATATTTGATAGAATCTTATTTCAAACCTTTACCCTCTCTCTCTCTCTCTCTCACTCATTTTCTACCGCTTTATCCACTAAGGGCCGCGGGGGACGCTGGTGCCTATCTCCAGCTAACATAGGGCGAGAGGCAGGGTACACCCTGGGCAGGTCGCCAGTCCAAAAGTAGGGACAGAAATGTGCATAAAACTGTCTTAAAATAGACATGTATTATATATATACATGTCTATATATATATATATATATATATATATAAATTATAATTATTATTATTCAGAATTGATGTGTAACATTATTTTTGATTTGGATTCAGTGACTCAAAACATCATTTTTTTCTAGCTTTCTACAATTCCAGCTGAATTCTCACATCAGCACACCAAGACATTAACTGGAGATTATAGGAAGCTGGCAGAAGAATTACCACAGCGACCTCTAATTTCATTTGCGTTCTCATACACAACTACTCTGAACAATCTGGAGCTCAGAACGTCTGAAAAGGAAGTGTGCATATAAAAAGTTTTCAATGTCCTTTCATTAAATCAATAAAACAATTTAGGTTCAGTAGAACATACTTTTAATCATACTTTTACAGCAGCCATCTTTGTATGGCACTATATAATTCAAAAATTGTCATAAAGAACTGTAAGTTGTCAGACACAAGCATTGCTGCCGTGATGCTGATGACAAACAGCAGGGCCTGCCTCTTTTCGTTTGTGATTTTCAACTAGGAAGCATTTAGCAAGAGACTTTCCTTTGTTTGCGTAATTGTAATTCCCTTGTAGCATCACTTTCCTTTGAGCCATGTCTCTGAGATTTGGAGATTTGCCAGTTGTGTTTCATTTGTTGAATCTATTACTATGCTACAGCTCAAAAGCAAAACCAAGCACACAGATGGTATAGAATCAGCACAGGCAGCTTTGTCCCAGAGGCACACAGAGAGCTGCATTGTTATTACTCGCTATTCACTTACAAGAGACAGCTACCATAGCTCTCAGTATCCTGTATTCATTGTGGAAACCTGTTCTGACATCAAACTGTTGACTTTTTTCAGCAACCATTAACTGCAATGCTGAGAGTAGTTGCATTTGCATCTGATGAAATATTTAAAAATATATATTTAATACATTATTGTATGCTGTCTTTCGTGTCCATCAACACACAATCAGAGCATCTCCTTTAGAGATTCTGTAAAATCTGTGTAGCACAAGTAGAGTTTCCAGTTCCCCCGCTAATGACGGTTTAGGTATTATCTTAGGGAAAAAAGACAAATGGTTACCTGCAGTTTACCTTTATAAAATACAATTAGTGAGAAACATTATCTGAACCACAAATTCAATGATCTTTTACAGAAGAAATAGTGGTTTTGTTAAACCTTTGGCAATTATCTTTGTCTATTTGCAGTGTTGCCTTACAGCAAAGAGACCTTGGTCTATGTTGTTCATGTATTAAAAAGTTGTAAATAAGATCGGTATGAAAAAAATTGAGATTTGGAAGATTACTTCATTAAAATGTTTCCTTATTGTTTTAAAAAATGTAATTTCTTACTCTTAAGATGTACCAACTGTGGCAAGATTTGGAGAATAGAATAATGTTAGAAGAAACCATACTTCTTTTATTGAGAAACACATGACAAAAAAAAGTATGTAATGAAGTAATATTAAACTGTTACTATCTCTATGACATGTTTTGTGCATTGTCACGTAGATTGTGTGTTTGTGCACTCGTACTTACAATGTGGTGTCATTGTCCATGTGTACCAGTGCATATACAAGTGTGAATGGGTGATTGGGTGCATGAGCTTGAATATATCTGTTTCTATGTGCGTGTGTGTATGCGTGAAGATGTGTTTTTTTGGATGTCCACTCTGTGCTCCTCTGCTCATGCACAAGCACTCCAGAGATGTCTCCACTAATGGAGGCTGAAGCTGTTGTGGCTGTATTGATTGCTCAGACCTGCAGATTATTGCTCTGAAGGGTGACCAACAGCAACCCACTAAGGTAAAAACTTCTCTAACCAACAGGAGTCCAGTTGCTCTACCCTGAGAAGCAACATGTTTAATTGTTTGTGGTGTTCTCCAGCACCTCTTGTTCAGAGCCCTGTGGGGAAAAAGGCAAGTCCAGGGCCTGACCTTTCCCTTCCATAGCAAGCCTCATTCATACACAGACTAGGAAATGTATCAGTGCTCCTCTCTTCAACACTGCTCCAATTACCAGACACAAACAGAATTGGAAGCCTCATCAACTGGAATAGGAACCTTGTATCCTTTGGAGAAAGTGAGCTTATAAGCTCTCAACAAAAGCGAGAATGAAGCATTGTATGGCATTGATAAGACAGTACTTCTGACTTTATACAGTTTATCATGACAGCTGTGATATTTGCACTGTGAGTGTGTGTTACGACTATTGTATGTTAATTTCTCCTGACCACCAGGGTGTCATGAGCTTCCTGATTGAGTGAAAAAATGAGTGGAAGTCAGACTGGGTTACAGACATTTTCCTAAACACCTCCATTTATTGTTGTGCAGATGCCATGAGAGATACATTAGAAATACCAGGCTTGTGTTCACATCTGAACACACTCCATCAGCATTCAGCTCAGTGGTTTGCAATTATAATGAATATTAATGACTGTTTTCTCATACATAATATTCTCATAATGACTCTACAAAGTAAATGCAGCCCTCCTAAAACAACCATTTATCATAACTACATACCAGAGCAGTAACACTGTCAACCCCTGAAAAGATAAAGCAATCAGCTACATGCTTTAAACTCTACAGTGCACGACAGAGAAAGTAGCTATTATTTTTGAGGAGAAATTATATTTTACTGTACATGAATTCATGTGCTGTCACGGGACTGTCCGTCCTCTTGTTCCATGTTATTAACCGCAGGATCTGTAAGAATTCTGTCACTGTATCTGGATGAACAAACAGATGTAATTTAAGTGCAACAACAATACTGTTAAATAATTTACACAGTAATATAAACACAATTCAAAGAACAAATGCATTACATCAACTAAAATAAAATGAAATCCAGTGCTGTGTATGTGTTTAAGAGTACTTCTTTACTTCCGTCAAATGCCTTTTCCCGTGGGCCATTAAGACAGCAGAGGAGAATTGGCTCAATCCTCACAGACATTATCTGTGAGAGACTGAACCCTATTTGGGAATTGGTAAAGCGTACAGAGAAATAGACTTGGAATAGGACACCCTGGCAAATTCCATTTCACATCTGAAGTGGTCTACTTGTGAAAGATCATTTGGTTTGGAGTGAGTAAACAGAGGGGACTCTATCGCTCTCAATGACTTATGTGTGAAAGCTGGGGATTACAGTCGATCAGGAAGTCTTGGCTTGCAATAGCATTGGCTTGCAAAATGAATCCAACTCCAGGCACCGTTATTCACAAGCCTCACATTTGTCTGCACGATACTAGGCAGGACATATGGTGATGTTGCTCACACAGTGTCTTTTTCATATTGTAATGTACGCTAAGTTTCACATAAGTACAGTGCTGTGCAAAAGTCTCAGGGCACTTTGTTGTTTTTATGTCTGTCAAATTCTGTGATCATTGGCTTTTGGATTAGAATGATGTGACTGAAAGTATGTCTGATATACTACAGTAGCAATGCTCAGTCATGTCCTAAATAAACCTGGTGTATTAGACCTTTTTTACTGCAGATATCTTTTTGAGATAGTAGAAAAAACACAGGTTACATTAAATAGGGTATCAGTCCAGGTCACGCAAAATACTTAACACTTAAAGCTGTATAAGCATTTTAAATTTATTTTAGAACTGCATACATGTGTCCCATATTGAGAAATAATATATGCTGTATACTGTATATACTGTATGGTAATTATAGCATTGTTAAAAATGGCTCTAATTTTTATAAATCACACACACACACACACACACACACATATATATATTGGTTGGATGTATATGCAATATACCTTCATTTCTTAGTTTTTATACATTGATTACTGGGGACAATAATTTTATTTTAATTGAATTGAATCTTTGGAGACACATGTGCAACTGCAAAGCAGAATTTCATCACTTGACAATATGTCCAAACATAAACATTATATACAGTGTATTTATATATATTCATTTTTTTTTTTTTTTTTACCACCAATACAAACTACAAACTCCTGATATTGCTCAACACAAATTGCAACTGGTATTTACAACACATATAGATCTGTGTTAAATATGAAATGACACACACCAAGTAAAAGTAAGTCAGCATAGTAATAATAAATCTCCAATACGCTATTCGACTGTGAAGCTCATGACCTCTGATCTCACAGTCATACACTTTCTCCAACTTTTTCCCCCTAGCTCAGATTCTGTTGCTTTGCAGTGAACCTGATACACCATATGTTACTTATAGTTTTATATTTTTTTCCAAAGTATTACCTACTACCTGACTACTAGTTTCCTTTGCAATGAAAACCCTAAGTGTGACATGATGTGAGTCAATTTTACATGAAATAATTAATATTTAGCAATCAAAAAATATTAACTTGTTTGTGTGAAAAGAGGGATTTTTTTTATTTTAAATATCTTCATCAACCAGCATAAAACATATATTCAGTCTCAGTCATAAAAGAACATAAAAGCTTGTGATTGGCAAAAGGCCCCTGAGTCAACATGACTGAATCTACTGAAGCTAGTAACAGGGAAAGACATTAATTAAATGACCTCATCCTCACTTGTTGTGTTAAGTGAACTTACTTCAATATAATTAGCTTACAAGTGGGGATAACTGTGTCTGGAAGCCTTAACACTTAGGTATTTGACCATCGCTTCAATTATGTTGTATTGTTTGCAAAACATGATAGTAAATTACTGACTCACATCAACTTTGGGGAACGTTAATACATGATAGAGGCTAAAATCCTGTAAGTCATAAAACAGAATCAAAGGAAATAATGTCATTTATCATCAGAAATTAAATTTCATAGAATAACCTTATTTGCTACAGGTATGTTGTCCTTCAAATGCACCAGTTGAGGGGGAAAAGGGGAAAGATGGACTAAAAATCCAAACTGGTAACATTTTAGTGGTGGTGAATATGTGAACCCCAGCTGAGGGCAGACACTGGCTGCTATCACAGATCCATCAAATCAGCAGAGGCTGTCTCTCCTGATGTGGACAACGGCATGAGCCCTGCCTGCTGCTGGGAGCTGAGGCCTGCTCTGCATTGTCCACTGGCGCTGAGCCAAACTGCTCCTGTTCCTATTGTCCTTCACCCTCTAAGCTCTGAAGCCTGCTATTCAATTAATATACTGCAACTTTGAGATCCATGTTTAAAGAGGTGCTTTAGCTACAGTATTTGGAGTGAGCATCTAAATGAATGGGTGAGTCATTTCAGAGGCGCTTTAAAGGTAATTGTGATGAGCGGACAGTGAGAGAGTCTTTATAAAACTGTTTTTGCCATGCTTTCTTGCAGAATAGATGACACCGTGCCGTACTGTATCCCTTGGACCAGACTTTCAAACAGTCCCTGCATCATCTGGTGTGTTTGTCACATCCACAATTACATTATTGCTGTTTCACTCACACGAGCCACTGTGTCAGAGCTCTCAAAAACCAAACAGATGGAGCTAGTTGGCAACAGAAGGCACGCAAATCATGGATCATTTGATTGGAGATCTTATTTAATTATTCAACCAAGTGGCTGTCTTGGAGAAGACTCAATGCATGCTGCCTAATGTGCAATATGTGTAAGCAACTGTTAGAACATTTAGCTAATAATGAGTGATACAAAGATGAAAACTAAGAGACTACAGTCTTTAAAGAGTCTGTGGAGTATACATGTAATATCTGGCGTAGGTGTTATGTTTTAATTTATGAGCTAATAAATGCTGCTTGAACCCAGGCATTTTGCCTTCATTTTTATGCTGCAAAACATGATGAAGGGGAGGAGGCAGATGCAGTGTGCATCGCTTTCTTTATGGTTGCCTTGTAATAAATTTAAACATCAACCTCATGAATGAGTAGCTCATTAGGTATCACTACAGCCATTCAAATATGATGTTCATTTTCTGAAACCTTGAGAAGAGGGACAAAAATACTGGGAGCTGGAGATGTAGCTCTGATAATGAACCAAAATTACAATCATGTGGAAAGGAAACCAAGGAATTCAAGTAGAAAAATTCTGTAAATAGTCTGCAGGAAAAACAAAATGAGCTGTATTTAACATTCAGGAACAATTCTGAGAAGTGACAACTGCTTATCTCCATGGAGATCAATAATAGCTGCAGGATCATTGTGTAAAGTGTCTGCAGGTTTAATGCTGATAGGATGCCATTATTATTTTCTTTCTCCTAATGACCATCATTATGCACGGACACTGATTGAATTCCATTTGTTACCTACGTTTGAGCCTGAGTGGAATAATTACCATTTAAGTATCTCCATTAAAATTCATGCACGGATGTTCATACTCAGACTTTCTTTTAAAAATAACTAAAATATTCTTTGAATACAAGATGCATCAGATATAACTCAGCCTCAGCTTTCACACTCCAAGTATAATCACACGTGAGCGTTATTAAAGCACATGTTCATTTTTAGCTTGTAGGATTTTTTTTTTTTAATGACGACAAAGGAAAGGCAAGAAACAGTTGCAGCTCAGTTGCTATCAATGCAGCACACTCTCTTAATATTTAATTAAAATGGATCTGCTGGTAAGTGTGATCAATATCCAGTACCCTGTCTAAATTGCTTTTTCAACCTCTTGTGTCACATACAAAATAAATATGTTTGAGTTGCATGCATGTCCATTGCATTCCTGTTTTCATATCACATGACAGGGGGCGACACATTATGTGAGTATTACTTGCATTACTGCCATTTAACAAATAGAGGTGATCTTCACTCAATGAATAAATAAATAAAAAGCATTGTTAAGTCTGTAAACCTGTTGGTTTATCCACCGATGAACAGATTCAATACCAAGACGAGCATGTCTCTTCTTGTTTCTCATACAGCTGCTGGTCATCCCGAGTCTATAGTCACCCAAGTAGAAGTAATTATGTTTCTGTTGCAGGTAAATAAAGCAACCTCCTCCTAAACACAACCATCTTTCAGTAAACACCCAGCTGTAGCTGAACAGTGAACCGGCAGAGAACTGAGAGGGGATTTGGCCACACCTAATCAATCACTGACAGATTACTGCTAAAGCCACTTCCATACACATTAAAGAGGGACAAATGCAGAATTGCAACCGAACAAGTTCTAGTTTTAAGCCAACAGTGGGACTTCCTGGTGATTTATCAAAGTCACCGCGGCTGAGCAGCATGACTGTGTGATTGCAGTTCACAGCAGACAGAACTGAGGAACAGCACTGAAAGGAGTGTTTATGCCCTCAGCTGTGGCACTGTCAGCCTTGTGGAATTTACTGTAAATCACATTGCTTTTATTGCAAGATTTAGTAGCTTATCCTCTGTGGGCTCTATTCACTTCAAGCTCATCCCTATTAGGATTTTAGCTCTGGTCTATGGTGGGACTGGGATACACACTTGAAATAATGTGGGAAATCAAGCCAGTAATTTTTCACTTTTTACACATCTTTCTTCCTGTAACAGTCTGTGCCCTTTTGTAGTAAAAAAAAAAGGCTTCATTGCTGAGACTAGACGACAGTCTTATGCCTCAGTGTCTTACATATAACATCTCCTCAGAGAACTCCATTCCTGATAAGAACCACTGCCTGGGTAAGCTCGGAGATAAGCATTCCAGCAAATTATGTTGTTTACAGTGTCCCTCTATGAAAAGCCCCAAATCAGATTTGGTCAAGGTGTTTAATGATAGAAAATATAAACACAGTTTGAATAAGTGAATCATTGTTTTTCAACATCAGGGGTATTACCAATGAACTATTTTATATTTCAGTTGAGGATTGACGCTATTATTACACAATTTTATGTGGCAGACATTGTAAGGATTAGCCAAAACCAAAATACTGATCACTGTGACACTGTGCAGCTGCTTCCTTCACTGGCAAAAATAACAACCGTTCGGCAACACTGCTGAGCTGATCACACATAATATAAGTGATTGTAGGCAGGAGTGTAAAAAACAGCCATTCGTATGCTCTTAAACCCCTAACCTCATTTCTGGGGAAATAAATAATTGTCTCTCTTCCCCTCTCTCTGTGTAGGACATGAAATATTGTGTCAGCTTTATGAAATCAGTCCTTTTTTTACCTGTAAGTGTTTGGTTATTATAAGCTTGATAAAATGTAACTTGATATTCACCTACAGTATAAAATACTGTCAACAGTCAATAAGTCAACAAATGAGCGGACAGTTTACATCTTTCTTTTTGTAGACACTCATTAATGAAAAAAAAAAAAAAAAAACATGGTCTGCAAAGTTGATCTGAAATTGCCCAACGTGAACATGAAGGTGTTTTTTTTTCCCCTCAAGGTTTGATCTGTGTCAAGGAGGATTCAAGAGTGCGATGGACATGAACGGTGATCCCTGTAGCTGTATGCGCGGGTGTCTGCATGATGTGTGTATTGACATGCTGTAGCAAGAGTTCAGGGAGGCAGCTGAGCAAAATAATTTAGAATGTCCTGCCTACTGACACAAGGACAAAGGCACAGACTGAACATGCCCGTATGAGGAGGGAGACAATGGATGTGGCCACACCTGGAAATGCACTGCTGTTTTTCTTTTTTCTTCCCACTGTGACCTCTATAGCACACAGATATTTTCACAGGCTGTACTGACAAGCATGGAGAGTCACTTCTGGTCAAGTCAGCTGAGTTTTAACACACCATTGTTCCACTGCGGATAGAAAATTACCTAAAGGGCATTGGTTTCTTCAAATTTCCAACAGCTGAATACAGACTTCTGCATTTATGATGACATATCTTTAATTTTTTTCTTTAAATTTACATTTTGGACAACAAAAACCCACAAATGTCTTTGCAGCTTTAGTTTCAAATTAGCAGTGCTCACATTTATGGATGGAAAAAAAAAAGATTACCAATCTTTTAATTCTTTTAATGCTGTGCTATATCAGTGATCGTCACTTGAGTATATGATCTTAAATTGCCTCTGTCCACAGCAGCTCAGTGGCTGCTCCATGTCCTAGCTTATGGGTAGGATTTCTCCAGAGAGCTCATGCAGTTGGAATTAGCATGTTGCAGTCAAGGGAGTACTGAAGGCTGAATCAATGCATCACTCCTAGGGCCTTGGGTTTGGATGTGAAAGGGCATAATGGGAGTTTTGGTGCTGATCCTCATATCATGTGTCTAACCAGGGTCTTCTTGCTCCCCAAAGGGGAAGAGCTTACCTCCCTCTTTCAAGGCTGTGTGCAGATAATATAGGATAACATGAGAAAGAACGTCTCAAAACAAGTTGGACAATTTTTTTTAAAGCTAAGCTTTTACATTTTGGTTGGGGTAACACAAGAGGATTCACAGTTGCCTAAAAAAAATAAATTAAGCCATACAGTCAGCATCATAACACACACGGCATAAAGATTTAAACAGGGTAAAATAAACTCAATCTGGCTCCTATCACTCTACGGCTCACACCAATTGCTGAATTACACTGTATGTGTTTGATCAGTAAATAAATCAGACACACTATGCTAAGCTTGGCTGTGACCTCATATGTACTGGAGAGATATAGGTCTGATATTGGTATTACCTCAGACAAATATGCTGACCCCTGCAGAGAAATCAGAGGAGTGTATGCAAGCATGGCAGTTTAGATTAATTAATTAATAGGTTGTTCAAAATAACACAGAGCAGTTCTTTTTGCTTCATTTTTTTTTAAAAATGTACCTCTGTCTGTAATCAAGCATAACGATACAGTATACACATTTAACTTATCATTGTTCAGTGGCAGACATGTAGGCATGCATTTGGTTATTTTAAATAGTACTGATAATAATAATAATAATAATAATAATAATAATAATAATAACTTCTTTTTTAAGATAAAATTTCATGCCTATGGCTATACAATGGCTCCACAATAAATTTAAAAGCAATGGCACCCATGTCTCTTTTTAGGATATAATTTTTATATCTATATACATATTTATACATATTTTTGAACTTCTAATATTATTTTTTTTCGAATAGGTGACACAGACATTTCCATGATTGATAAATGAGACTTTATTTTATTCATATTTTTATGCAAAACCATTAAAGTCCTCACAAAAATGCTGAAACAATTCTGCAACCCCCCCCCCCCCCCCCCCAAAAAAAAAAAAAAAAGAAAAGGAAAAAAAAAGGCTCAACACAGTCTAACCCACTGTTAACTAACTTTTTATATGGGGACCCACTTTTTAAAGATGACAAACCACCTTGACCCAATTTAAAATCGTGCAAGAGCCAATGTGTGCATAATAAACATTTGTGACAATTTTAACTGCCATTTTGGTAAGAACACATACTGCTCTGTAATGGTAAATAAGCCTTTCCCAATAGATGTATTTTTGACAGATGTGTTATTCATTAAATATCATGAAGTAGTAATCAATTTGATTTAATAAATATCTGTATCATTGCCAGCACAATCAAGATTGTGAGATTGCAACTTCTTTTCTTTCTCAATGTGCATAATTGGGGGATTCAGTATAGCAACAAGGAAAAAATAAGAGCCATTTGTTTTCCATGAGAATATGTAATATCAATGCTAGAGTAAAAATAACACAAAAGGTGTCATGGCTGTTTTCCTGTGAGTGTGGTTTTATAGTAAAGTGTTAATAGAAATGCAATAAATATCAAACATTTAAACACACAATGCTGCTGACGATTCTGTGTGGTTAAAGTTTCAATGGTTAACCTTTTACCATTTATTTTTAAACATCATGTCACTGTTGTTTCAGCTTTGACACATTAAAATGACATCATTTCATTTACATGTTGAACGTATTAGTCACATACCAGCTGAGGTCAAAGGCTGGATAAAGCTTTGACAATCCTGCTGTGACCCATTTGTAGTCTGGTGTAAAGTATCTAAAATGGAGAAAAAGTATCTCACCAGAAAGTGACTTTGGTAGAAGGTGAAGTCACCTATTACAATATTACTTAAAATAGGAAAAAATAGACAAATGTTTGACTTGTGCATGCACCAATAGTGATGTAGATCTACCCATTCTTCCACCATCCACATCACTATTGGTGCATGCACAAGTCAAACATTTGCCCGCCTTTATTGCAGCACATCCACAACAATCATACACTGAGTTGATCCTAATATGTAATGTCACTGTCTTCAACAGGACCGGGCTTCCAGACAGCTACTGATGTGGACTGAAAACAGCTGGAGTTCACCACAATTATTGTCGAACAATAAACCGCTGAATCATGGTGCCTGTACAGATATTTACATGGGATGGTACTGAAATGAATACAGTAGTTATAGCTCTTCAGTTTTTATTATTTATTTCCCTTTTCAGTTTGAACCAACAGAATATACAATTATAAATATATCAATTAGTGGGAAAAAAAGAATACAGAAAAAAACTCAACATAAATTATTAGCAATTATAAAAATTAGAACCATATATAAAATTAAAGATTGATGCCCTGATATGAACATTGAGATGTTTGAATACTTGTGGCATTGTATGAAACTGTCAGACTTGGAAGGAAATTTAGAGGCCAGGTATGAAACCAGTGTGTCGTCCTTGAGGATCAAGAAACTTTTTTCTGATGTTGGGGTAATAAGGAGGAGCTGGTGATGACAAGTCAATTTCCCGGCTCAAAGAAACCATGCTGCCAAAAGGTCTTGACCTTACCATGTTAAAGTGTCTTAATAATGCATGTTATGAAATGATTATATATCAGTGATAGAAGATAAGGGGGAGTGATTAAAAAAAATTAATTGAAATGATAAATATGAAATATCTACAGGCAGAATAAGGTGAGATCCTCCCAGTTCAGTACTGGGAGAAGTGTTGTTGTAGGCTTACACAGTTGGAACCTGGCCTCACTATTTCCTCTCCTGGTCAGTAGGCATGTCCCTACAGTTGGCACAAGAACGCCACTTTACCCCAGACACACCAGCAGACGGTGGGTTATCATCCCTGCACTGATCCATCATCAGGGGAGGCATCAAAAACTAGACCTGGTTGTCTCTCCAGCAGCTGTGCTGTTAGATCGCTGTACTCATCCAGAGTCATCTCCACCAGAAGTCTATATACATATAATACAGAAAAGAGAAAAATAAAAAGTTTGTGTGATGTTTGTAGATAACATGACAGTGGACTGTATGTTATGGCCTGTAGGTTATTCAGTATTACAATAACATAAAAAGTATGGATTATAATTTGGTCTGTGCATAAATATTTGTCATAATTCTCCCTCCTTATTTCCATATAATCATTCAGCTGATGTTACTCAGGCAACAACTGTTTTAATGAGATAACACACATTACTGATGTTGTAGATCAAACTGTCATTTACAGTGTGGTGTATATGGTGTATAGAAGTACAGAAATGGTAACTTTATATAAATACCTATTGTATTTCTGTAGTTGTTAGTGAATAGACCAGGTAAGAAAATCATACAATATTATCAGTACAAACCTCTGTTAGGTGCTAGCTTCTCCTCTCCTCTTCTGTGGAGGCAGTTTTTCCAGAGACCCACAAATTGGTATCAAGAGAAATTTTTTGGGTTACCAAATAAATTAGCTGGATTTTTTTTTAGTTGTGATTTATTAAATATCATATACATGAACACACATCCCTGGGCAATGTCAGTAAAGGGGGAAAAACATTATATCATACACAAATTTGCTCTTCTAGCAATTAACTGTATATTGTGAATTGTGTCCAGTTCCAATACCAGTTTGTCCTCAAGAGGGAGGGGTCCCCTTGTAAAATGTTTGGCAAAAACTGCTTTACAGGTTGCATAGTACAATGACACTGCAGGTCACGTCTGAAGGAATTTGCAGAAAACAGTCAAACTTGGGTAAAGAGGCTGTCATTTTTGCCTCAATAAAGTGGATTGGCTTACAAAAGAAAGGGAATGGATGAACAAAAATAATATAACAAGTAGTGTAACTAATTATTACGCAACATACAGTGCAATCTCAAATATACCTATTTTAGTCAGAGCATTAGAAGTACCTACATACAGTGTCACAGTCCACGTAATTGTGTTCTTAATTTCTTACTGTTTACTAAGGATGGGAATAATATTTTTTCTTTTCCATGGAGGAGGACTTAACAACAGGAGACTGATGGTAGAAGTGGGAAAGACTGCAGTGGTGACTGGGGTCTTCTGTGGTGAGACTGCATGGCTTTATTTGCCTTTTAACTGTTTGCGTGTGGAGCACTGGGAACTCAGTTTGATTCGTGCCAGTCATTTTTACTTGTTTTTTTTTTTTTTAAATTGTCATATGGAATAAGTAACCTGTCCAAACCCAGGCTTTTGGGCATGACAGCGCTGCCGCAGCAAGATGTCGCGTCACTTGTGACCTGCTTTGAATTTGGCTCCGGCCGCAGAGAACATGCGCAGTGCAGCGCGCAGCTCCCAGTCAGCGGCGCAGCAGCTGTCCAGGCTTTGGAATTCCAACATGGCAGAGGCTGTGGTCAGTCTTCCTCTCACTAACTTGGAATGGTTTCAAATCGCGAGCAGCCGCGCTTAATCCCACTCGAGCCACTTATCTCCGCACTCACCGGATCGATGCTTCTGTGAAAAAGCAAAAAGAAAACAAACAGTCCCGACGCCGCCCCGTCACCTTCACCGGTAAGTGTGATCCCGTGTGTCAGTTTAGAGACAGCGACGCGGAGCAGCAGCGGATCTGAGGCTGCGTGTGCTCGTGTGTGTGTGTGTCGCGCATCACAGAGCTGCAGTGCAGCCCGTGGACAGTCCAGTCATTCCGCTTTGTCCACTGCAACATTTCCCTTCACTTGGTCTTTCTTACTCGTCATTAAATTAAATCAGTGTATACAAGTATATCGTATCGGGATCGGGCAGGCAGACATTGCAGTCTCCGGACTGAGGAGAAGGTTGCGCACACGGACTGGAGCAGGTCCATGAAATAACTTTCCCACAATGACAAGTTTTTTTTTTATTTTGTTTTGTTTTTTTGGGTTTTTTTTTGCATGTCAGCCTGAATACGAATTAAAGTTCGCCGCGATAACCGCAGGCGGGAGGTTAATAGATGGGTTGTCATTGCGCTCTTAGTGGGACAACTGCTGGCAAGTCATCTATTTTAAAAGTAAAGGCAGCAGCAGCAGCAGGAGGAGGAGGAGGAGGAGGAGGAGGAGGAGGGAGGGGGGCATCACGCTGCTTTAGCCTCTTCCTCTAATGGGTGGCATGAAGAATGTGTGTTTTATGTCATCTTCGTCTCTCACATGCTTCCCATTCTCTTGTTTCAACTCGCGCAAGAAGTGACAGGCTGTTGCCGCTGCCGTGCGGCTCTCGCGTCTCCATCAGTCGCTTTTGTTTTCTACTCTTTCTCCTCCTCTTTCTCTCCCCCCCCCTTCCGTTTCTTTAAATCTACTTTACTCTGATGTTCCCGGTTTGCGTTGCTGAAAATCGCGCAGCCTAAAATGAACAGCCGTGGAACGAGAACATGAAGGGACCGTGCGTTTTTAATGTTGTTAAATCTGATAGATGAGGGAAGAGAAAAAGAAAAGTGCCTGTAATGAGAAGCAACCTTTGGAATTCCTCATCGTGAAAATTCCGTTTCTGCTGTTTTCCCTCTCTTGTTTTTAGGCTTGAAGACATGATCACTAGCACCAGTATTTATGGTATGTTGATTTTCTAATTATCTTTGATGTCATGATATTATTATTATTATTATTTCATATGTCATGTTTGAAAAGAGATGGCTGTTGCAGTAATGTGTTTTATTTCTTTGTGCAAGCATGCCTCATTAAGTTTATTTCATCTTATGACATTTTGATGACCACAGTCTAGAAATAATTATATATATATATATAATTATTTGTGCAGTTTAACCACCTCTCTCCCTCATTGCACTGCTTTCATATTTTTTGCATGCTTCACAATATTATGACAAAATTCAACCGTATCCACTAGGCAATGGATGTGAATGTTTCTAGAAGAGCTGCAAATTTCTATAAATTTCTATCAAATTTTAAACAACATTTTTAATTAGTTTTCGTTGTGGGATAATGTCTCCCAAATATGTAATATTTGGCCTTAAAATGATTAATTTCTGCTTTGAAAATGTCATTGAAATTTAAAATTCATGACAAGTTTATAACTCACTTTCCCTTGTAAATATTAAGTAATTTTAAAAGCAAATGATCTCCTCTCTTGAATGTAGTTTGTATAAATACTGGATAAAATAATACAGAGTGTCTCAGTTTTATCACAAACATTTTGGGTAGATTAGTATTTACTATGAAAGTATTTACAATAAAAAAAAGTATAATATTGATATTATTGGCATATTTTGAGTCGTATATAGTCATATTCAGATTATGTGAACAATGTTATTATATAAGTTTTAAATTAATTTTAAAGAGTGTTTGCATGCACTTATTTGTATTTATCTGTCACAGTCTGTACCAACTCACTTGTGAACCAATTTGTCCAAAAACTGGTTCAAAGGCACTGTCAGAAATAGCTGCTATTCATGTTCCAATGGAAATGGTTTATGACAAGCCAGTAAATGGACCCGAGCTCTGAGATAAAGTCAGGAGAAGTAACGTTAAAGTTGTGTGCCGTCTCTCTTTTGAAAACACTTTGTCCCAAGTTAACCTTTTCCACCTCCATGGAACAATTTACTTAATTGTGTTCACACTTTTCATTAGCATGTTTTGCTCTGAGAGGAAATTACCATCATCAGCAGTGAGCTGAAGTATGTTTTTATTCCTCTTCAAAAATAACTCCATTGCAGCATCTGTCACTCAGCGAGAGGAAAAAAATGTACATTGCTCCCACATTCATTATGTTTGAGTGTTTGGCTGAAATGTGTTTTTTTTTTTTAAGTGGATATTTAATTTATTTCATATTTAGATCCCCCTCCCCCCATGCATGTGTGGACAATAAAATTTTAATTTTAGTTGCAAAGACATAGAGAATGAGCAGGATGGCAATTTGTCTACAAATATATATTTATTGTATATAAATCTCTATACACAGCTTGCAAACACTCCAGACTTAAAACACTTTAAATTCACCATTTCATTCATGGAACTGGTTAATTTTATTTCAAAACTTCTAAAAATCACAGTGATGCTGCAGTGCGTTCACGTTGGTGTTTGAATGTATAGTGGAAGAGAAGATGTATCTGCTGAGAAAACAAACAAACACTGTTTACAATTAGGAAAGCATTATCCGAGCTATTTCATTTTCAGTATTGTAATTATTAACCCTGAGGATCACTTGACGACCTGGGAGCATTCAGTGTGGGAGCTCCTGCAGTGTGTGTGTGTGTGTGTGTTAGGTGATTTTTGCAGGTCCTTACTTAACCCTGCCTGTGTACATGGAAAGAAGCTGACAGCTCTGTTTATTTCTGATTGGGTCACACTCATGATCACAATCTGAGCTGTTGCTTGACACAAATCTCTGAGCTGAATTCAATGACAGATGCTGTCGCTCCTGTTTTTAATCACCCTCTTTATTGAATAATACACATGCTCACACTTTGAGTGATTGTAAATAAAAGCCAGTATCTGCATAATGCGAATTAAACATTATCCGATTATTCCACAGCAATGTATAGAAATACTCTTGTTATAATTAGCCAAATTTTCTATTCCTCAGTGCATCACTTTGCTATTGTTTTTGCCGGAAGAACTTAATATATATATAAATATATATTTTATTTTATTTTTTTTTTTAATTCAGAATTTTCTTTTTGGCTCCAGAAATTCGTGCATCACATAATCAGAATTCCAGAAATGTATTGAATTTTCTCACAACCAATATGGTTATTATTGCATTTTTATACCATACTTCTGGTTCATTAGTAATTGACTGAATCAAGACCCTTGAGTGTCATGAGTCTGCATGAAGTCATTTAGCAGCTCTAAACGTTCTGTCCATAATCTAAAGTGTGTCACATCTATCAGCGATCACTAAAACTGACAGTTTGACTTAAACCACAGTGGCAGTGGTGTACGGCAGGACTGACACTTCATACATGTCGGTTAATGATGACAATTAAAGCGCCAGCTCCAGGTACCAGGAGCTGGCTCTGTGTACACACCCCCTGGGATGTCTGCAGGGCTGCTGTAAATTGATGAAATGTTCATCTTTACTGAAGAAGCTTCTGTTTGTCATGCCATTCAGGCTCCTGACTGTATTGTATGAGATCAGTGCAGTATTGCCATTTTTAAGCAAATATGCTAAGTGGTGTCTTTTCATATAAAACACAGGGGTGTCCCCAGAGGAGTTAGTCTTGAGGAAAGAAAGACAAAAATTTGAAATGTTCTGCCCCCCCCCTTCGCTCTGTGTCTGTCTCCCTCTCTGGTATTCACATCTTTGCCGTTTCCCTCATGGCAACTTGCTGTTATCTTTGTGTGTTTCTCTCTACACTGACAATTCTTGCAGTGATCTAAGTTAGACTGCATTAGAAAGTGGAGGCAGCTGTCTGTTGCTATACTGAGGGACGTGTTTGCTTTACTGCAAAGATGAAGGACCATGAATCCTTGACATCCTCCCTTTCTCTCTCTCTCTCTCCCCCCCCCCTCCTCCTCCTCCTCCTCTTCCTACCATCTCATTTAGACACAGCAACTGTCTGCTCAGACTTGTTTTTTTTTTCCTCTGAGTGACAGCATATGGCATAGACATTTTCTAAAATGCATGTGTCTACTATTGGCTGCTTGTACTTACCCTTCATATGTCTCCTAGTTACAGGCCTGTCATTTTCCCCCTAATTCAGACAAAACAGTTTAATTTAGCTGATCCGATTCTCATGGATACAGCAACATAGTCTGAATATTTACCTCCTGACTTTGATCCAAATTACTCTTTAGATTTATTTAGTTTTTAAAACGATCATGTACAGTCCGCTTGTGACTGTGCATGCATGCTAACATGTATGCATCCGACTTCCTACATTTGTTTTTTTCCTCCAGTTTGAGGGAAGACCCACTCCCTTGTTCTCTCCCTATTCTTTTTAAAGTAACTAATCCTTCCTATACATATGCTATAAAGTCATTATGATCCATACTATAATGCACAACGTGCTTATAGACCTTAGGGGTCAGTAAATGACAGATTATAATGGAAACACTCTCATACGTCATGTTGTCGGGGCTGGTTTATTCAGGCCATATGTGCCAGGCACATTATTTATACAGGATATAGCATTTGCTGCCACAAACTCCTTGTTCTCCTCATTTTCACACATCGAAGCAGAGGCTTTGTTTCATCTCCTTCACATAAAGTGTCTCTGCACTCATAAGGAGACAAGGCAGCTCCGAGCCTGTTGGGGATTGGCTAGAATAGACAATCCCCAGGTGTACTAAACTAGGTTTAGCACTAAGGCTTTTAATCTGGACTTGTAGGAGATTCATGTGCATTCATAGATTTGCCTCTGTAATTATCATTTCCCCAGTGGCAGGCAAAGAGATGTTTGCTTAAATCGCTGATGTCCTCATTATACTGTTTACATTTTAATTAGATGTGCAAAATTCTTGACTATTTTTCTTTTTTTTTTTTACCAATGATTTGGAAGGTTTTTCTCTCATTAGTTCAGCAAAGACTAGTTCCGTATAGACTACACTTAAAACATTAAGTAGTTGTTGAAATCTTGTGTTATTGTACAGAAAAAGTGAGAGCCAGAGCCAGGTTTTGTAGGTAAAAATATAATAAAGTGGCAGTAAACATCTATAGACAAGAGTGTGGACGTGCTCATTCATGCAAAATCATACAATACTACATGCTTACGACAATCTCTTCCCATATATTTAAATTATGTCAGTGAATATTCAATGCTCAAGGACTACGATTTTGAAAAAAAGCTACAATTCCATGACTTTTGAAAAGAGCCGGCACTTTGAGCTGCCATTGTGTGCCTGAGAGCCGTTGCTTATCATTGAATAACCTTGGTGAGGAGAGGTGTTTTTTCCTGTCCCTCTTCCAAGGTGTTTTTTTTTTTTTTATTATTGCGTGCTGTTGGTGACTATTGTGTTGTGAGAGAGCAGCAAGCCTTTCACAAGAGGATAAGAGAAAACTGTATTTGCTCTATTGAAATTCCTCCTGTGTTCTCACAAAACAGTGTCTGGCTAATCTGGTAATAGAGGCCATTCTAGCTAGACTGAAAACCTGTGCAAGTAGACAACCTTGAAGTTCACCAAACCACATTTGTCTGTTTCATTGGTTAAGTGGTGCATGTTTGAAATGCCTAGTTTTTATGGAGGTCCTCAAATCTGTCTTGTTACCATCTTTATCAATTCAGTCTCTTAATTTTGTTTTTTTTTTTAAATATAGCTGTGATACAGTAGCATATAGCTGTGATACAGTAGCATTAAAAATTAAATTTACTAAGAGATAAAATTGAAAAATAAAGGATTATTGAAAACATTTTACCTCACGTAATGGTTTATCACTATCTTTTTTTTTTGCCACTGTAGTAATGGTAACATAATAGTGTAATAATTCATGTAATTAAAATACATGCCAGTTAAGCATTAAACATGATATGTATATCCAAGAGCATGCATTGATTGTCTTTGAATCTAAAAGTTCTAAAAGTTTTTTTTTTCACTCTCTCTCTCTCTCTTATTCATCATATACTATCCTGATTTCCTCAAACTGACATTTGAGACCATTAGGTAAAATAGTAATCAGATAAAATGTGAGCTTTCAGTGGTTTTCACAAAGTTTTCAGTGATTAATTTACCCTTCATGCTGGCGACGGATGGCCGACAGGTTGGCATTGTGCCAGATGCTGGTGGAGGCAGCCTTGAGTGCCAGGATGGCAGAGAGGATGAGTCGAGGTCTGCCTGACGGTTGATGTGGGGGGGAAGTACATGTTACCATGCAGGTTCAAGGTTTCAGGCTGCTGCAAAGCAGCGGGTGTCCGCAGTGACACGGTAACATGACCACAGCAGCCCGTAAAGTAGTGAGGCGCCATGGTATTTGGTGATAGGTAATGATGTCCTGTATTGATTTTATTGGGGCCAGCTGATCAAAATGTGTGGTGTTGTGTTAGGTGGCTGCATAAACCACAAATAACCTTCGGTTGCATGCAAGTTGATGTTAGGACTGGAGGTGAGTAGCTGCTCTCAACAGTTGTTGCAATGTGCAGAAATAATTAAACTTGAAGCCATGACAGATATTTGTCTCTTGAAAACTCAAACTCTTGTCTGGTGTGTGTGGCCTATTTCACCATCGCCCTCACAGTCTGCATGGAATTCAATTAATTTAAATCAGAAAAAAATAAGCGTCATCATCACGGGGCTTCATGACGGCTGACAGCTCTTTTGTGTTCATTGTCAGGAATCACCTTCGGGAGTCGTGTTGACTTTACATGGTCTAAAATAGCTGTTAGAGTGGACTGCCTCATGCTCGCATGCTCACTTTCACTCCGAGTGTCGGGGGAAGCAAGGTGGAAATGCTAAATGATGGTGTCATTAAACTGTTTGTCCCTTTCTGTTGCTTTGGAAATTGTGTGCAATGGACACATGTTGATGTTCTGTTTAATTAGGCACAAATTCACTGTTCAATCGACACCATTTTATCTGGTGCTGAACAGATTTGCACTGTTGTTTGCACTATGTTGAACTTGACTTACCCACAGATCATTTTTTTATTATATTTTTACACCAGTGCTCTCTCAATTTAAAAGAAAATGTTTAATTATCATAAAAGGCTTGTAATCAGGTTCATAGCAGACTTTCTGCACAGTGCAGAAGAAAAGTTGATTCATTTACTTAAAGCGTGATGTTTCTACAGCCCAAACCCTGACTGCATCGACTCTCCCACATCTTTAAATGGATCCCATGAGTCTTCAGCTCTGTTGTTTCCATTATTCATTTCAAAACTTCCATGCAGCACAGAGAGGCTAGAGGGGTGAAAAATAATTTTCTGTCTTAAAAAAAAAAAAAAAAGAAAGAAAAAAGAACTGATCTAGAGCAAAGTCACTGTTTTATGCAAAGTGTGCCATGTCTTGGGAGCATGTGAGCTGGGAAGAGCGAGTGCTTGGGCAAAGGATGGACTGGATGTGAGTGTGTGTGCGCATGTATGTGTGTGTGTGTTCCTGCCTCTGTGTCTGTACGTTCCTGTCAGTCTGTCAATAGGCCTAATGTGGCTCCCTAGAGGTACCTGGGGGAGACCCATCTAGCACCCAGTCAGCCTCTGCTGGCAGCCAAGTTGTGACAACGGGTTCCCACAGAGAGAGGAAGTGTCATAGTATGTATGTAAACTAGTGACAGATGACTGGAGACGTGTGGCCTGTAGACACTGGGCCTGAAAGTAAAACAGTTTTGCCTGCTCAACTTCTTTTTTTCCCCCCACTTGAGACTTCAGAGAGTGAGCATCAGGCTCCATAACAACCCAGAATACATTGACAACAAGTCAAAGAAGTGAATAAAATGGATGCAAATCATTTGGCATGAAAAGACACAGGCTATGTGCAAAGGTTTTGTTTGCCTTTGAAAAAACTGCAGCAAAGGAGTACAGATTTTTTTTTTTAGTGTGCAGAGCCTCAGGCAGCTTTTCTAGGCCACAGGTCATGTGGGTCAGTGTTACACTCCCTGCAGCCTCACTTCAACCTTCGGTCTGGAAATAGAACATGCAACGTCACCCAGCCAGGAGGGAGGTATATTCCAGACCTCAGTGGCCACAGGCTGCACATGTGGAATCTGCTCATGTAGTTGACCCCAAGTGTTTGAAACTCAGAATGTTCCCAGAAGGATACTGTTTTTTTTTTTCATGCATACCCAAATGAGCAGTACTTTTACGAATTGCCTCATACAAAGTGGACCACTATACGCATACTCCACTTCTGTCCGTTCACAATTCATAAAGGGAGCTCACTAGCCAGAGGCATATTTGTAAACAGCATGCACATAACCCGTAACAGAAGCAAGAACTGTGGAGTAGATGTTTTTTCTTGCATATTTTTGCCAGTAGGCTATTTGCCTGCTTAACTCTTTTAAGAATTCAGTGTAAAACATGGAAAGCTGGCACACGTAGACGTTCAATCACCGTACGGTTAAGAATCCAGCCAGCTTTTCAAGGATTTGAATCAACACAATCATAGCCTGTGATTCAATTATTAGGATTATTACCATTTATTACCTACTATTTAAGAGCATTACATTTTAACTAAATTCCTCATCCAATTGTTAACTTAGAACAGTTTAATAAATAGATATTTTCAATGTTATGACATACAAAGTGCAGGTTAATACTGTAGCTGTATTTAAACTGCAGTATATACACTGTGAAACAAAGGGAAGGGGGTTTTTCTGAAAGAAAGGGCAGGAGAAAATATGAATAATATTTCTTTTTGAATTCATTCACCATTCAAGGTGCTAGTGCTCAGGTAGGTTTTCAAATTGTCAATACGTGTGGTGCAATAAAAAGTCTCATTTTAGAGCTAAATGCAAACTTTTATTTTTATTACAACACAGAAAATTTAAGACCTTCACATTCATATTTTCCTGTGTAATTCTACCAAATAAATCTGATTTATATGTTGACTTATTGTCACTTTTTTTTTTTTCCATTTACATTCATACCCACTGACAACATAGGTTAACATAGGAGGTAGACATTTCTTTCACCACAGCAGAGGCAAACGCGGTTTTGATTATTTTAAATCGTACAGTTGCATCGCTCGCATTGAACACGATCTTTGTTTCCCAGTTACAGCTGAAACGCAGAGAGAAAGCTGTGTGTCCAAGTGTCGCCTCCTGCTCCTAATACTATCGAGGGAAGTAAAATCTATCATCACTGATGAGTTCATGCTCCATCGAATATATCTGTGCCAAACTGCTCATTGTGAGCTCCAATAGTGCTATTGTGCTATTCTCTAGTCCATGTGGTGCAAGGAGCCAATTCACATTGGAGCAACGGGTGACCCTAGGTTGTGTATATTGATGAGTGGGATTTGTTTCTTAATAGAATTGTGTCTAATTAATTAGCTTTTAATTGGTTGAAGTCTGAACATGCAAATGCAGCACAATGTAGAACAATCATTAAACTGTGTAAAGAACTGCGTATTGAGGTCAACATAATGGAAGGTGGGGAAATGTCTTGCATCTGCTCTGTTCATAATTTATGCTTTGATGAGCAAAACTTGCTTCTTCCACACTTACTTAAGAAACGGATTAATACAACTTTAAATGGTGTAAATATAGAAATATTTTAAATGCCTACCTCTCAATTGCTAATGATCATTCCTTTATTTGCCACAGATTAAGCGTTTGCAGATTAAATTCTCTATTTCTTCATTTTACAATCAATAGGGACAGTCTCAGGAATAAATTCAGTGGTGGTAGGAGAATTTTTTTGCTATTTTGTATTGTTCTTGTCTTTGAGCGTGGCCTGCAGTCTGCTTCTCGTCCACCTGTGGTTTACAGTTGCTCTTAATAGACAGTACAAATTTTCCTTCATGTGTTTCTACTTTCTTCTGAGACACTAAGAGACAGATTGTTGCTGGTCTACAGCATGAATGTGGACACATTGTCAGTAGTTACAGCTATTTATACAAATAAATATGCTTGTTAACAAGCCGTATGTTTTTATTGTATACTTGTATACAAAATGACAATGCCTATATGTACTATATTTTTATGGATCACCACCTATTGCAAATATTCCTGCATTCCAATGGCTACTATTTTAAAGGTAGATTTAGAAAAGCTATACATTTACAGAGTAATGTCTTTGATAAACTCCCACATTTAGTTGAAAGTAAAAATGTAAATCTACCCAGTATATAATTGCATTTTTCTTTTTATCAGATGTTTACAAAAAGCATAACCTCTTTACTGAAGGTAACAAGTAACTTAATAGAAAATCTAAGTCTAAATCAGGATTCAGACTTTTTTTTTTCTCCACACATTTTAACTAGTTCTGGGCGCTATGACCAAAGATTTATATCACAATATTTTCTAAATTTCAACGGTTCATGGTATACAAGGGGATTTTTTTTTCTGCAGGACCACAAGTGAGTGCTTCAGCAAGAGAGAGGCTCAGTTTAGCGTGTGTATGTGCGTGTGCTCGTATTGCACGTGTCTGTTAACTCTTCTCTGCTAAGGTGGTGAAGTAAATTGGTCATTCCTGCAATTACCGGTCTTGCGGTATACAAAAAATGTATATTTAATGGTATGAATCGGAACATTGACATTTGTTGTTGTAGATTGTTTGAAAGTAAAAGCTGTGATTTAACATCTTGGTACTGCAATGGCAATGGCCACCTTAGCTCTTAGAATCCATTGTTTGTCAGTGGGCGAAGCAATCTTCTAGACAGCTCTTTCCTTGTAAAAGTTCCCCTTTATGGCACCACTACTTCACTTCACTAACTTTATTACAGTATAGCTGAGAGATTTCTATTTCATATTGACCTAAGATTGCTTCAGTTGTCTCATTTCACCTTTTGCCTGGCCTGTGTTGGAGAAGTGACCCTCTCTGAGGCTTGCAGTTGATACCATAGAAGGCTTCACAATGCTTCAACCAAACGCTAGCAACATTCACAGGCAAACATCCTTTTTCTTTTCAGATTGGCAGCTCCAATTAGAGTTAAATTTAAACTTTTACTCTCTTTAATGTGGGGGAAGCAATACACAGGTCACCACATGCCTTTAATAAAAGCATTCACACGAATTTCTGTGTAAAGGGGCAGAATGACTTTGGGCAAAGCGAGAAAAGCATTTTTCAATGTATATGAAGCGTTTTACCACCTGTAGAAAATTTTGTTATGTATAAATGCTTCCACAGTGTTGTCGAGCCATGTCGAGTAAAGCCATGGCTCATGTGCGTAGCACTTAAACAAGGAAATCATTCATTTAATTCTCATTCAGATTTGTGTCTCATAATATCACGCTGTGAACAATGGGGTTTCTTTACAATGCAATTTCTTTCCCATCTTTACCAGGTTAACACAGCTGTAAAGTGTAATGGTTGGAAGTGTGGAGTAATCACAGTTGTGACTCGGACCAGTGAACAAGAAAATCTGTTAATTTCCAGTGGGACTTGGACTGTTGGTTTGTAAATCAAAAGACTAAAAAGTCAAAATGTGCTAAATGTAATGAAAATTGAGTAAATCCTCCCAAAATATTTGTATGTACTCTTCCCATTTTTGCACATGCACTGGTATGTTCCTCTTTACTTTGAGTTTTCCTCGGGGTAACAGAAGGTAGGGAACTAAAGATGTTAGTGAGTAGCTTGTGGTCAATGAGCCTTCATGTAACAAGGTCACATTCTGCCTTTTTTTTTTCCTTCTGAAGTGTTAAAATGATCCCAGGAGAGAGAAAAGCTAAGTTCATATAGGTTTGCAAAACCACTGCATCTACTGTACATGTGCGCTACGTTTAAACAAGTTTTACCAAATTCAACAACTGTGCTCTTTTAACTAACAAGCCATTTGAGTATTCATCTGTATTATGCGCTACAGAACACCATGAGGCCTGTCTCCTATAATTGTCTTAGTTTTATTCTATGTACAAGTTCTAGTTGTGTGTGGCATGCTGTTGGTTTAGCATGCGTGTGGATTAAGCTATATTTAGAGTAGTAATAGAAGATGTAGCCTCAGGGGCTTTTTGGCCTGAAGAGTCATGGTTTAATGAGCATCACTGAGACAGAGATTTGACAGCTCAGAGAATCTCTCAACCTCACAATTTATGGAATTACAGGCAAAAGTGAGAAATGCATGTTCCCTTCAAGCCAATATAGTTTATCATTAGCTCCAACCAAAAACCCCAAGGGATTTGAGAAGATCCAGGGTATCCAGCAGGAAAATAGAAAAATGTAGGGAAAATGAAGTTTTCCAATTGAGTTTTGTAATATGAATAAATAATATGATGACTTGTGATGGCATCTTTATTATGGGGTATGAACTCATTTTATTTGAGTATATTAACAGTTTGCTCTTGAAGTTTTATGTATCATGCTGGGTCCTAATTACTTACTGATGAGATTTAACAAATTAAAATGAATGACTTAAAATGAACTTAAAAAGTTAAAACTTAAAAAAGCGACTACAAATGTGTAGTCTGCTATTATTATTATTATTATTATTGATATTGTCAAATACATAAAAGTACACACATCCAGATATGTTTTCCTGTTGTCAACACATCCAAACAGCCATAAACTATGCAGAATTAAATGTTTATCTGTTGAGGCATATTTTCATCTGTCAGATAAAACAAATGTGGTTAAAAACAAACACTCAAAAACAAAGTCAAGGAAAATGCTTATTAACTGAATGGAAAATGTCAATCTCAACTTCTTCAATGCTGGTTTAGACTTTCCAGTATTTTTTATGTTTTTCTTTTAATCTTATTTTGAATACCAGAACATTTACTCAAGACACACTAAACCAATACACAGTCATTTTAAAAAAATATGAAAAATCCAAAGTGGGCATCTGGACAGTAAAAACTAATAAATGTTTTCTGAGTGGGAACATTTAAATGTTTAAATGTCTGTTTTAAATGAATTATTCAAATCATTAGAATTTAATTTGTGACAAACAAACAAAAAAAATCCTTACAGTTATTAAAAAGTTACTACACAGGGCTTCTTTTACGACCTTCTTGTAGGCAACACAAACACATTTGCCATTCTATTTTATTCAAACCTGAAACTGTATAATGCATCGTTCTCCCAGGTGAAAAATTTGTCTGAAAAGACAACCATCAATCATCTCGTATTCTGTCCCAGATGCTATACATCCTACTGCCTGCAGATAAAAAAATGTGCTCTGTCTTGCAACAACAAAAATCAAAGCCACTACTACCCATCAATGTCACAATTTAAGTCACTAATTGTCTGCCTGGTGGTATATCGGCTTCTAGGTTACTGTGATACAAGTCAGGCTGAGCAGGATGCAGCCTGACTCCCTGTGATGCTGAGCTGAGGGCAAAGTTGACACAAGAGTCAAATTGCAACCAACACAAATGTGTAGTTTTCAGTCATGGAAGAAGAGCAGCAAAAGTCACATGCAAAAAAAAAGGCTGACATACGCGTGGTGGAAATGAAGAACGATCTGTTTTTGTAGCCCTTGAAGCTTAATACTCAGATTTCACTCACTTAATTATGCATTAGTTAACAGATACTGCAATTAATAAATTCAATGCAATCACAATAAATCCAACTATTATTATATTTTAATATTTTATCTGGATTTATGATTGTCTAATGTAAGTTATTAAATTGTTATTAACTACAACTGAATTATTAAATGTCTTATTAGAGTGTGGCACATTTTCTGTTTAAAAGAAAAAAAAACAAAGCTACTCCAGCTAATACCTGCTAATGACAGAAGAAGCTGGTCCACAGAAGAGTAAGGCAACAGCAGCAAAACATGGTAATGAAAGGAGGCATAATGCCCCCTAGCACAGCATAGGCTGATAGACGCCGTTCAATAAATTGATTCCCATAGTGCTTGCATACTGGGTTGAGGGCAGTAATCCATTTGAACGGCATAGTCTAATTACAACCAACGCTTATTGACTTAACTGAGCAGTGAAACACACTGACTGACAATCTGTCTGTAGAGGTTATCACTTTAACTACTGTATATCAAATTCATTGTAAGTGTTCGCTTGTATCATTCTTGTACTTGCCAGTCATTCTTGGACCATTTATTTTAAAGCAGAACTTTGAAAGTCTGGTTGTTGTTTTTTTCACCCTTTTCTCTCCAGAGCTCCCCCCTCCCTCTTTATCCTCACTGTCGTAAAACCTCAGAGCTGATGAAAGTTATACCCAGTACCTGGCTGCGAGGCGTGCGTGTGTGTGTGTTTTGTGTGTAGTGCATTAAAGCAATTCATGTTTCTTGCGAAACTTCACAAGACCTGATATTTTGCTTTTTGCTAAAATAAGCCATTTAACGACCACAGTGACTCAGAAGCTGTTAAATCAGGGTAAAGGTCCTGCAGAGTTCTGCTTTAAGGTTACTTCAGAACTGACTGTGACTGTGATAGTGTAAGTAAATGTAGTAAAGTGATGCTATGTTGGTAAGGCTGACTTGTATGGGCAGTTGCTCTGAAAAAGACAGTGACTGAAGAAGGCATATCTTTTTTTTTTCCAAATGAGGGATAAATGGCACCCTGCCATGTACAGATTAGAATTACTGCCACATGAAGCTCTAAATTGAGTTTAAATAGTCTTAACTTGATATGTTAGATGAATGAGTCTCACTGATTACCATTTCACATTGCAATAGAATGTTTTGCGCCACCCCTACTTAGAATATCTCCAGTGAATTTAAATATGAATATGAGCTGTTTTTTATTTATAAATGTAATTACCGCCTGTCTGCAATATTTGCACGCTTGTCAAGTAGCTTGGTTCTTGTGTGTTGAATAAGAGCAAAAGCTTCCATAATTATGTTTACGTCCAGTGGCAAAAATCCCAGGGTTGTAATGATCAGTAATTATAAATACTTTTCAGCATGTCTACTGCCTCAGCTGGGACTATTGTGTGGAGTGAAGTGCAGAGTTTGTGCAGCTTAATTATGACATTCTACATAACTAAATGTACCAGCCTGCTTTGGTTCTGTAAAACACTTTCAGTGCATAATCACACTCAAGTCTGACTTTAAAGAGCTCATTACAGTTAGTTTTTTAAAGAGTGGCTTATTAAACACAGTTACCTAATAGGCATCTTTGGTGGTGCAAATTGGTAAAAATGGTAATGAGGCTGATTAGGCCACGTTTCAATTACGACAGCTTTCACTTCCATCCCCTCAACCCCCAACACAGACACTACCCTCCCCCAAACGAATAAGAGGAAGAAAAGTCCAGTTATATGCTTGGGAATCCTGGAAGGCATTTTACTCCATCTCCCTTCCTCCCGCTCCCTCTCTCTCTCTCTCTCTCTCACACACACACACACATGCATACACACTCCCGCACAAACATAGAAAAAGGAAAAGAAAACCACTCTGCCACCTCTGTGCTTCCTTTCAGCAGCACAGTAATGAATAGAGAATTGTGCAAGCGGCGGTCCAATTTACGCGCTGGGAAATTGGATGGACAGAGTGGAGGCCCACTCTTGTTTGCTTAAAAATGGCCTTGGCTACCAGATTAATAGTTCCCCAAAAAGGTCAGCATCTCTGTTTCATCGATGATGATCACTGAACCAGAAATTAAACACCATAGCGCAGCATAACACCGTGGCATCATATGCCAAATTTCAGCTCCACCTGCTCTTCTTTTCTACGTGGTTTGGTGGGTTTCAGATTGTTCATTAAATGGAAATATTTAACAAATATCATCAGTGACAAATCTGTATAAACTTATCCTGATAACCCTGATGTGTGTCAACTTGTAAGCCAGACAGGTGACTATTATTTTGTCCAAATTTGACTCAAATTTTAATTATTTTCTTTTATGATAGATATTTTGAATTTACCACACAGGATTGTACAGCTCTACGAATGGACAAACAAGGTAGTCTGACAAAGGCCTTATTAGTTGATGGCTGATGAGTGGAATTTGAGCTTGAGCCCCAGGCAATCTGGCAACATTCCACTAATAGAGTGCTCTGTAATTGTACCATTTCACAGAAAGACACCTACAGATGCTGTATTTCAATTTCAATGCAAGTGGAATAAAGGGTGTTTTATCTTTAAGCCAAGTACAGGATCATTATGCTAATGTTCTCTTTTTCTCTCGCTCTCTCTGCGAGCGTGTGTATACATGCATTTGTTACCTCTTTAGGACTTTTTCCTGGCATGAACACTGACCTTGTCAGGACCAGTAGTCCTCATCGAGACCAAAACCTGGTCCTAATAAGCCAGAACCTAATTTCTGAGGAACTGGAATTGAACTGTTGTTAGGTTAAAGTTAGGGTAAGGCATTAACTGGTTATAAGGACAAGCCTTTGTTAAGGCTGTCCAAATGAATGGAAGTCAATGCAGTGTCCAAAGAACAGCTTCATGTTTTTGTGTGTGTGCACGTGCGTGTGTGTGTGCGTGTGTGTGCGTACCTTCTGTGCACATGGACGCATTTGTGTTTATTTATGTGTCACAATTTATATAAATATTTGAGAGTGGATGTATTAAAACTAAACTATTTTAATTCATCCTTTCCAATAGAGTATTCTTTATGACTGCACAAACTATGCTGATTCTTTAATTATTTCAAATCTACTGATATTGTTATTACAATAAAACCCTCTTGTTTGAAAAATTATCCATATATTTCTCTGTGCAAGATAAATATGAATAGAAGTTCTTTTTTTTCTGTACGGAAAGTGCATGTCTTTCTCAGGCGTGTTTAATAGCAAGCTGCACATACTGTAGATAATTGTCAGAAATCTCAAGTACACACTTTGCAAGTAGTGCTTCTTTGATTGTCAGAAGTGGCAAAGAGGATTAACGAATAATAAAAGTATCTCACTTGTTGAGTTGTGTGTGTGTGTAATTTTGTAATTGACAAAATATACTGTGAGTGTTAATGAACTCAGTGATTTTACAAAAACCATTTTCCTGACCCTTGGTCTGCATTGTCTGTAAATGCTGTGGATGCTTAAGACTATTAGCAGACATTGCACTGTTAGTTGCTGCTGTTTTGAAAATGTTCTCTGGAAAAAATGCAGAAATAATGTCATGTTTAAAATCTTTGTAAATGGGTGTTATGGGCAAGTTTAAGGGTTTACTGATTCTTAGTTTTGGAATTATCTTTATTTAGATTAAATAAAAAATAAATAAATAATAAATAAAAAATTTTGTCATTGCAGTGGGATCATGAATTTGTTTCCATACTCAGTGCTAGCACAGAATGATTATTGTTTGTCTGTCCTGGCTTTTTGCCACATGCTTATTTCCCCCTTAATCATTCACTTGGATAGCTGACAACCACATGAGCCAAAGCATAGATCTCTTTGACAAAATCCTTGTAAAGTAACACAATTAGTGCAGCATCATCCTGCTAATTAGCTGCTGATGTCTTGTGTGGCGGGTGGGCAGAGCAGAGAGTCTGTTTTTGCTTAAATGTTGCGATATGGACCAAAACCACTGAAGTATATAGTAAAGGAGTGCAGCATCTGTCTAGCAAAAGAAAGGATAATTGTAACAGCCACTGAAAGCATGTTACATGCATTTTCCCTCACATCATAATTTAGCTTTTTGTGAGATTTGTGTTGAAGTAAGATGTTCAGCTCTAGACCTCTGATTGTTTTGCTCAATAATCCATTTAATATTCTAATAGTCTTTGAAATAATACACATCCTCTGATAGTCCAAAACAGAGTAAAACATGAAAGTATGTGTGACAACTTTTATTTTTATTCATTTCGCTCAGTTATTCTGTCATTCAAACCCTTACAAAGAGGCTGCAGAGAAAAAGACAAGTGAAGCAAGTTTTTTTTTCCCTCTCCTCCCTCACTCTGTGCAGTAGGAAGCAGCAGACAGACTGGATGTGGATGTAATTCATGCTGGGTTGAGGGGTTTGTGTGATGAAAGCAACGAAGCACTGCCAACAAAGATTGCTTTGCTGCTCTCCTCCAAGCAGATTTGAAACTGTCTCAGAATGGCTCAGATGAGAGTTGGATTATAGACTGACCTGCAATGTCTGTGTCACTCTGCTGTGGTGGGTGGATCATACCAAACTAACCAGGTGTTGGGGCCGACAGCCTCATACTGAGCCTAATGTGTGTTCAGTCAGTATTGTCTGATTGTCATGTGGCACATATTTGACATTGTGATGCCAGATAAATAGAAAAAGAAAAACATCCACTCCCTGATATAGAATATGAGAACATTTTTTGTTGCATTTTTGTTGTATTCCACATTTTCCTCAACTAAGCATTAGGGTAGAAAGGTGCATAATTAACCATTTTCTATTGTTGGAATTATTTACTATGCGAGAGAATATTATTTTGAGTGATTATGAATCACGATGTGATGCTTACTTTGACATATTTCTCCCTTATGTGAAATATCTAGGTCTAAAGATGCAGTGGACCCCAGAGCATACACAATGGGCTGAGCAACACTTTGACATCTCATCCACTACCCGCTCACCAGCACACAAAGTAGAGGCCTACCGGGGGCACTTACAGAGAACGTACCAGTATGCGTGGGCAAATGATGACATCTCTGCACTGACTGCCTCCAATCTGCTAAAGAAATATGCAGAGAAGTACTCTGGGATCCTGGAGGGCCCAAATGAAAGAGCCCTGCTGTGTTCCTACTCTGATAGCACCACCGGACTCATGAATGGGCGAAAGTCAGAGAATGAGTCATGGCAAGAGGGGATTTACCCAATGAACTGTGCTCCAGATGTTATATCTGTGAGCAAAGCTGGAATGACAGCTGCCCTACCCCCTACAGATGTGTCGGCTAGCATAGGCAGCTCCCCGGGGGTGGCCAGCAGCTTGTCTGAGCCTAGCTATTCCAGCAGTAACTGTGGGAGCCACACAGCCACTACTCTCCACTCGGGCCTCCCCTCTCAGGAATATACTACCAGTTACAACAGTTCCTACCTACATTCTAGCTACAGTGGGCAGAATACCCCAGCCCTCCCCTCCCCACATCCGTCTCCTTTGCACAGTGCTGGGCTCTTACAACCACCTCCCCCCCCTTCCTTAGTGCCGAGCTACAACGCTGGGTCTCCAAACCTTCCAAATTACAATTATCCTCCAACAGGGTATGCTTCCCAGTCTTCTGTTGGCCCTGGTTATAGCCCTGGGGGAGCACCCCCTCCTTCTGCTTATCTGCCATCCGGTATTGCAGCTCCTACACCAATCCCTCCCTCCACACTGCCCGGCTACACCTACCAGTCCCATAATCATACACCAATTGCACCAACACCTTTGAATGGCAGCACATCCAACTCATTAAAACGAAAAGCTTTCTACATGAGCGGACATGGAGATATGGACTCAAGTTATGGTAATTTCACTTACAACCAACAGCACTCCTCACAGAGCCCAATGTACAGAATAACAGACAGCAGTGTCTCAGACGCAAACAGAGGCAATGGCTTTGAGAGAAATACAGAGGTGTCATCTTTAGCATTTAAGCCAACAAAGCAGCCAATGTCTTCTGATCAACAAAGAAAATTTAACATGCACTCTGGCAGAGCACTAACTCCACCATCCTATGGTTCAACCAAAAGCTCTGTGGGTGATCTCCGAACAGGAGAGCCCTACAGCAAGTTTGGATCTCCAATCATGAGTGAGCAAACTGAAGAGCACAGACAGCACCTCCCTCACTCACTAACAGGGCCTGACATTGGTACGGCTACCTCATCCATCCACGCTGCGGAGGAGCAACTGAAGAACAGTGATTCCAACCTGGTGGAAATGGTAACCACAGAAATCCTTCAGCAGGGCCCTCCTGTGGACTGGAGTGACATTGCAGGTCTTGAAATGGTGAAAGCAGCCATTAAAGAGGAGATACTATGGCCAATTTTACGGCCAGACATGTTTAGCGGACTTGCCACATTACCTCGAAGCCTCCTTTTGTTTGGACCTCAGGGAACCGGTAGAACACTGCTGGCCCGATGTATGGCTAGCCAATTGGGGGCTGCGTTCTTGCGAGTCAGTGGCTCAAGTCTGGTGACAAAATGGCTGGGGGAAGGGGACAAGATCATCCAGGCTTCATTCTTGGTGGCCCGGTGCCGCCAGCCAGCAGTGGTGTACATCAGCGAAGTGGACCTGCTACTGTCAGCCCAGCTCAGTGAGGAGAGTCCAGTGAATCGCCTCAAGGCTGAGCTCCTTATGCAGGTTGACAGTATTCTGACCTCTGCTGAGGACCATGTCCTCGTAGTCTGCTCCACAAATAAGCCTGAAGAGATCTCAGAGTCCCTTCGGAGGTACTTTACCAAGCGACTGCTAGTCCCCTTGCCTGATGGGACAGCACGACACCAGATAATCAGCCAACTGCTCTCACAGAACAACTACTGTCTAAGTGACAAAGAGATGTCACTACTGGTTCAGAGGACAGAGGGCTTTTCAGGAATGGATGTGGCTCAGCTGTGTCAAGAGGCTTTAGTAAGTCCTCTTCATGGCATTACAGGTACTGACCTGTCAAGTATCCATCCTAGTCAGATGAGACTAGTCTCTTATCAAGACTTTGATAATGTATTCTGCAAATTCCAGCCGAGCATATCACAAAAAGAACTCGACATGTACACTGAGTGGAATAAAATGTTTGGCTGTAGTCAATGAAGGAGAACCATCAGACACACTTACATTAAACACAGTAATCAAACACAAACATGTATTTGGCCTTCATTGAACAAGAATGGTGACATATACAGGCAGCAAAGGGATTGTCTTTGAAAGAGGGAAGATGGACATTACACATCCGCATCATTTAATTAAATGTTTTATAAGGCTGAAGCCAACTGCTCACTAAAACTCAAACATGTTAAAGATGCCCCCTTTTTGTATATATACTGTACATACACAGTATATATATTATTCTGCTGATGTTGAGATTTAGTTGCTATTAAGTGCCTGAGATGGTGCTGTTTTTTTTTTTATTCTTTATATTTTTTTTTGTTTTCTTTTGCCTCACGATCTTCATTGGTGACATGCTACTACAAAAGCTTTAAAATCAGACAAAAAATTTGTTTTCTTGCCCATTTTGAATAGTGTTCAACAGTGTCCGTTTTGTGCTTTCTGTGATCAAAATTGTACTGAAATCATTTCATTTGGGCATCATTACCTTAGACAGGTTTTATGTGTGCATAAATCATGTACTTACAATAACATGACATTTATTTTTGTTTTTCAAAAGATTTCACGTGATTTTGCTCTGCTTAACTAGCCTCTCCTGTAAGTAAAAATACAAAAAAAATATTTTACAATGTTACTTAAATTTAAACAATAAATTACTATGTAATTGCCTGTTAAAATATTGTTACAGTAGTAATTCATAGTGTTTCACGTAAATGTTAAATTCTGCCAATTTTTTTTTCTTTTGATGTCCATTTGAAAACTCAGGAAAGTGACAATGACATGTATGGTACCTCATAAGCATGTGTCAAAGCACTTCAAACAACAAGAGCATTTGGCTTGAATTTAAAACACCACCAAATAAACCAATAGTCCTGGTTTATTTGAAAAACACACAAAATGATTCTTTGGTGGAGACTTTACATTTGAATATGTTTAAAATAGAAAAATGTACTATGATAAGAGATTTGCATTTGAAATGAGGCGAAACATTTTGTACCTTCAGTTGTAGCCTAAAGGCCATTTACTTTGAATCATAGTTTTATTTTCCATTGGGTAAAATCTTCAGTACAAAATGATGTTTCAGTTCCTCAGTTCATTGTTTGCTGACCCAACTGTTCAGTTCATATTGTGGTGCTGTAGAGCAGAGAGAATTTTGAAAAGCACAGAAACATCTTGGGGTTAAGGAAGACAACTGCCCTGAGCTATTTCATTCTATCCTGCTGCTGTTTTATCATTAATAAAACCCAAGGATTATGTACAGCCTAAGTTCCATTCTACCTCAGTTTGTTAGTTATCTCTGAAAGACAAATTCACAAAGTCAGCACAATGTCAGCACCTATCCTGCTTATTTGAACCCTTTGAAAGAACACCAAACAGTGTTGTGCAGTTTGAAAAATCTATGAGCTTTACATTTTGATTATGCCCAATTAACCCTGTTTCTCAACATAATGCACTTAAAGGGGAATACCACTGAATATCAGGTTTGGTAAAGACTATGCCTTTGCTTTACAACAGTTTGTTCTGTGTTTCTAACATCATCAATGAATCATGTTGCCATAGTACCCACCCTCACTGTACTCCACCCCCAACTCTGATGTCAAATAGAAGACCTAAATGTGAAAGCATTCACAATCTAATGATACATACATATAACCTGGCTTTAAACCATTTCACATAGTTTAATGTACAGAGAAGAAGAGATTTGACCTCCATATCTTCATAAATTGAGTGGCATTCCTTTTTAAGAACATGTCTTGATGGCTCATCGCACGAGGTCTACACATGAAAATGCAACTTTTTTCTTCTACTTTCTCATCGTCATGTTCAAACTGTTAGTGTTGTCACTCATGACATGCTGCCATTAATCAGTACATGTTAATGCAACATCCTGGTCTGACAGCAGAATTGGCAAGTTAAGTTACTGTTTTGAATGTATTATGTCCTCTGAGCAGTAAGGAAAGCAAAGCACTTGCACAATGAAAACTGCCACTGAAGTAAATAGTACTGTATGTGTATAATACTGCGGAGGCACTAAAGGACCTTGTGTTTCCCTTCATGTTTGCTTTCTATTGCACATATGTTTTACCTGTTTTGTATGTTATTAGATAGTGTGGATAAGCAGCCACCTGGCTTGGCATCATTAATTAACCCAAACCAAAATGTGGATGTACGTATATAACGCACCCAAGACAACAGCAGAGAAACTGCAACTTGCATTATTTAGTGAAACAGTAACTCAACCCAACACAATTTATCTGTGGTAGGATCATTTCATTTGTCAGATTAAAAATGCTCACAAGGGAAATGTTGTTTACGGTACATGTAACTGAATAGGCAACAGAGAAGAATATGAATTCCCATATCTGATTACTTTTGTTGTCTTTTGTGTCACAGCAAAACGTCCTGTTTACATACTGTACACCAAACACTGTCAAGTCAGTAACCAAATTAGGAATTAGGCCAGCATTCAAATGTGAATGTCAATATGCGTGTACAATAAATGAAGCGGGTTTACAGAAAGGACAAAAATAAATAAATAAATCAGAAATTGCTGTGCGTCAAGTAAACAGTGTCATAAATTATTGCACTTTCAGGGGTTAATTAGTTACAATTTTTCCGGAAGCCAAAGCAAAATATCTTTCTCTTAAATATGGTGAAAACTTATGAATTTCATTACACTTTGGATAAACTGTGGATATTTTAAATAGGACATTTTATAGCACTATCACTGAGCATTGTAAAGTTGTTCTTCACAGTAAATAAAATATCTTCAAGAGATAGGCCAATTTACAGTATGCAAGTTTGGTGACATATTTAATTCCACCCTGTCACAGTTACTTAACAGCCAGGAAAAAGTGATGTAGTAACAGATGTATTGTCACAGTGGATTATACTGTTCTTGTTTCCACAATTGCTAATTAAATTTGGTTCATTTCAGAATTTGATAATATGCCCTAAGTGCCATGAACAAGCTGAATTCATAAGTTTAAGAGGACTCTTCATGATCTTGCTGAAAGATTTATATAATCACTTAGACAACAATAGACATGTTATCACATTTATAAAAAAAAAAAAAAAACTGTCTCCCAAAACATGAAATAAAGCACAGCGCAACAGATGACACATGGATAAAAATTTCCTTAAAAAAAAAAAAACAAACATTGTAACTAGACAGTAAAAAGACTTTAAAGTGGATTTATTATGAAGAAACCAACAAACCATTTATCCATAAAAAGTGTATATTTGACGTTCTGTAGACGATACCATTAAAAGTCATTTATTATTGAGAATGATCGGATCAAACAGCCTAAAATCCAAATCAACATTTGAGCAGAACCTGTGATAAGCACATCGAGTCTGACAGTGATGCTGACAGACACTTGAATTGCTTTGTCAAATGCTGTCCATATTTCTCCAGTTAAAGCTTTATTTTATTTTTTTGAAAACTGCTTCTTTATGTAGTTTTATAGTCTGGCATTCTTTATAACCATTTCTACCTCATTACTACATATTGTACATGTAGTACTTAAGTCCTGTCCTTTGAATGTCATGCATTTGTGGATAAAAGGCTAAAAAAAAAAAATAAATAAAAAAAATAACAAAAAAAAATAAATAAAAATCAAATAAAATATCAAAGCTTGCCCTGGAAATTGAGCAGTCTACCTCACAAAGACTGTCTTTACACTGTCAAATACAAATTACAGAAAAAAAAGGCACCTTAGGACAAAAAAATTAAGTTATTTTGTGCATACAGGACTGGCGTACAGTTTATTTACAAATCAGTACCATGTTTTCATTATTGTTGTGGACTGTGTAGGTTTTCTACAAGTAAATTCATTTCCCAAAACATTACAGATTGCTTTGATCTTTTGTCAGTTGTTGTAATGCGCATGTTAATGTGTATGTATGTGCACTTGCAATTCTGCTTGCAAGTATGAGGGGATAACATGACGAGGGGACAAATTTCAATTTTCACTTTTCATAAACATGTACAGAGAATAAACTTGCACATAGCTGTATGTATTGTACATTTGATATGCAGCATACATACAAAAACGCACCACATACATGTTTATATGTGTGTATGTATTGCCATACTTACAGTACAGTCAATTTAAATGTATTTTGATTTCAAGGCACATAAAGGTTATAAAAAAAAAACTGAATAAAGGTGTTTTCTTTTTTCCTGAATCATGGACGCCCTTGCGACTTTATTTGATTTAATATTGGTGTGATAGATACAATACAGTGCTTTCATGTTTGATTTATGTCTCTGATGTTTATCAAAAACATGGGGACTTTAATTGAGCTTACTGGTGCTTACAGAGGCTAAATTAAAATGTGCATTTTATTGCTCTCTTCCTACAAATATAACTCTTATGAGCCACAATAATTTATAAAGCCATAATGGCAGTGTTTTCTTATGAAATGAAATGAACAGCTATGCTTTTAAAAAAATATTGTCTTTCACAAAACCATTTAGTAATGTATGCGTGGGAAGTTTATGTGCAATTAACATTAATGAGAAAAGACACTGCATGTTGTGTATGTAATGGTAATTCTCTTTTAATCTCATGCATGTGTATGTCAGTGTCAGATGTAGAGGTTGCACTTAACCATCAGAGCTAAACTAGTTCTTCTCTTTATGAGGCAAACGCAACATTGTTTTCCACTGGAAAAAAAAAACATTTTGCACCTATTATTTTTGCAAATGGAGGGGTGATCTGCTTTCCTCAGCACTGCAAAGTATTAAAAAGTGGCTAATTTCTAAGGATTCCTTCTGAATAACTACTTAAAATGCACATGACGTGGAGTAAAATTCACAAAAAAAGTGACATCATCAGTATATGTTGTGAACTTTATTCACAAGAAAAGAGGTCTTAATAAAATCTGTTATTCTGTTATTAAGCATGGGTATTTGGTTTACTGGAGAAGAAGAATAATTCAGTTAAGTTGACTCAAAACATTTCTCGTCTTTGAATTAAAAACATGTGAAATGCTACAGCGTGAATTCCACATCTTACTTCTCCAAGGCAGGTGTAACCACATCCATCATGTTACTTAGTCTTGTGTTAAACAACAAAACAGGACACTGAGTTTGAACGGGTCTCGAAAATCTTGTTTCTTTGACAGTCCTTTCACATATTTAAGCAGGAGGAAGGAAAAAAAAAAAAACAATCAGGGCTGATAAGAGAAAAATAAAGTTGAGTCAAATAAATTGCACTTGCACTTGCAGTTATTAGTGGCTATTTTGTAAATATCAAAGATCCACTTGTCCCAGTGTTCTGTGCTTCATTTGCATTCTGATGAAACTGGAGTGGAATTGTGTGAACTCCGAGGTTATCTGTGGAGTTGCAGTGCTGAGCAGTTGAATAAGACAGCTTCGCTACCACATGGCTCAAGAGGATGAGCCACGGACCTCTCTCAAATCACTTCCTTCATAACAATTAAAATATGCAAAGTGATAATTTTCCTTAAGTAGCCTTAAATGTGCAATCTATTTAAATGTGAGGGAAATGGCCTAAAGCTTGTGGTGTGTGTGTGTGTGTATGTGTGGGGGGTAGAGTGGGGGATAAATTATGCAAATAACAGAAAAGACTCTTGAAAGCCTAATTTTTCTGTAATAAGCATACTGTTTCATTTAATTTTTTGCCTCTTATTAAAAGTGACAGTTCTTTTGCTCTGTCTGATGGCTATATCTGACACGGGCCTGCGGAACTGACTGTTAGACTAAATGGTAAAGCATTTTTGTAGCTTTTAGATGATGGTTACATTCACAAAGTAATTATGCACTAGAGAATCCAGAAATAAGGTTTAATTACACAGTAATCACCTCTGATGGACACTAGGAAGTGTGAGCGCTGCCAGACTGCAATCCATCAATGACAAACCTCTGGCCAGTTTTAATTCCTCCTCATTTGCATCATAACCTCGGCACCAAGTTGCACAAATGCTGTTAAATGTTAATAGGACCTGTCTCTCTACTCAAAATGGATGCTTAAGCCATTTCAGTTCTCCGTTTCTCTCCATCTCTTTCTTTCACTCCCCCTCTTCTTGCCCTCTTTTACTCACTCCCTCTCTCACACACACACATGCAGTCTATCTCACACAGTCCATATCTCCCCTCTCTCGCCTCAATTCTCACATTCTCATGAGTCTTCACACAAATAGCCCCTCTTCAGAAGGGAAGCTGAGCACAGGAGACGGTGCACGGTCACTGCTGTGCTAATTGGGAGCAACATGTAAAGTTTTATCTCTTGAGTGCTAACAAACCATACCGACAAGTATAATTCTTTGCCGTGTGTGTGTGTGAGTGAGAGAGAGAGGGAGAATACAATTGAGGAACTGCTTAAGTGTGTGTCTCACTTACACGTTCACACAACTACAAAGCACAAGGGTTTGTTCGCACTGTGAGAGGGAAAGCCCTTGATTTATCCCCATCCTGGGGGACTGGACCAAAATATGTTTTTCCTAATTGAAAATTGTTGTTGGAGCAGCAGCAGCAGACACTTTTCTGCTCCGCTTCAGACTTTTATAGGGTTGACTACAGCCAGGATGTCTCATTACCATTATCCTTCTTATTGCATAGGACATCTGCTTGCACTGTGGTGTGTTCAAATACTCATGACAGCTTACCAGAGGTGGACATTAGACCCAATAGACCACTTGTGTAAACAGACCGGTCTCTGTTTATTTATTGTAATAACAGAAAACAGCACATTTTGTACTTGTACTAATCTCTCTCTCTCTCTCTCTCTCTCTCTCTGCTGTATCAAACCCACAGTTTAATCCCCACAAATCTATTGAGATTTAATTTTGATTTGAAGAGAAACACAAAGTATATGGAAACTCACTTAACATTTTATTCACACATCATTGCATCTGATATTCAAGTAAGATGAACACAGTATATGTGATGCATAATGTATAAAGCTCACCGCTAACACTTGAAAGTGTAATCCTTTCTGATAATGTTCTTGTAATTCATTAATTTTAAATATCTCAAGATACTAACCACCACTGAAATGAATACCATGGTGTAAATCAAGACATTAAATATATAATAATACCAGTGTTTCTGGCTGATTCAAAATATGTACAGGAGAAATGTGTTCAACAAAAGATATTTAAAACCTTATTGTGCCATTAATCATAGGTCTCTATGGTGCTTGATAAGTTTATTGTGACAGAATAATTTTTGGTAATTACAACTTTAAATTAAGGAAGATCTGAAATTAAATATTGAATCCTTTTTGTAAAATCTTAGAAAAAAAGGAATGTTGAAGACATTCACACACTAATTATATTTGTGAGTCACAGACTGACTTGTGTAACTACAGCTGTGAATAAATATAGTGGTGTAAACACTACAGTATGTCAATTAAAATGCTTGCGGAGGGAAAGAATGTACTGTATTAGCATGAAAGAAAATGAGCCCAATATACATGTTTTTCAAAATGTTACTAAATGACAGAACTTGTTGAACACTCAACCAAGGCTACATTAGAGTTTTCACATTTGCCCTTCGGTATATAAAATGTTTACTTCACAGGTAGATTTGTGAGAAATACATACTGTATCTACAGAAGCCGAATATTTAACAGAGAGTGCAAACCGTCTGACTCGGTTTAGAGCTCTACATTTTCGGATTCAACCACCAATGCGAGGAGATATCTTCTGGAATAACCTGCAGTATATGGCAGAGTTTAATAGCATTGCAGCCGCAGGAGAGGTGTCCCTCTCTCTCAGCATTGTCTGCGCTCGATAACAAGCTGGCCCCCCTGCACCAGTGTGATCACGTCTAAATGTCGACAGGTCGTTTACCGTCAAACATCTACTTCCAATGTTTATGACAAATTCCAGGTTGTGCACTGTAATATACCTTTACAAATGCCTGACAGCCCCGTGTGTGGTCTCCAAAATTCGCTAAATTCTATTTCACATTTTCACAAAGTGGTACAGTCACCATCTGTGTTTCATCTTCCTTTGATAAAGATGGGATCACTGAGGATTTAACCAACAGCAGACCCATGTTCTGTAGTACCAAGTCAATTGGATGATGAGTGAGTGAGTAGAGAGGAAAAATTCTTTCTTCTTATATCCAGTAAATAATAATGATATCACAATATCGCATAGCAAATTGCTGTAATTCAATTTCCTTTAAGGCACTGAATAGTCAATTAATTATATCAATGAATTTACTATTCAATAAGATATGCCATGACTTTTTCTTGAAATCTTAATCATGTAATTCATAATTAATTGTTCTATTTGGAGCTTTCACCACAAATAAAAAGAAAAATCTTCAATGCTGTGGCCAATAGGGTAGAATTAATTGGGTTTTTCACATTTTTACCACTTCATTTATTTAAAAGTTGGTGGGTCTCTTTAGTCTGTCTGAACCCCTGGCGGGGAACACGTAGTGCTAATGGGGAGCAAAGACAGAGAATCACATGTCCAATGGCCACATATCCTCCAGTCAAGGCAATCATGGGAAACACAGAACGTCACTCTTTCAATTTCATCCCTTCCTCCGCCGAAGTCACCCTCTATAACGTCATTATCTCCAGCAGATCTGCAGGGTCTTCTGACAGGGCCATGTTATCCAGACACCGGGGAAATGCAAATTGATTTAATATCAGCCATGGCATTTTTAAGATCTCCACATGTTACATAGACTGTCATTTCAGGCAAAGATATGAAAATCAGCAGGAAATGTCAAACTGCGGAGGGAGTATATTATACTCAGTGTGTTGTTTACTCTGATCTGCCGCTCATGGAACAAGATGCTTCTTAATGTCACGTTATCAGTAGTTTATGCAATAGTTTCTTTTTTTCTTTTTTTACACTTTCAATCCTAATGAGTCTAGTTTGTTTTTTTTCTTATGAGAATAACACTAGACCAACAGAACATGCATGATTAATGTAATGTGGCAGAAGCTACAAACATGATGTTAATGATGAGTGATTCCTTTTAAAAGCAGCATAAAAAGAATCTCACGTGGATGCTATGTAGGCTGGTGAAACAGACATTTTCATGTCAACAAATATTTACACGTCACTTGAATGCAGTTCCCATCAACTCCAGAGCTTTTAGCATCTCTAAATTACCTTTTTTTTTTTTTCCAAAGAATCAATGCATTCATTTCAACAAACTAACGGTGCACAATACAAATCATTTTAATTGTGAAACTATATTTGCCTATATGAAAATGTCTTCTACTGTATGTTTTCTACAGTCAGGTGGAAATATTTTTTATCCATTCAATCTTATTAATTGTGGATTAGGTCACAACTGTGGTACAACCAAGTTTCATCCTGCAACCATATCCCTCATCTCATTCTAGATACAAGGCTGCAAGAACCTGTGTGGAATTCAGTTTACATGAAAACTCAAAAGATGTTTTGTCTGTCTATTGTGGGCTATTGTAAAAACATGGTGGTCCACAATGAAAATTAATAATTAATACAATCTGGTGATTATACATTAAGTATAATCACTTAATGTTTCATTATATTCATTCATTAAGTAATAATTAAAAATAATTAGAATAATTAAGTTCAATCACATACATTTTATACACTGGACCCTTAAGTGGATGTTGGCAGGCTCTGGTGTCGCATTCAGTGAGCAGACATATCCCGCAAAAGTTGGTGGAGGACCAAAAACATTTGATTTACAGGAAGTTAACATTGAATTAATATTCATCAGGTGGCTACAAAGATTTAAGGTAATTGTGTGTACGTAAACAGGTTTGCAGCAACAACCTAACGAAGCAATGAAACAAATTATGACCCATTCATTATTTTAAAAAAAATAATAATCAACTGAATAGAGGGAGAGGAGGAGCAGAGAGTAAGAAGCAGATGGCTAAAGATGAGTGTCAGAATCAATCGAGAAGTTTGTCAAAATCCGATGACATATGCAGTCTGTAAGTTGTGATTGCACCCAAGCTTGAGGTGCAGCGAAACATATCAAGATTACGGAAAAAAGCACTGCACCTGCCAGAAATGATTGCCCCGAGTGTTTTTTTCTTTTCTTGCACTGCCTCTCTCTTCTTGTCGCTTAACCTCCCTTCACATGCATGGCTGCCTGCCAGATGTGAAGAGACGCTTATCTGGATTTAATGATATTACAAATGCCTTTCAGTATTCTCAATAATAACTCAATTTTGATTGATATACAACTGTCAGCGCCTTATCTTGATACAAATAGAGTTGTCTGTCATGCAGTACTGAGTCATCAATTTTAGCTGGTGATGAGGCCGATTTGCCGTACCTAATCATCTGTCTCGTTGGGAAGCCCGTGAGGCTGATCAGATAGCGCTTGTAACATCACAACACAAGCTTTCAGGGAAAATTGAGTGGGTCCCATTATGCCAGGCACTCAGCGATGTCTGAGATTTCTTTGTACATAAAGTAAAGCCTGAAATAAATCACAGTACACCCACATTTCTATTGATTAAAGCCATTCCCATGCCTACATCTGATGAATTGTCCACAGAATAAAGAGCAGCTTTATATTTTGTCCTGTCAAAATGTTAGGTCATTCTATCAAGGCCAGTCAGTTCCATACAATAGCACAGTAAGGCTTCTGTTGAAAAACACCAAGAGGCAGAAAATGAATGCTTGTATTTTCTGCACTAGGAACCTGCTAGGAGGATTGGGTTTCTTTTATTTTTTTCCATTAGATATTATAGCTTGGTAGTACTTTGAGTTAACATAAAGCTGTTGCCATATTTCAACACTAATAGTTTCTCTACCAAAGCAGACAAGCATAAATCAATTCAAACTGCTGTCTCTTGACATTTAGTCCCCCTGTTTAGCGCTCGTAAGATGTATACAGACAGTAAATAAATGTAGTGTATATAGTGTTGTTCCAAGCAGATGAGTTTATTAATGTATTTGTCAATAAATCGAGGCAGCCATATGTGGAGACTGGACTATGACACAACATATATTGTGTACTGTATATTGTGTATAATATAACATATTTCTTCACATTTAGATCAGTGTTACATTAAGCTGTCTTCCAATAGGAAGGTTTAGGATTCAATTCCAATCTCCACCACTACATGTGTCCTCGGACAAGACACTCAATTCAGCTGAAGCAATTACTCGATTAATTGATTATTAAATTATTAACTATTAACTATTCTGATAATCGATTAATTGATTTGAGTGGGTTTTTTTTTAAAGGAATGAAAGCCAGTTTCTGTGATTTATCAACTTCTTAAATGTAAAAATGTTCTAGTTTCATTGCTCCATAAAACAAAAGAAATCATTCAAACTGATTCATTCCTGTTTTTGGACAAAAGACATTTGAGAAACACTGATCAGCATTTTTCAACACTTTCTGACATTCATGGACCAAACAATTACTTGATTAATCGAGCAAATAATTGGCATATTTATTGATTATGAAAAGAATTGTTACACTTAACCCAAAGTTGCTCCTGGTGACTATGCCAACAGTGTGTGAAAGTGTGAAACAGATGTCTGATAGAAAAGTACTGTGTATAGATGTGCTGCAGTGTGTGTGAATGGGTGTGAATGGGTGAATGGCAAAATTGTGGTTTAGATCACTTTGATTAGTCGTCAACACTAGAAAAGAACAATATAAACACAGCCCATTCACCATTTACATCAGACAACCTACGCTGACAAAGTATTAACTGTACTGTGTGCTATAAAATGTTTATTAGATGTTTAACTGAGAAAATATAAAAAAGTGGGCCGTATCATAAACTATAATCATCATGACATTTTCCATCTGTTATTATTGTCACAATCTTTGTGCTTTTGCTCAAAAATTACGGTAAAAATATCCAAACCATTTCACACAAGTAAAGGTATCTTAATCGGACTAATGACAAGTGCTGCCTAACACTGGCTTGCATTTCACTGCATCCTATACAATTATCCTGATGAGAACTTGAAAGCCGTGTGTTCATGTGGGAGTGTGAGAAGGCCTGTAGCCTAAAGACCCTGCTCTCATTCATCTCACCAACATCAGGGAGCTCAAGCTTGGCGTCACTCAAAGCTTTTTTCCTTTGAAATTCCCCAGGCAGACCCACAAATTAAGCTCATTTCTGTTTGACCAAAGATGAGACCAGCCTGAAGTAAGACAGCTTTCCCTCCCTTTTATCACAAGAGTTTGCAATCTTTCCCTCAGAACTCCACAGACCTATAAATCTCTTGAAAATCTCTCTATTCATTGTCAGCGTGTGATAAAGGACTGTATGGAAAATTCTTTTAGTCTAAATTTCAGTCACGATCTCACAGCAAAAGGGCAAACACAGTGAGGTTTTTTTCATAAATACCAGGAGTACATTAAATTGCAACACTCCAACTAGTAATGGAAGTTTCTCTCATACATTAACATATATATATATATATATATATATATATATATATTTTAAGAACAATAAACATTACTTGCCTTTGCATAGGCTAACAATACTTTCATGTACATGGTACTGAAAATGGAAAATGTTGGATTTCAATCCATAAATGTAAATAGCCTGCTCCCTCATTTGTAATGATAATATATTGTTTGGATGCAGCATGATTGCCAAGGAGGAAAAAACACATATTTTAAAAAACTGGTGGGTAGAATTTATTGATTGAGGATCTGTGTGGCTTGCAAATAAATATTCATTATAAATTATGATTTGAAATCATAATTTGCGGTTACATATATTATTTTTGCTGTTCCTTCTCAGACAGCATAGTATGTGTGCCCACATACAAACTTCCCAACTTGGAGGACATGTGATGACACTTAGTCACTCTTAATAGGATTCTTCTCCTCTAGAAAGATTCACAAGAAAAAATAATCTGAAACTACTCTAAGCACATTCAAAAAGGCATGGGACCATGCACTCCCCTTGCGACTTCATTATCATTCTCAGGTTATCCCAGGCCCAGTGAATCTGGAACGCGAATGAATTAGTGAGAATTAAGAAGTCTCCGTGGTCTGAAACCTCTGCAAATATCCTCCAAGATGAAAGGTACGTAGCCACGGCTTATGCACCGTCATTCTCCCAAGGCAGTCGTATACTTCTAGACCCATCCCAGGACACACGCGCCCCCGTAGCGCACACACGCACACACACACACAACCGGCACCTTTCAAAAACTGGATGAACAAAGGCAGCTAATTTTGCCTAACATATCCTGACCACAGTATTTTCTTGGGAGGGAGAAGTTGAGCATGGCTGCAGGACTGAGGCTGCCATCACTGGCGATTAATTACAGCACTGTGGTGCTGGCACTTTGGCTCGGCTGATCCCTCTACAGGCACGGCTGCCTCTCATCTCAGTCTCTCTGTAGCCTTCAAAGGGCTCTCCATTGCCTAAAAGACTGAACCTATGGGCCAGGTAAGAAAAATGCTGTGGCCCCATTGTGCCTGTACTTCGTGTATTTCAGTGAGACTTCAGTCATAGTTATTTAGTTACAGTTATTATTATCATTATTATTAGTACAATGGAAATAGTAGTGGTGGTGGTCTTAATCTCTCTATTAGTATAAAACCAGGAAATACAGAAAATATGCTTGAAGTATTAAAGAACATTTTTAGGAGGGGAAAAAAACAGCCTCTACAGGGTAAAATGTCAAGTAATGTCATGCGTAATGTTGGCATTTGTTCCATTTCATGTTCAAAATGGCTGCTGTGAAAAAGCATCTTTTACACCAGCTTCATTCAAGACATGCTTGACCAATATATACACACTTTGCACAAGTTTAACTTATTGGAAGCTTGCTAATACACTTCTAATTACACGATTTCCATTAAAAATGCCAAAGACCATAGAATGTGACATCAAATTACAATTATGAAAGATTGGTGCACACAGAGGCCATTTATGTCTTTTTTTATGTTATATGCTTTCTGTACCTATAACAAGTTATATGTGCTTCATGTGACAAATTTTCATTGTGACAAAACAGATGAAGTACAGTAATGGTCTGTCTGTGCTCAGTACTTTTCCCTCCTTCCCTCCCCATCAGGCTGGTCCTTTGTAACAGACTGCAGAGTCTTCCTCTCTCCCTCAGCTCATTCAGCATCACACCCTGCCCTTGTGCTGGACATCAAATGACCAGCTCACCCCCTGAGGAGCTCTCAAGTTTCTTCATTTCAACAGCCGCCTGGCTCTCCCCTGGTCAGCAGCCGGCCACGCAGGGAGTGGGGACATCTGCCTGTCTGAGGATAAGGGACAGGCTGGCTCACTATCCGTCTGCCAGGCCCTCAGACTGGACCCCTCATGTCACTGCTCCACTCCCTCCTTGTTATTCTGCAGAAAACTCAGGGATCTGATATGTGGCATTGTTTGCGCCATACTGGTCAGAGAGACAGTGAGGACCGAGGCTAATGCAGTGTAGGCACGATCTGCAACAGAAAATGCTGCACGTTGGCACAAGCTGCGTACTAAACAAGCCTCTAGAAGCACATAATAACAGGTAATATACAATCAATTTAATCAGTGTGATAGCATACTGAAACTAGACATTTTCCAGCAACAAATTAAAGTCCTGATTAAATTGTTAAGTAGCAGTTTTATGCAACAGATCATTTTATCTATACTGATGTAAACATGTTCATTAGTGATTATTCCCCAGTGACTGTCTCTACCTAATTACATGCAGTTTTCTCAACCCAGTTCAATCAAAGAAAGGAAGGGGCAGCAATCGATGGAGACATATTTGCATAAAAATCTATTTCACCAGAATGGAAGGATCAAATCTGAGCTCCCTGGATAAAGATGCCTTTGGCCTCCTCTCCTGTCTAACCTGCAAAGTAATCTGTTTGCTTTCTGAGCTTAATATTTGTTTCTCTGATTTATACGCGGGGATAGAGTCCAACACTATTTTTGAATAAAGGAAATGAGAAATCTCACTAAAAGCATGCACAAATGTTGACTACCACTCAATCTGCTGCTTGAGTTTTGGTTTCATATGATCGGATGTGAACTATTTACTGCATAGAAATATTGAATCTCTACAAATCATTACATTAATAGCCAAATTCAGGCTTTTCCCAGAAACAAAGACAAAACAATTGTGTAGAATGTGATGCAGTGAGGAAAGTGGTGTACAAGTAAATGATCCTGTGCATTTGACTGCTGGCCAGCAGCCACATCTATATGAGCAGAGAAGGACTGCTCTGAAGAGCCCACACCTCCTGGACTGAGCCGGAGGTGAAGGAGAGAGTATCACACTCTCCTTGTCAGCTGCAAGGGTAATTACTGCTGGCTGAAATTACTCAACATTTGTTTATTAGCTCCCCAGAGCACACTGTAAATAGATTGTCTGTTATAGTCCGATCACATTAAAACACTGTGCCGTGCAAAGCCCCCCTGCCTCCTGTTTGCTGTGTGCCAGCCTGCTGCTCACTTATTGAACAACTAGAACCAAGGAGCCATGTTAAATGTGATTGTTTTCCATTAGCTACATCCTGTCTAATACCTCACTTGTGCGTTGCAATTACTGAATTCTGCCATGCAACATAACCTTCATTAGCTGACTATGGAGTCCTGCAGCTGCAATGGCCCCCTTACCATTTTTCATTTTTGTTTTTGTATTCATGAGTGGGGAGTGTTTTAATTCAATATTGATTTCTACATAGACACTCTGTGCCTTTGCTCAGTACACTCCATGTTTACCATGTTTTAAGTGTATGTGGTGATCGAACAAATAAATTAAGCAGGCCGTGAGTCTCCTTGTATTCACCATGCTGGTTGGTCGCTGTCAAAGATGACATTCTGAAACATTTGACCCACTAAAAATGAATTCTTACCAAGAGCCTGGTGACACAAGAGAGAAATTCATTCTCTGAAAATGTAAGGAGATAAAAAGCAGAGGCATGCAAGGATCCTGTCAAAAGAATAAGGGAGCGAGGGATGGGGAGTTGGGGGGGGCGGAGGGGTAAAATGTAGTACATTAACGTGAATGAGAAATGTGAATGAAATACATGTTCACGGCTGTCTGCGGTGAAAAAAATCCTTTCACAGTTTGAAACATTACACCAAATAACTCATCTCCAGACAATGCTGGAACACTTTGGTGATAATAGCCCAAATGTTGTTCTATAGACAGAGACATCTGTAACTGAGATATTTAGCTGGAAAATGAACTAAAACAGCATGCTTTGTGTGTCTGTGACAGGTAGAGCATGGCTCCCTGGGAACCAGAGTAATAAAACGTTATCTCTCTGTGGCATCATCCCTTTTCCTCTAATGTTACCCTAATAAAAGCAACTGCTGAGGTGACTGCGCACAAATAAGGGCCTAAAGCTGCTGGACATCTATCCTCGCCCCCTGGAGCCACATTACACACACCTAATGGCCACTCGAAGCTTCATTAGGATATTAATTCTCCACGTTTCTGAAGCGATTCCATCCATAATGTGACAGTATCTGGCTGCTAGTGAGACAACTTGTTGTTATTGTTGTCCTACTCCCTCCATTCCAATCATTTCATCCTCCAAACCCTCTACTCCCACCCCCTTCCTTCTCTAAGCATATTGTTATTCCTATAGTGCCACTGTCTCAGTTTTTCAAGGGAAGAGAAATCTGATAATACTGGGTGTCCTTTGAGATGGAGGCCAATGGAACAGCTTTGAGCCCTGCCAAAAGCATAGCTCCATCTGACCAGGGGGAGCAGATGGTCAGGTCCATCCTAGGTCTGGGAAACAAGCAGCAATGCTAAACATTAGATGTCATTTTGCATTTTAAATACATACCACCTCCCACCTGCAGCATTTTAGAGTCCAGTACTCACAGCCACGTGGACTGCATGTGATAATATGATTACATGTGTGTCTAAATGACACATGAAATGATGAGAGCACAGCCATCACCTTAGTCTATCTTTGTAGCTGCTTGAACCAACTTTATAGTGTAGTATAACAGTTTTATGCTTTTTTTGTTTTTTTTTTGCTTGCTATTTTTTGTTTGTGTTTGTCAAACACAACACCTCTTTGTAAGATATTACATGTGATTAGGTTAGATATTAGCAGGTTGATCTTATTAATCCTTTATCTGCTAGTTGACTGGCAGAGACTGATTGATAAACAGTTGTAATTAAAAAATTAAAACTTGGCCAGATTCTGGATGAAAGAATCAGCTTGTATTCATTATTAAAACATGCCAAAAATTGGCCCAAAATAATTGATTGACTAGTCATTAGCACTGATTGTGGCTGCTGTATATGCTGTATTTTTTACTATTGTCTTAATTATAATTAAGCCATCTTAATTTCTTATCATTTTTAAATAATTGCATTATAAATTCAGCCATAATAGTAGCATAGTGCACTTCATTGCGATTCATAGGAAAAATGCTTTCCACATTATTTCATTTCACTCCATCTCCGCTGTCACACCAATTAAACTTTGAACCTGAAACCTCTCCGCCACTGTGATCCTACGCTCACATCATATATCTTGAAACCACACAGCAGTTTCTTGAAGAATATCAAAGTAGACAACAAGGAATTAGGAATATTCAAAAGTGCTTTTTGGTTTCAAAGAGTGGAGTATCAGAAGGTTTGAGGTTGGTAAGAGTGGGCTACTCATCTTTTGTCAGTGAAAATTTCCATTCATCCCAACAAGGCTTCTCAAGAACAGGTTATTTTTGGATATTTCTGAAGTGAGATGATAATTGCCTTTAAAGTCTAAGGAGGTAGAAAAGAGAGGAGATGAAAGATAAAAGGTTGTAACTAAAGAGAACATTAAAGGGGGGTGAGAGGGAAAGTAAGCCACAGAGACCAGCCGCATAAATAGTCACAAAATAATAACTTTATGATTTGTATTGAAGTTAAAAAAGAAATATTCAGCATGAGGCCACCAAGCCAGACTAAATAATCCTTGACTGAGCTTCCCATTCTGAATCCCATATTAGCTGCCCAGATTTTAACGTAAATATGCCATTACACTGTCATTACAGTGATCAGACGGCATGGCTTACAGGTCAGCCCAGCCACTGTTAATTTTGCAGGCAAAAGCCTTTTTTTTCTGTCTTTTGAAATGTTAATAACTTTCTATTAGTTAATGTGGCGTGACTAAAATTCAAATTAGACATAATTTATTTTAATATCTGTGACTAGCTTGTCTGACCATTTAGCAATGGTCTCCTGCTGAATACAACACTCTAAATTGTGGTAATTTGCATTCAAGGGGAGAGGCACGCCTTGTCTCACTGTTGTGCCGTTGTGAAGTGACGGATGATTCATTTTTGCTCCTTGACATACAAGTATCCAGAATTAAATACTGGCATCCGTCACATTTATGCAGTTTTGCGGCGAAGTAATCCCTATAGTTCTTATAAAATGTGGCATTGATATTATTTATTTTATCTTTTAAAGACCGTCAAATATAACAAGCTGAAATGTTCTGATACAACCTTGATGCTTGTATCGTATGGTTACGTTACTGTTGGGCCCCTTATTGACCCACCACCTTCTTCTCGCTGTGCATTTTTGGCTCCACAGTTCCACTGAGTACAGCGTGAACGTCACTCCGTTCATACGAGGCACCTTTATGTGTAACCAAATACTGACAACATCAACTCTACCTACTTAGCTGCAGTTGTCTTGAAGTCAAATAGGTTTATATTAGTTTCCTTTATAACTCTATGTCAGACTATACACCCTTAATGCACAAAACAAGTTAAAGCACCAAAGGCTGTATTTAGACATGGGACCTCTTATCTAAGACTATAATTCTCCCACTGTTAAAACTGACTTCCTTGATAAGCAATTACTTTGTTTTACTACGGGCACATTTATGTCATTTATCCATAATTTCTCATGTTTTTCTATGTTCTATTTATCACTGTTATTCAATTATTCTCTAGTACAGAAATATGACATTACTCACAAGAGAGTGTGCGGTTCTCTAAACAGCAAACGATCTGACAAAGTGTGCACCATTTCCTAAAACTGTGAAGGCTGATGTTAAGTGGTCGACATCACACCTTTCCTCACTCCCTTTATCCTGCTTCTATAAATGATTAGCACTGTTGCTGTCTGTTTGATTTAGAGACAAGGTCACTGGGCAGAATGAGCCAACTTGTCTCAGGCGCTTTTTTTATTTATTTATTTTTTTTTATTTGCTGTACTTTCAACGAGTCCATTCTATCAAATAGTATTACCAACAATACCTAATTACAGTATACTATTTATAGTATACTATACTATACAGTATTATTTTATCAATATACATGATCAATCAAGTGTTATCAGTCAGTCATTCTGATGAGAATTATAGTGCAATTTCTGTCACTAACTAACACTGATAACATGCACAGATATACACACACAGGCAGCCAGAATATTCTTGAAATTGTCATTTTATTTTTTGACACTAAAATTTTTAATCTATTGAATTGTTCTTTTCCTTTAATACATTTAACAAGACTTAAGGTGAGGACTCATGTGTGGAAAATGAATGTTATTATTGGACATGTCATAACAGGTGTTACTTGATTAGACATTCACTTTTATGAAAGGTTTCTTTCCAGTGGTTGATGTTGGCACTTCAATCTGAGACAGTGCTGAAAGTGGTTGAGGAGGACATGAGAAGCCCAGCTGATTGGAAACATCTGGGTGATTGTAGGGAGCACTCCCACATCATCCAGCACTGGCTGAGATTTGACAGTGCCCTCTGAAGTGACAGCTTTGACCTCGGCCAGTGTGCACGTGTGCAGCTGCCAGAAACCAGTCTGGCTGAAAAAAAGAGTACAGAGCCAGACGCTCTAGGCACTGGATGGTACTGCCGCTTTTGATGGGAGTTCTGTTGACAGCCAACATTTCAGCGTGGGTAAAATACAACCAGCTTGTTGATGCAATTTTAACTTCAAAAAAAGTGACAATGCAGTAGGTTTGTTTGTTGTTTTCTAAGCACATTTATCAGATGTATGCACTGTCAGGTTATTATTACCAAAATGTTGTGTTTCTTTTTACAGAAGGGAACACAAAAGATATATAATGTCACTGTTGTATAAATATCAATGTGCCAAATAGCTCTATGTTGGTAAAAGATAATGCACACTTTTGTATAACCCAACAAATTTTAACTGTTTTTCCTTCAAATACTCACGATTGCAAAAACCCATGTACAGAGTAAAATGCAGTTGCATTAAAGCCAGTGATTTTCAGCAGATGCACATTGCTTTTCCAGACACGTGTGACTGAGACAAGCTATAGCAGAGAGCAGACAATGTATTTTGAGTCCAATACTCAGGGCTAGGGTGTGGAAAAAAGCTTTGCCTTCACAAAAATATATTTGATTTTACACAATTTTGTTTCCAAAACTGCTTGTGTAAAGTGAAAAATTGGGGTAGTCAGGTATTTTGGTTTCCTCTTTTTGCAAACACTAACACATTAAAAAACACATTATTAGATATTTTAGTTCATCATAACCACAATATGACATTAATATTAATGTTTATGGTAATGAACATTTTTGAAGAGAAACACATTTATATTTGATTCATTAATGTAATGAATGCAAGGAATGATCAGATAATATGTTCGTGTGCCCTTGATATGCAATGAGGAGTATTAGACTGACTTAAATTCAAGATAGGTGTGCCTAAGCTTTATTAATCTACGCTGGAATATAGAAGCTATAAACTCTGCCAAAAAAAACCCAGAAAACCTACAATGTTATAGATTAAACAAAACATAGTGAAATGGAGTTCATTTGCATCACCCTCCTCTTTTCAGAGGGGCTAAACTGCTCACCATTATTCAAAGATATCTTTTAAATAAGGCCCAAATATGCGGATGAAACCAATTTAACAAGTGGCCACCAAAGACGTTTGTCAAATGATCTATATTGAGATTTTGACTGCATAAGCCTCTTATCATAACTGCTATAAAACACACATCATTCTGTTTCAGAACTGAATTTTGGAGATATGAATATACAATAAATGTGACATTTTAAAACTTGGCTTACTTGTTAATTACAAACCCATTTCAAATTGAACTCGGGGAACTTAATAAGTGCATATTTGTGGTGAGGAATGAGATTTACTCTGAGAAAGGAAAGAATCCCAGCCAATGTGCTCCACAAGAGATCAACCAAAGGTCTGGTATTGCAGGTCATTTGATTTAAGTGCTAATCAGGTTGTATAACTGGTGCTTTCCTTATTCCTCTGACTTATAGCTTTTGCATTTATTTGAGTCCTTAAAAGAAAAGTGAAAACAATTATAATTTTTATTCAAATGTGTGTATTTTCTCGGCATTTTGACAGATTGCATTTGCATGAAACAGAGGACAATAAGGACAACATCACTCGTGCGAAAGAGCTTAATTACCTTAAAGGAAAAACAAATGAATAGAACCTCTTTAACTGTCTGCTGATAATCAACACACAGGGAGGAAATCAAAACACACTTTGTTCAACAGTTGCAGCACACAGCATGATACAGTGCATGTAGCCGTCTTCCACTTAAACATAAAGTGTAAGCATACAGTATAGAGATGTGTGTTTACCATGCATTAATTCACTCATGTAGCTCTAGTGACCAACATCTCGACATTCACAAACACTGCAGTCACCACCCTGTCAAGAGACAGAGCAGTTATCGCTTATGCCTTAATTACAGAAAAAAACAATTAAAAAGAAAACAATCTCTTACTTATCAACTTAGCAGCCTTTAACAAGTGATATGACCTGAAAAACATCTGCTAATGAGCTGCTGAGACAGTGAAAATCTACTGGGAACGTATAAAAGTCATGGAAAGGTGGATGATTATGTGATTGTTATGAATCTGTTATGAAACTCCCACAAACTATATAACAATTTCCTTAAATTGTGGGGCAGAACAAAAGTCTAACACCGTGTCTTTACAGTGGCTGTGAGGCTTATTGGGCTCTCTGTCTAGTCCAATAAGCACAGCGCTCTCCACACACGCACACACACAACACGGAGTTAAGATGGATGAGCAACACTCCTTGGTTACTACAGCCACATTTATTTAGAAGCAGTGGGGAGAGTTTTGGAGGTGAGGAATAACTCCAGCCAGCGGTTGGTGCCCAGTTTGAAAGAGAGGAGGAGGACCACCATGGGGCACCTGACAGTGATGAAGAGCATGGGCACATGCTGGCAGATTCATCTTGAGCCACAATGAGAGAGAGAGAAAGTAAAAGAGAGAGAGAGAGAGAGAGAGAGAGAGAGAGCTTGGTAGGGAGGGCAGGCAATGGCTGAATATGAGTTTAACAATAAAAACAGCATGGAGTGTTTTCTCTGAGGTTTGTTCTGCAGCAGAAAGGTGCCCCAACTCCTTTTTTGTAACCTGCAGGAAAGGGTGAGGTTGAGAGGGAAACAGTGGGGGGAAAAAAAGACTAAGAGACCTCAAGATTTTATGTGACTTACAAATTGGCATAGAGCTTTCAAAAAATTACCTGCTACTATGCTGGTGTTGGTCAATTACCTGTCACTCCCCCCCCATTCCCTTTATTCCCCTCTTCCCTCACTGAGACCCTTGTGTGGTATTGTGAAAGGGTTGATGCTGATCACAGTCCCCAGTGGTCCAGGCCATCTGTCAGACAGAAGCCGAACAACGTGTTGGGAACCCAGGGATGTAAAGGAGTGCATCCTTTTGATGACTGAAAGATGCACTCTTCTAGTTTGTATTTATGTATTCAAGCTGCCCTCTGCTGTTCGCATTCCCAATGACAGGAGATGGAACAAAAGGAAGAGAATCGCATTGAAAACACTGTGTCAACGGTCTGACATGAGAAATCAGCAGCACAACCTTCAACTTTCATTCAGCTTCTTTTGCTTGACATATCCTTTCTGGTGTTTGATGCACCGTACTCCGTGTTTTTCATTTTTTTTTCCCATGGTAAATAACTTTTTTTCACTGGATGTCATGAAAGTTTATAGAGCAATCAAAGGACAGGTGCAGGATGCCGCACACATTTTTGGTTTAATTTATGTTAACCATAGATATGCATATTAAGAAAAAGCCTTTAACAAACTCCTTCATGAGTATTTGACTTGCAGAAACATCAATCTTCCCTCTTCTTTTAACCACATTATCTACGACCTTGCTGAATTTTCCTATTTGAAAATTAGATTATTACCGCGATTTTCAGAAATGTGCAGCCTGAATTATAATAAGTTTATGAAATGCAAGTGGCCCGTATGCTAACTAGGGCAACATATTTCCCCTTCACGTTTACATATCATCTGAATTAATTTACCTGACACAATTGCAGAGATCAACACAGTTGATGTGTCAGCTTCATGTATGTGTTGGCTTGTAAAATCAGCTGCACTCAAAGTCAAGTGGATGTTAATGCCCCACAGACCTGTCAGTCTGATTTCCCCTCATAAAGCAGGAGCACATTTGAGCAATAGCTCTCCTTACATCTTTTAAGAGAAAATTGTGGAGTTTAACCTCCCAATATTATCTCTTCTTTTCTCTTTGTGCAGGGGACAGGCGTATATCCACAAGGAATTCAGCACAGTCCACACAGTCAAGACGCTGATAATCCCGAGTCTTTGACTGCTGATAAGACGGCCAATTTAACATAATTATAGACCGGTAGTATGAATAGTAACGATTCATTAATTCAGTACATAGAGGAAGACGATAATTCAAATCTAGCATTTACTCACAATTATCACTCATGGTAATGATTTCATTAAATCCAGCTCAGTTTTTTTTGGCATTATAAACATAATTGTTACACAGTAAAAAACAGTTTAACATAATAAAATTGTGGAGTGTAAATTAAAGGATGTCTGTGCTGCATTAGAGAGGTGGGGCTGACAAATCCCTCTCTCAAAACAAATGCTGTTGACCAACACTATTATTACCTCCACACTTAATTACTTTTTGCTTTTTGGTTTAATTGCTTCAATAAAAATAATCTATAACGCTTTTTTAATTACACTTTGCAAGTGACCTATGTAAAGAGAATTTTATTATGTGCGCACAGTAATTACCCTGTCACAGTCCAGTTAGGGGCTATTGTCTGGCTATCCTTTGCATGGCTGTTACTGGCATGACCAGCATACCTAACTACCTATTTACTGAGCTCATAACTTTTTCGATGGTCAGAAAATATCTACAGTGTGAGCACATTTAGTCTTATTTAGTGTACATATTCTGTTAAAAGAAGGAAGAAAGCAACTACAGACAATCTTGGAATGGGATCACACCACCTGCCATGTCCCCACACACACACACACACACACATATATATATATATCTTTAACCAATGCTTTCATTTTCAATCTCAACTGTACACAAACTTTTGCGACTAGCCTTGTAACCAGTTGTGATGTTATAGTGGAGATGAAATCTGTACTTAGACAGACAGACAGACAGACAGACAGACAGACACCTGCCCCCTCTCCTCTAACCCCTACTTTCCTTTCACCTCAACCAGCCGAGGCAGATGGCTGCACATCTTTGAGTCTGGTTCTACCAGAGATTTCTTCCTATTAAAGGGGAGTTCTTCCCCTCGATTGTTACCTAGTGCTTGCTCACTGTGTGATTTGTTGGGCTTCTTTCTTTTGCCTTACCAGGCAAAATGCCTTGAAATATTTGATCAGACTTGGTTGGATTGTTAAGCACTTTGCAACATTTGAAAAAGTGCTGTATAATTAAAGTTTATTATTACTAAACCATGTTGCAGAAAACCCATAGTCATGAAAACAAAAAGACACATTTGAAGTCACAGTAATCCTATTTGATTGTTATTATTTAAGGCTTTTGTGTGACATTACTTGTGGACACATGGGAATATATTTTAATGTGGACTTTGTCAGCTAACAAGGATTTTCTGTCTATAAATTAAAAGAGAATGGTGTGAATAATGGAACAACTTTAATTAAATGGCTGCGGACGATGTGCAATATGCGTGCTGCTAATGAGTTGTGAATCCATAAGCAGCTATTTTGATTTTTTGTTTTTTCAGTCTTTACGATTCCATGCTTACTTAAGTATTACTGTGGCTCATAATTGCTTTTGGTTTAATTTGGCCAATAATGCATCAGGGAAGCCACATGAGGGGCCCAGTGCCACAATCCTCTGCACCATCATTATAAATTTAGAAATCCAAAACCAGCTGGCAAATGTTGTGAGCAGTGTATCATGAAAAAGAGTATAATTTAAAAGATTATTTTTCTTCTGCTGTATAGCAAATAAAATAAAGAGGTCTGCAGGTGTTAAGACAAATAAAAGACTTTGGGCAGAAAAGCACAAGCAGCAAATAACAAAGTAATTGAGTGATTATTATGGCTGTACACATTCATTTGCCTTGAGGCTAACCCTTCCTTTGTATGGGTGGCCTTGTCAGTCCCCATCCAATTCCCAGTAGCCATAGGCTCCCCAAGTCCTCCAGCTCTCACTAGGTTGACAGAAGATCCTTGTAAAAATCTGTATAGCTCCAGGACAGAGAACAAAGAAACAAACTATGCACTACCGGTAATGGCTACTTTGATTACAGACATTACTCAGGAAGACAATGTTCCACTTTACACAGTTATATTGTATGCAACCTACAGGAACCTTGTACTTTTTACAATAATATCAGCTCACTAGTCCATATGTAGCGATTCCTCAGCAATGGGGAATATCTACAACAAACAGTATGAGGTACATACATACACACACACACACACACACACACACACACACACACACACATTATATATATGTACTGTATATATATATATATATATACATATATATACACACATACATATATATGTATATATATATATATATACACACACATATACACACACACACAGCATATATATGGCAAAATAATTTTGAACAATCTATTAAAAGTTACAATCAGGCCCTCAATATCACATTTCAAAGCCAAAAACTTTTAAACCCGCACAAAGTGGAATGGAATGTAACCAAGTGGAATTCAGACAGCATGAATCATAAAGTTCATTTGAGTAGTTTAGAATATGACCCTGCTGTAACACTGTACTGACCCATGTTGAAAGTGTGCTTTCAGAGAAATTCACAATTTCCAGCTGCACCATAGGACAGCCTTAGAAACCGACATCCTCAAAGCAAATATATCGTCCTCAGAATCTCTGAGCAAGGGCTGTGGAGAGGTTTGGGACTGGGGGCCTTCTTCATGCTGGCTTGCCAGAGAGCCGCCCAAAGCATGGACAATTAGAGGGGTCCCTGGTGCCTCTTTGCTCTCTGTGCGCCTGGTGGGCTGCTCTGTAGGTCACCGGGGGGCTTGAGGAACTGACTAGGATGGCTTGGCTGGCTGGGCCAGAGGCATAGGGCTGGGGGAGGCCTGATCTCAATAATCCTTTAGCCCCAAGAGGCTGTCACACCACTCACACTGCTGGAAGCTAGAATGGAAATGGACTGAGGGCTTTCTGAAGCTTTTACCTGCTAGAAGAGCTCATAACTCTGAGACAGACATACTGGGAACTCACTGTGGTCAAACTCAACTGACATGTTTTTTTTGGTTTTGTTTTCTATAAAAATTAGCAAGTGCCACTGATTTGACATACATGAGCAAAACACCTTTCTTCTTATTAAGACATGCACTTGGAAATGTCATGTACAATCCTATAAATTGATTTTGCTAAGCTTAAGTAAAACACTTTCATTTGAACTGCCACAGAAACAAAAGAGCATCATGAGTTGTTTTACGTCCAAGACATCTACACCTCCCGTGATGTCTGAGCCTCCTTTACTTAAAAGACGAAGAGGAAAAGAGCAATAATCCTGTCGCAATTCTTCTGCGCAGCCATTCTCTGCTTTCATTAATGTACAATTTCTTCTTGAAATTCCCAGGACCATGGCATAATCTATTGGCCTGGTGGAGTATATATGATGTAGAATCACCTTGTTGTACAACTTAAAGTGAGCTGTCCCATATGAATATGGCGACAGTCAAAACCATTGGCTTAATTAGACCGACATGCTCCTGAATGTGAGGGGAAACTTAGTGCAAATGGATAAAGGTCTTTCAGCACTGTGCCACTGGCTGTCTCAGTCCCTTAATGTATTACCACCTGCACCCGCAATCAGCACAGGAACATTTAAATGACTGCGATTCAGAGGAGACCAAGCTCCGAACTGGTAGGAAACACATGAGAGGTGATTTAAGATATTGAATGTAATGAAGCTGACCGATGGCAGGTCTGCTCTGAATGTGATGGGGGAAATTAGGGGTGGGAACAGGTCACAGACATACGTATACCAAGGGCACAGCAGCAAATGAAATGCAGAGTAGAGCTCTACAGTCCACCTTGCTGTTTATTTCATGTCAGGTAAACATCAACCACAGTGAGCTTTGGGCATCTGTAAAGACGATATAATCAATGTTTTGTATTTGTTTTCCAGCAGGTAGAGTATATCGTGGTGTTCCCTTCTTATCACCTCTGACTGCTCTCTTCCCCCAACACCAACCCTCCCTTTATAGACTCCAACAAAAACAAAGAAAAAAAAAAACAGCCTCCCTTGAAGTTGAAAATAATAAATGCTTTAAGCTGAATTAATTGTGAATCGTTTTCTATATTTTCAAACAACGATAAACACCAGGGACAATAAAATAATCAAAAGTGCACAAGATTAGTTTACAATGTGACCTCAAAAACAAGAAGTAATTGAAAAAGGACAGCCTTTGGTGGTAGATCGTGAGGAGAAAGAAGACAGGCAACATCTGGGTATGACTTCTCAGACTGATGGCTGCTAACTGATCCTTGTGATTGGGATTGACAGGCACTGACCACCACTCTACTGGTCTTGGCCTCTCCACACGGCTGAGCACAGCAGGTAGTGTGAAGACTCGCTGAGATTCCCAATAAAATGGACATTACAGGGATAAACAACAGTCAGCCTCACAGAGGTAAATGTTGGGCACGTAGCACTCCATCACACAGTGTACCAGGCTTCACTGACTCTGCACTGTTCCAGGATTGCAGAATACTGAAAAAGTTAAAATGACCAGTGGTTCTTTTAAGACCAGAGCAGAAGAGTGAGAATCATAATCTACAGCGTCATACAATAATGTCAAACACAGTATGCCTATTTTAATGCATATGGAATTAAAAGCCTACATGCTTCGTTTTTTTGTGCTGTTGTTAAAAGCATGTTTTAAATATGTGCTTAGTGTTTGTCCTTGAAAATTGCTTAGAACAATTCATGCGGTATCTGAAAGTCCAAGTAAATGTATAAAATAGGTTATAAGTGTCGCCTTTATCTGGTAAATATTCCCAAAAGCAATGAAAATACAGGCTCAAAGCCATTTACATGGCTAATTTTTACATCCATTAAAGAGATGGATGCTTTGATACCATTTCAGTGTTTATCTGGGGTCTCCAGGGATTCATTAAAGTGAGCACTCCTTTCAAAATATAATCTATTGCTTAATTAAACTTCCCAAATATGAAATTTGAACCCACATATCTGGAGAGAAGATACTCTTTTGTTGTTCCCTAATTTGCTAAATATTTTAATGAAGAAGTTGCAACGATATATTACCATTTACGTTTAAATAAAAGCACCTAACAGCTTTGATTTGCATAATTCCCATCTTTTGTTTCCTTTGTAGTGAATGAACCTCCCAAAGAATTTAATTCCAGGGACTGCTTAGTAAATTTCACAGCTTCCAGCACTGAAGCACATCATTACAACGTGTGAAATTTTAATCAGAGATGTTGTGAAGAAACAGCGATCAGCCAACAACCATAATTAATGTCCTCTGTCATTGAGATTATGATGGCAAATTTGAATGTGCAAGTGTTTTAAAGAGCAAGGGGAAATGCATTAACTAAATTACATAGCATGACGTGAATGAGCCATCATGCTTTTCTGCCAGTTTATGTATGCACAGATATCCTTTATTATATAGGATGCCATTACTTTCCTTTTAATTGAACATTGTTTTGTTTGGCACAGGCCTACTGAACTTTTCATCAACCATGCATAAATTTCATGCATGGCTTCCTCATGCATGTCTCAATCAAAGCAGATCTACAAGAGTCACGTGCAATACGTGACTTTGTGAACACTGAATATACAGTAAACCAAAACAAAAGTGTTTAAAACTTAACTATAATAATGTCATGTATTATATTTTATGTAACCAATCTAAAAAAAAAAAAAACATTTCATTGCTATATTAAAACCACTTTATTTTTTTTTTATTAAGCTTCATTTTAACAGTTGCTCTTGTTTTATAATACTCACTTGCTCATTAAAGTGCAAATTGTGCATATGATTTCATTTTCCAGAACAATAATCCACACTCAAACTGTTTATCCAAGCATCAACTTCACTATGAAGACAAGTTTACAGTGTGCTGCTGCTAACACCAGACACATGCTAAGACACATGCACCCACTTGCCCTTGCACGCAAACACAGATGTAAAAAAAAAAAAAATCATCACAAATAATGTGATACAGTTTGAAGCTCAGACTAGAATTACTTAAAAGTGCTTCCGAAATATATTTAACTACAGCTCAATTAAAGATCCATTGTCAAGTTCAGCGAAAATCTAGGAATGTTTCTCTATTTCATTAATCCTTTGATGTGACGGTTTTTTTATTTTTTAAATATACGTTATGCATTTTAAGAGCACTGGCTCGCAATTGCTCTGTAAGTGGAGATCAAGGGAACAAGCAAAGCTGGTCCAATACATAATCACATGGAGAGAGATAAAGCTGCTAAGTTATCCCAGTGGTCACATTGTGCGAGCTGTTAATGTGTCACTAATGTGTGTATATGGAGGGGAGACAGACAAAGAGAGAGAGAGAGAGAGAGAGAGAGAGAGAGAGAGAGAGAGAGAGAGAGAGAGAGAGAGAGAGAGAGAGAGAGAGAGAGAGAGAGAGAGGTGCTCCAAGAGAAAGACTGTACACCTGGCACTGTGCCCAACAGTTGCCAGGACTATACACTCATTTGTGTCACCAGCATTTGTTTCACAAGCCTCCTAATCAATTGGAATGCAGTCCCTGAAATAGAAGTTGGCACCAGACTCAACTCTTCTATTGTGTCGGCTGGTCAATGCTCAGAGAATACTACACGTCACTCATGTCACTTTCCAATTTCCCTTTTTAACGGGGTGAGTGGGGAAGACATTATACCAATTTACATTACTGGCCTGCCAGAGGAGGATTCCTACTGTACAATCATTTACTTTGGAGATGGCTGCAGCGAGCACTCTGTCAGGTGTGTTACCTTTTGTGTTCAGTTGACAAGCAATGTTAACGAAATCACGCCTGATGGCAGAGTGAAGGAAAAAAAAGAGAATTAGGTAAGTTGGGTTGGTGAACACTTTAAAAGGGGGCGAAGCGGAAAAACTGCAATTATTCTAATTTACTTAAGGCAGCACTAGGAGGGATCAGCACTCAAGTACAATGTCATTAGTCCATTTGATACTCCGCAAGGCACTGGGATGTAAATAGCTGATTTCTCTCATGATGGATAAACAGCAGATAAACAACCCTCAGCAGGAAACTTGAATGACTGATGGAGCATTGCATCATGTGACATGCCACTGCATCAGCCTCTGCATGTTGCCATGTGTTCCGCAACTAATCAAGGGCATCCTGCTTCTCATCATTTCTGTCTTGGCCTGCCAACAGATTCATCACAGGCTGGGTTAAACAGGAATAAAAACACATTAGTGTCATGTTAGACTGATAGAGAGAAGTGCCTGGATTGGCGCTCCACAATGGTAGAAGTCTTACTGCGTATTGATTTGTGCTACATAAATCTTGTTTTCTGTCTGCACCAGTGAATCAGTCGTGACCCGTAGGGTTAACAAACATTGCCGAGGCTTTCAGCTGGCGTGTGAGCCAACACCGCCCATGCATTGCAATAGCGATGCCCCATCTTGTCGTTTCTCAGCCTGCATGGCTTTACTAATTGCTGGCAATCAACAGACAATTTTATGGGGCTGAGAGAGGTGGTGGGTTTCTTGTGGTTTTTGGCTCTAACAAGGAGGTTCGAGGCTCCTGCAGCCAAAAACTATCAACAATGGATGTGAATTGGTCAGCAGGAGTCTGTGAGTTACAACCTGAATTAATTGGCATAAGGGGATCCAGCATGGCTAGCGCCAGATCACATTAAGCTGATGAGATTTGACTCAGTAAACTTCTACAAAGGCAAATCCCTCGTTACAGTGACTGAATAACACTATAGCATAGAAATTCGGCTCCTTATTGGTTACTCCTTCACTGAAACAACATTGATATATACACTGTTTCTCATACACTTACTGGGGAAACTAAAGAAAAGCTGTCTTTTTTTTTTTTAAAAAAAAAAAGGAAACTATCAGCTATCAGTTGGTCTCAACAACTGAAACAAGGTACACAATATGTAGGTTGAGCAATGTAATGACTGTAATATTTTGCAGGTCCCTCAAGGCTACTTTTTGTTTTAATAAGTCATGGAAACTTCAGGTGTTAGATTGTTTAATCTCTCAGTAGTATATGAAATCCATTTGTTTGTGGGCTTGGAAGATTACCATTGAGAAAATAATTACATTATTACAGGTACTATCATCATCATTTATCTTTCTGACACTTTAAGACTTACTAAATGCCAAACTGTTCCTCAGAGACGAGAGCTTGATCCTATGTGTCGTTCAAATACTGTGCAACATTGTATAATCACAGCATCAATAGTGTTCATTTATAAACATTGTGCATTACAGATGCTTATGAAAATACAGTTTTCAACTCTTTCATCGGACCAAGTTGCTTGACAAAGTGAAAAATGCATCAAAGCCTTCTGGAAGAGCTCTTCCAAATAATTTCTCACAATAGTGGTTTATTCAGCTTAACTCATGGTCTTAGTGCAACCTTGGCTTAATCTTGTTAAATCATTATTTTATTTGTATTATTTTATAAAATCAGTTGCACTTTAATTGTCTCTTTATTGGTTCAGTCATGTAAAGACTTTTGTAACTTTGTTTCAATATGTGCCATACAAACAACATTTATTATTCTGATATCGGACACACACGGTAAGAATGTTCACAATTACAACTGACTAACATGAATGTGTATGCCTGTTGAGAGGGAGGCCTACGTGTGTGTGTGTGTGTGTATGTGTGTGTGTGTATGTGCGCTTGCATCAGTGTGTGTGGCATATGTGTGTATAGGCAAGGAGGGAGAGAGGGAGAGCGAGAGGATAACAGAATTAAACAGCTACTGTAGATAGCGTAAAGAAAAATAGGGATGGCATGTCTCTGGACACACCAGTGCTCACCATGCTGCCAGGCACACTGCACACACCAGAGACCTTATTTACCCTGCAGTCCCAAAGAGAGCTGGGCCCCAGATCTTATTTACACAGAGCCTGGGCAACCATCAGGTGCTGAAGGGATCTGGCCAGCAGCAAAAGCAAATACCACAGATCAAAAACAACCACGAAGGAAGAAAGGGGCTCTCAGCCAAAGTCCTGGTCAAGTGCTAATGTTTACACTTTGGTTTGAAGGGTTATGGATGGGCTCCATTTGAAGAACTCCAAACTGACATCCCACTCCAAACCTGCACCCCCCCACCATCACCACCACCACCACCCTTTGCGCTTTTTCTTAAAATAAGAAGAAAAACGAATGGATGGCTACCACTGTCTCATATACATATGTCGAGAGGACCTGCGTTAATGTGGACCTCTCTCATCTTTTAAACTGGCGCTGCCACTGGTCTTCAGGATCAGACATAGTGTCGGGGGAAAGAGAGATGAAGACAGAAAAAAAAAGCCCAGCTAATGACTAGCTCTTATGCATCAGTGCACTTACTAATGAGCTTCCAGGGAGAGGCTGGCAGAGCCAGAGCGAAGGCTGAGCTGGGATGTGAGAGGCCTGGGCCATCACTTCCCTGCTGTGATCCCTGCCTTCCCACTAGTAAGGAGCCCCACATCCCAGCCACTAATGAGTGTTAGAGGGAGAGTCCAAGCTCGCGTCCACCTGCCAGCCTTCAGAGCCCAGTCTGCTGCAAGACAGTAGGGGTCAGACACATTCCTGAGCTCTTAATAATTTACATCATATTGATTTCCTCACTGTTAGACACCCTCACCTGCATGGGCTCTCACTCCCTTTTTCTTCTCTGCCGCTCGCTCCCTGAAATAAGCACATTCCACCAGAGAGAAGAGGTAGAATGATACAAAAGCATGTAACTTTGCCCTGGCTCCAAACCAGTTAAATACAACATTCAATTTAATAGATTGTGCACAATGTCTGTGTCAGTGGGGACAGTGGGCTCTGAGTGTATGACAACTACTGAAGCGTGGGCCTTGAAAAACTCGCATTTTACTGCAGAGCAGTTTTGCTGCACATGAAATCCTTTTTTTTTTTTTTGCACAAGGAAAGTTCAAATAAATGTATTTTAATCTTTAACTTTATTTAACAAGCTTAAACTAATTACACCAATTATCCATCATTTTCATGTCACGCATCACCATATTTTAGTTTTAAAATAATATTTTCACATAGAATTTTTTTTGAGTCTAGGAGCCAAATCAAAAGCTGCAAAAATGCAAGAGTAAAAATAAATTATGCAGTTTGCATTCTGCTTAACCTTTAATCAAATTCAGAGACGAGGACATTAGTATTCTCCCTCTGTCAATACGATGATCTGTATACTCGGTCCCTTAAATATTCATCAACTTAGAACATAGAGTCCTCCTTACTGTGATTTATAATTCAAATGATATGAATGTTACATAGGTATGTCACCATTTCCCCCCCACAAGAACAACTTTCTATCATCAGTGCCACACTTAAGATTGACTTTTAACATCATTCACCTCTCCTTATTGGAGAAGCAATTTCAAAGTATACTTTAATAAAGATTTCATAGCAAGAATTAACTCCGCTGGTGAGATTTTATGGGAAGGATATTTTAACACATTTATTGAGGGGGCAAAAACATTTTGAACATGAAAACAATGACTTTTGAAATATCTTTTTATCCATCTATGCAACTGTCCATCCCTTCTCTTATGCCCTACAGTTTCTGTTGTTCTCACCCTGCCTCTGGCAAGCCCAGACAGGCTTATATCCTTCCTCTGTTAATTCCCAGTGTGGTAATCCAACTCACACTGTGCCGTGGGTTTGGTCCTTCCTGTCAGGTCATTCTGAGAGCATCAGTCTGAAGCTACATCCAGCATATTAACCTTAAGCTTGAAATGAGTCACAGTGTTGCAGTAGAATGAATGCATGCATACATTTGTGTGTTGTGTTTGTGTTGGAAACTTTGCAATTCATCAAGACCAACAAGTCTTTGTGAATGTAACGCAGTCACAAATTTGAGTTCTCCACGTGTGTGTGTGGGGGGGGGGGGGGTCCAAAAACATTCAGAGGATAATTGGACACTCTAAATTGACTGCAGAATCAACCAATCAATGGTTGATTCTCACACCTTGGTGACCTGTCCTGGCCGTATACCCCGCTTTTCGCTGGGATTGGCACCAGCGGCCCATGACCCTCATGTGGAGGATAAAGCGGTAGAATAAATGAATAAAAACCAGTGAAACTGACCAACCAGCTTCTTTGACTTCTCAGTTATGTCTTGGCCAACACTGCCCTCTCCTGTTGTGTTTGTAGTATTTCTATGAAGCCAAGTTAGTTTTGGTAAATCATAACATTTCCTCCCACCTTTTTCCCCTAGATATGGGCCACTCCATTTACTGGAGATGAAGGCAGCAATAAAGTTCAAATAAAGCACATCACTTAGTGGAGCAGACATTCCACAGAGGACGGAGCTTAAATGTTAAACTAAATGTATTCATTGCTGCCTAGACAAGTGATAATAAATATCTAAAGACCATGAATATGCTAAAGAGAGAGAGAGTTCATTCACTTACTTTTATTGAACCTCAATTCTTTTTTTTTTTTTTTTAACCCATTCATTTTCTGTGACAGAAAACCTGCTAATGACACTTTATATGTGCACCATCCATAAACCAAGACTCCAGTTGTTAAAGGAGGATTTCAATTGCATGTCAACTGCATATATTTGGAGGATTATGTGTATGTTTGTTTCCGGGGTTTCATTGTTGAAGAAAATGGGGAAGAATAAACCATACATACAGACACACATCTACATAAACCATTGCATGCACTGTATACATGTTAAAATTGTATTATGAATATTTGCAAGATCAGATGAAAACTTTTACTTTGCAGTGGGTTACTGACGAACACTGCAGGTGAATTTGCACAACAATGTGCTCATTAAAACCGAAGACAATCATGTATTCTACGCAAGCGGTTCAGCAACGCTACTGTACATGACAAATCATTTCATTTAGGGTGTTCACGTAACACACTGTGCATTTCTATGAACACATACACCAGTGAACGGCAAGAGTAAGCTGTCAGCTTTACATGCACTTGATTTACTCAAACACTAGCTCATGTTTAAATAGAGCCTTCTTTAGACCAGCTGTTTTTATCCTCATCATTCATCTTATCATTATAAGATGCAACTACAAGCATTACAGGTTAGAGTATAGGACAAAAGGAATAAATCTGTGAGAGATCTTTTACCTTTAATCATGTTATGAATAACTAAAATTCATATTCAATAACAATTCATAGAAAATTCACTGATTTCTAAATTTATTTTCAAAATTAAAAAGATTAATCTGGTTAAGTGTTTTTTAGTCATTAAAACAAGCTCTCTGTTTTTTCAGCTTCTTAGATGTGAATTTTTGGGGGGTTTTTTTTGCTCCATACAATAAAGAAGTTAAAACTACACAAATTGGTTCATCGACAAAATAAGACATTTGAGAACAACATCATTTCCAGGTTTGATAAACAACAACTGACAATTATCGAGAAAATAACCGACAGATTAATCGATAATAATATTATATTGAAAATAATCACAAGCCACACGGTTGGTGTTGTGGTGGTGGAACAAAAACATGGGGAATTGGGGATTAGGCCAATTGGACACTCTAAATTGCTTGTAGGCGTGAATGTGAGAGTGAATGGTCGTTAGTCTCAGTGTGTGGCGACACTGGCGACCTGTGCAGGGTGTACTCTACCTCTCACCCTATGTCAGCTGGAATTAGGCACCAGCAACCGCCCACGACCCTTATGTGGAGGATAAAGTGGTAGAAGATGGGTGAGTGAAAATGATCACAGCCCTGATATGGCAAAGTACATTTTAATGTAACTTGCCTTGGTAACCACATGGTGGCAGCACAGAGCTATTTATTCCTTCATTACAAAACTGCTTGAAAAATGTACATACATTTTTTTAGCCACAATATTATATCCACAGCACAAGAATGTGAGTTTATACTTTAGTGAAGTGATTAAGAGTGATGTTGATAGGATTTATTCTAAGCACTATAATCATTTTAAAGGTCTTTATGTTGCAGCGAAATGTAACAGGTGCAGTGAAGTGTAACTTGTGACTAAGTGGTTTAAGATTTTGTTCTGCAACTGCATTAAGTTCAATGAGCAAAAAAAAAAAGAATGCATTACTGTGAATGAACTTTAACAAACTGAGGTTTTGCTTCTACATACTGTGTATTTCTTTGTCTTGTGGAGCTACAATTTGATCAGTCACTTCTGAGTTGCATGTAAAAAGGTTTCCACAAACAGCCAGGTCCCAGTGAGAGTACAACAACCCGGGTTAGTTTCTGAGCCTGAGAAAGTTGCCGACTATACTCTAGTTACAGAGAGTGAAACAAGTCAGGCCACCAAACACCACCCATTTCAAAGCAATTAACTCAGGTTATTCAAGTGTGGTTAAGCAAGACCGATTATAACACAAACAAAACAACCTAAATCACATGACCACAGGCAAGAGTCAACAAATAAGCCATAACAATGGACAACCATATTGCATTGTGCTTTATTAAATAGGTGTACCATGGCAATTATCATTAAAAAAAAAACAGTTCACTGAATTGAAGGCTCAAAGAGACTTGGATGAGACTTGCTTCCCCTAACTGACCCCTCATCTTTCCTTGGACATCAAAAATCTTAAACCTGTGTCTTATTTATAGTCATTACAGATAAGTGCACCTGTATCACTGGCACTACAGTAGATGATAGTCAAGATCAAAGAGAAATACAGTGCAGTGTAAGGGGATATTTATTATAATGACTAGGAGGCTGGTACTGCTGTACAAAAAAAGCTGGAATTAAGTTAATAAGCAAAGTTAAAAAGCCTCAGCCTCCCTCATGAGTTCCGCATAAAACAAGCATTTGCTATGGTGCAGCATCTCCCCAGTGAAAATACAGGCTGATATTATACTACATTCTAAACTCGATTTGCATTCACATGTTTCTCAATCTGTCTGGGGAGTGTGTGATTGTCCGAGTGATGACAACGTTTTTATCATTAGCTTGGATGTGGAAAACAACTTCCTCTTTATTGGCTGACCATCCAGACAGAGAGACAGAGAGAGAGAGAGAGAGAGAGAGAGAGAGAGAGAGAGAGAGAGAGAGAGAGAGAGAGAGAGAGAGAGAGAGATGTGGAAACCATTCACAGAGAGAAGCCCCGATTATAGCCATATCAGTCAGAACAAGCACAAAAAGAAAAAAGGTTTTCGACAAACTAGTCAAGTAAACATGACATAAAGAGTGATATGTTAATACTACTTTTCTAATTTAGTCACCTCAATCAATTGCTTATAAAGCAATAGTTTTTATTCAGATTACTCAATTGATATGTCATGGAACACTCTTAAAGATATAATATAATACCATAGAAACAGAAAGTCAGATTTCTATTCAAGGTAACAAGCCATTTCATTTTGGTCACATTTTAATAACAACAGACTGCTGTAGCTTCCAGGGCAAAGCCCCACTTTAACATCAGAGAGAGGAAGGAAATATTCAGAATGACTTCTGATCCAGAGTGTTTCCTGTAATTCTTTCATTTTATTATGTGTCTTTAATTTGTTTTGTTTTGAGGGACAGCTAGTGAGCTGTAATAGAGACATTTATGTTCAAACCACTGCCACAGTGCAATTAAAAGCATAGCCCTCAATGGCACAGGGACAGTAGCACATCTACTGGGCAGACCAGTTTCCATGGTAACATGGACATCACAGAGGGGATGCGGTAATCGCTTCCAATGAGCCCCACCAGCAGTTTGACATCAGTGATGATGAACTTCTCCTGAAACTTGTAGAGGACAACAACAGTCCCTTAGACTTATGACATCTTTTCCTGTAACTCTTTGTCTCTGCCCAAAATAGAGATAGGATACAGTACTAGTCACTTTATATAACAGTTTTCAGGAACACTGCAAAAAGTATTGCTGTAAATCTGTTCATGATCACCAGCATATTCCCATTTTTTTTTCTTCACCATCTGAGCCATGAGAGTGAAAGCGAAATACTTTTTCACATCTCCATCGACACAAATGCTAATCATATCAATGTATTATTTAAAACACAGCTCAAGAGTTAGTGTCTCCGAAATAATATGGTGTATTATTATCACTCTCCTTTTGAACTCTGTTTGTTTCAGTGCTGTTTGTTACCACAGTTGGTGTTCATTTCATCATCAATAATTAATCTCTGGTTGGATCAGAAGGTCAAAAGGCATTCTTTTTAATCAGCTTCAGATTTGAAATGATGTTAACTACCTGTTCATAACAGTTTGATGGATTAACTGCCATTTGTATATCATCATCCAGCATTACAGTGTTACAGAATGCATGATCTAATGTTTTCCTAAGCCACAGAATACAACAAGTTGGTTGGGAATCATGTAACATGTGAAGTGAGGGTGAGAAGATTGATGTCTGATGATAATTAGGGCTGATCAATTTATCGTTTTCAAATCAAAGTCATCTCCACCTTGTTTTAAATCCGTAACCCAGCCAATATTCAACTAAAGCTTGACTTTCTGTAGATTAAATGGTGAGTCAAACTGCAGTTGCAATATACCTAAGAAAAATAAAAACAACATGTTTTGTTCAGCGCAGATAATAACAGTGTTAGATCTGAACCCAATTATTCTTGTGCATGTTCTTAGAATATATAAAAAATAATCTTAACTTAAACTATTACAAGCACAGATTATAATGTGCTTGTAATTATACATCTCTCACAGATATAATTTGCTTCTTCCTGACTCTTCTGTCATTGATAAACAGATGTGCAACCATGTATGGCTGACTTACAGAAGATGTTTGACTTTGTGAAGAATCAGCACTCACAGCCTGGACGAAGGCAAATGGCAAAGCAGAGTACGCACTGACTTTGTAGCCTATTTGCAGGTGGCAGCATATGATTCTTGTGCCTAGGGACTGAAACTGCATTCACATGGGACACTTCCCTCTCAGTAGTAACACAGGGTACACACACACACTGCTGCAGTGTTCATGACCAGGGAAATTAACCCTTGGCTCAGCTTGTCTGTTCTTGAACTTTAGAAGCATGTAAGCATATTCTTATAATAATAAAGGTATAATATTTTCACTCATTGTAAATAACTTGATGAATTAATAAATTCTTTTTTTTGTAAAAGTCACAAAAGGCATTCATTTCAGATTTTAAACCCAAATAAATTGAGACTGATATTCTGACAGTCCACCTTTTATGTGGCATGACTAACATTTTTAATACAGACTATAGGGCGAAGGACTGACGGTATTAAATTGTACTGCATAAAAAGCCAAAAGTGCAGGGTGGCTTTTTCCCCCTCCACTGATGCTGGCAGATGGTGGAGAATGTGCAAACAGGCACATGGGGAAAAGCATGGCAGCCATAACAGCGATGGACTCCAGTGTTGTGCAGTAGTGGATTATTCTCAGAGACAATGCGGTAATGGTTATAGGGACAATGAATAAGCCTTGTGATTGTGCTTCATGCACATTCACAGAATCAGGGACAGTAGAAGGGATGACAGAGAGAGAGAGAGAGAGAGAGAGAGACAGACAGACAGACAGACAGACAGTCAGACAGAGAGAGAGAGAGAGAGAGAGAGAGAGAGAGAGAGAGAGAGCTATACTGCCGTGAGACCTGGATTAGGGCCTGAAAAGCAAATGCTGCAGCTGCTGATTTTCAAATTGCTTTAAATTCCAAGAGATTATATGGAATGAATGAATGAATGAATGAATTGAATGAATGAATGAATGGGTTATGGAAAATTCATAATTTATTTTTACTAACTATTACATAACCAAGTGCAAGTCCTTATGCAGGTGGTTTTTACATGTGTCCTCTACTTTCCCTCTCCTTGAACTCTTTCACTCAGCTGTGAAACAGCAATTGCAACCAGAGCTGATGGGAATCACCTTGGTTGCTAAAAATGGACATTTACTGGCACGGGTTTGAATCTGGGTGTTCCTCTTTCATTAAAGTGCTGTCGCCCCATTGAGAATCACTCAAAGCTGTATCTATTGTCACCTGACAGGCCAATTACTAGTCCTGCAGAGTAGTGATGAATGTCATCCTTCTTTTCACTCTCATGCACATCAACCCATCACTGATGAAAGATTCAGGGCGTCTTTACATCTTGGCTGACTTGCATCATTTGATGGTAAAAGATCGGGTACCATGTCATTAGAGTAAATGCTCACTTCTCATCAGCATAACTAGACCTGCAAGGCACAGGTTTGAGGTTTGGGGTTTCACTCAATTAATTTCATGCCCTACAGTCTGCTCATCAGATTCCAGACCACATCTTCTTTCCTCTTTACTGTAAAGAGAACAGCACTTCTGTCAGCTACAGTATTAAAAGTGCCTTTGAATACTACATCTTATATGGCATTTTTATATCCCACAATTCTCTTATAATATTGAGCATAAAACTATTGCCTGAAGCGATAACTAACAAAGAATTACAAGTCAAGCCATTACTCTTGCTCTACTTGAGAAAACTGAGGCAGGATGCAATCTGTAGTTAACTTGAAGAGTTATTGTGGTTGAACTTTCAAGTGCATTTTAACCCAAGGGCACACAGCCCTCCATGGGAAGTGTTTCTCTTGTGTTTAGCTCTCAGTAAATATCAATCATCACCCATCCATTGTTAACCTCTGCTTTAACCAGACAGCCTATATGCCAGTATTAATCAGAAAGGGCCAATGTGTTTCCAGAAGTACGATGCACACAAAGACTGTATTTCTCATAGTAGGCACAACACAGAAAGTAACTGTTTGGACACAAATGAAACAGATAATCAATCAATCAATCGAATTCTCATGCAAGATGCGGCCACTTCGTTACTTTTACTGTGTAAAGTTGCGTCACAATAACCAAACTCTACATGATGAACCAGATCAATGAGGGGAAAAAACAAAAACTGTTTATTCCTGTAAGTGGCATCTAAACCAGCAAACCGCGAAGAGGTGGTGACTCCCTACCTTTGGCCCGTTGAACTGGCGGTGCGTAATTTTCTTGATCGTGTATATCCATGTCGTCTGTGAGGCTCCACCTGTAAAAAAAAACGCTCCAAGTTGTTATAATCTTCGCGTGAATTCCACTAGAGAACATAGGGTACCCGCGGAATTGATCAACAATCGGAAGTTTCCTTCTACGTTTCCTTTTAGGTGTCATCACAGGAAGTCCAGGTCAGCTGGCACACCTACGCGCTTTTTTTTTTTTTTTTTTTTTTTTGCGCAAGTTTTATTAACAAACATATAAACAGCTTTTCAAACAAAGAGCCAAACAGTAAAACAAAAACCCACACGATCCATAAACACAGGAGTCTAACTTAAACTGAAGTTGAATAACAACATAAATGTCCTGAATCTTACCTTCACAAGGACAGAGGAAACTTTTTGGACCCACATCTTATGACTTTGTCCGCTGTTTTACTTAAGTTAGAAGCAGTTTTGGTGGGGTATGTACAGAAAATAAAAAAAAACCTCTATTTTCTCTGTTTTCTAACTTAATTGTTAATGAGTAATGGCTCTCCTCTGAAAGGTTCAACTGTAGTTGTGTTGTGAGTAATGGATACAAGCTGCAGATAGACCTAATGCAACAGTGATTTAATTACAGAATGTGCAGCTGGCAAAGCACAGTGGCCTGAGGAGGACTGTGTTTGGCTTTGTATGGCCCAAGAGGGGAAAAAAACAAAAGATTATTTTGCATGTTGCTGCAAATGTCAAAAATGTGCTCTCCAAGATGCTGTCCAAGACTTGTAAAGTGTGTACTTTTCCAGAGCTAAACAAGACAAGAGAGCATACAGTATAATACTGTATAGGTTATTCCTCCAATCTTCAAAATTTAGGTCAGTTATGAGAAAAATGAGGGGGAAAAAAGAAGAAACCCTTTCTCCCTAAAGCACATATCTGTGCAGCTGCACAAAAGTTAAAAAAAAGTAAAGTTTATGGCAACAACTTACCAGCGGAGGCTTGTTAGTACTGTATGCGTTGAACAATAGTGCCTTTTATCATAACATATGAGCATACAGTTACATTGACACCAGTTTCAATTATATATTGGAAGGTAATTGGTAAATACAAATAAATACATGGCATCCTGATATTTATGAAATGTGTATGATCATTTTTCTGGCATGGTCATGTGTGTAAACCTGCATTCATTCATGGTCAGATGCCTTGTGATATTTTGCATTATAGATAGATAGATAGATCAATAGATCAATAGATAGATAGATAGATAGATAGATAGATAGATAGATAGATAGATAGATAGATAGATAGATAGATAGATAGATAGATAGATTAATGAAGTTAATTAAATTAAGTAAATTAATGTACCAACATTTTCTACCATATGCCCATTGTTTTACAATAAGTGGGACTGAGGCTGCAGGACCATGGACAGCACCATAATAAAAGTCACTTCATTTTATGAGCTTGGCATTTTCTTTCAATGTTGTGGATCTCCTGCCTAATATTTATGCATCCATCCATCTATTCATTCATCCATCCAGCCATCTTCTGCCACTTATATAGTAAAATTCAGATTGATTTTTTGTAATTCACATCATATACATTGTGTTTCTCCAAACTCATGTGTAGCCACAATAGATATGAATTAATAATATATACAGACATAATAGACATACAAGACAACTAGGTCCCATATTAACCATTGAGGTCCCAGTGCACTGGTATTTTGCTCATTACTGGAAACTTTAACGATTGCACAAAGTAACTGCAGATAAGCAAATATTTTTCATCATGGAGAAAATCTGAGGACACCACCATCATTTGAATTAGGTTGTGGGAGAAACAAAACAGGCAAAAAAAAAAAAAAATACTTTTTCCAGCTCACCTGGGCTGGTCCTGGGTAATTCAAAATAATAGGTTAGATTAGATAACTTATTTGGTTTGTTGAGGATCTACCTTACCGTGGAAACTCCTGTCATGTGATGATTCCAAAAAGATCTCCAATGGCCAGCAACCAGGAAGCATCTTAACAAAGTATCCAAACTAAGGTAGCCATGCAAAGGTAAACACTTATTTCATGATTAAACAATCTGAGTCAGGGCTCTGTTGCCACCACCTCAGTGCAGATTTCATCAATTCTCTGCAAGTTGGAACCAAAGAGTACCTTAACTACCTCAGTGGTGGATGTGGTTTCCTTAAGTCCATAGATGGTCAGATTTAGGCTTTGGAAGTGTTCCTTGCATTATCCAGACCAAGACGACAGTTTACTTCCCAAAACATTCTGGAATAAATCCTGTGTCTCCTTCCGGAGAAGCTGAGTGCACGTCCCCCAAATTCAGGTTTATGCCAACATGGCATTGATATGTATATATTTTTTACTCTATAATTCTGTTCTATTCTATTGTTCTAAAAGTATTATTATGTCACTGAGAATCAATATACTCTGTCCTTAACCACTTTTCAATTTCTGGTTTTGAATCACCAAGACACTTTAGGGTTGAATCCCTGTCTGTGAAGCTGATACCAGCACATAAGCTCAGACATTAGATATAGTAGATCAAGCCCAGATTTATACACCAGTGAAAAAATCCAAACCAGGGATGAAAAGCCACATAATAGTGAATTTCATATGTACTGTATGTAACTGGATCAGTGGCAAGACTGCTTCACAGAATATATGTATAATGAACTGAACCCTTAAGGGGTACCACAGTTTTGTTTCATATTTTAGAAAATATGAAAAAAGACAGTTGCCCATTGCAAATATGCAGTATTTGGGAATCAACTTCTTTTTAAGAACCATGGACAGTTAATTTGAAAAGTCGCAGTGCATGGAGGGCATTTGTTACCAAAACAATGTTTTGAAATTATCTGGGCTAAAAACATTTATCCTTATGTTAAAGCTTACCAAAACTAGGCAGAGAACAATATCAGGATGGGGTTCGGATTTAGATTATTCTAATCGTTTCAGTTTTTTGTATGTAGTGTGTTTTTCCTTCTTGGATCACACAGTGTAACCCAAAGAGTAAGATTCACAGACAGTCACTCCTTTATGAAGAGATGTTTCACTAAACATCACTGAATGTTGAATTAACTTTTTTTCTGCAATTTTAGATCAGTAGCTTGTTTGGTTTGGTATTGTTTAGTAGCTGCATGATGTATTTTGGTTTTGTAGTTAGAATTATGAATTGTTGTTTTGTTGTTGTGTATATTGTATTGATTGTAAAAAGTAAATAAAATCATATTTTTATTCAAACACCTGGCCCTTTGCCCTATGATGTTTAGTGAAACATCTCTTCATTAAGTATGGCAACATTTTATTCATTCATGTGGCCCATTATATTTTTCACATAAAGTGTGTAATAATAAAAATGCTGGGCTTTATAATGAGATATGCCAAGATTAGAGGTTGACTAGTCATCAAGTAATCACTAGGTAACGATTAACCAATTAGTTAATCATTAACTATTAACTAATCATAGTTAGTCATTAGGTAATGATTACTGCAGGGTTGTTAAGCCATTTTTTGTACCTTACTGTAAAGTGTTACCAACATTTGAGCTGTAATTTTTGAGACAACAGTCATTTTGCGCAGTGATTTTGTAGAAAATTGCTGAGACGGCCATTCAACATCTGCATGAGCATACTGTTATTGAAATAAATGAATATGCAAGCGACAACATTTGCCAGTGTCTTTTTTCCATTAATAAATATAAGGGGTACCCTTTTTTTTCCCACTTAAGCCCCTACATTTTCTGCACGCCTCTGTTTGTACTAAAATGTAACAATTTTGTATTTGTATAAACAATGGAGCTGGTCACTGAAGGTGTCCTGTCACTGTGGAAAAGGGGGGAACTTGTTTCCCACACACAGGCAGAATGTTGTGAATAAACTCCAGATATATACCGAAAACAGTGTCACGAGACTCGTGAGTTTTAATACTAAGCAGAGGTGGAGGGAACTATAAGCCTTCCAGGAGCAACGTCACTCCCCGTGACTTGACAGCCACAGTCCGCCGAGTGCGCGCCCCACACACCGTGAACAGAGGACGCCAGGATCACATCCATCCTCAGCGGAACGCGAAATGCTTTGTGAACTGAATCTAAAGCGAACAATCCTCCCCGATTCCGTGCGTTTCGGCGAGGAGGCATTTACATGCGCAGGCGAACAAGCGGGCTAAAGAAGTGAGAATTGAATTTCAAGTGAAGAGAGCGCTCGCGTTAAGTATGGTCCGTGGAAAAGGGAACATCACCAAGAGCCAACATCTCTAACTTCGGGATTTACTTGTAAAGGCGCTTTTAAAGGAGGATCCCGGAATATTCTGCGAACAAACATGCCTGTTAGAAGAGGTCACGTTGCGCCACAAAACACATTCCTTGGAACAATAATTCGGAAATTCGAGGGTCAGAGTAAGTATTCTCTCCATCTAGCACAATTTTACTTTTACTAAGTAACACTGGGACAAAAATGAAAAACAACAACGTACCAATTAAATTTAAGTTTATATTGTAAAAAATGTTCCTACACTATATAGAAACGCTTACAATGAGTTTTTTATATGGGTTTTTCTGACATATATTGTGATTGCATTTTGATTTGCAATACATGTTTAAGGAAAAGGTCAGATTAATTGTCACAGTGTAATAAATTCAAAATAAGATGGAGCAGTACCACACAGAACCATCAAACATTCCCTGCTACATGTTTTGTTGAAAGGATATGTATTGTTTGCAACATGTATAAGTTACATTTTGTTATTTGCATAGAAAAAAATCAATAACAATCACTAGCAATACCTGCAAATGTGGCCCTAGTAAGACAAGGTTGCAGGTGAGAAGATTTAAGATGTGACTGGACTCAGTATGTGATATAGACTTTGAGATCAGATCTCCCTCAGCAGGCAGTTTTGTACATCTATACTTTTTTCTTTTCGAGCAGACCGGAAATTTGTGATAGCCAATGCGAGGGTGGAGAACTGTGCAATCATATACTGCAATGATGGCTTCTGTGAGATGACAGGCTTCTCAAGACCAGACATCATGCAGAAGCCGTGCACCTGCGACTTCCTCCATGGCGACCTCACCGACCAAGAAGCCATCAGCCAGGTGTCCCAGGCAGTGCTGGGGTCTGAGGAGCGCAAGGTGGAGATCACTTACCACCGTAAGGATGGTAAGTCAGTGACATGGCACAACACTGCCATTGTCACCACCTGCCCACGAGCCAGGAAGGGTTGTTTGTGTCATGTTGCTCCCTCGAGAGAGAGAGAGAGAACCCTCTGCACTCCTCACTGTGTCAGTCAGTGGTACACCTCGCCACTGACTGAGAAAAAAGAGTGAGTGTTCTTGGATAACTCCTATCAATAATTTTAAAATTATCCAATGTAAATGTCAGTATTAGGGCTGTGTATTGGCAAGAATCTGACAAATCAATGCATATCCCGATACAAAGCGTGACAAGTATGATATACACATTGATACAGCACTTCATAGAATCGATACAGTATCACCCAGTGAATAATATAAATATGCTTTCTTGGTCATGCCTGCCTCACAGTTAGTGGTATGTTATTGTGTGAAAAATGTCCCCATAATGTAATATGTGCATTACTGAGGAGGTCCCATTGTCAGTGTGTCAAATACAAGAGTCAATATCTCTATATGAGAACACTGTGAAACACTGGGGTAAAAGTGAAGAGCACATCTTTTTGGCACCTGGCTTGATTTGCAGCATTGTGTGCTACATAGCTGGGTGACATCAGGAAAGGGGGGGAAATGCTGTGGTGTGCAGTTCTTCATACTTTTAGATTTAGAAACACACTGGAAACAGAAATGGGGTGGAAAAAGTAGGTGGTAGCGCAGGCGATAATATGATTTGTGATTTGATGGACAGTGTGAGAGACAGCGGTTGAGGGAGAGCTCACCTGCTGCCTTGTAAGTGTCTGCTGTCTGATTTTGCCATAAATACATCTGCTTTACTGCTTTTAGATAAAATACTCTCAGTGTGTATTTGAAGTTCCATGGTGTGTTCAGCCATGTTGTGGTTTGCATTGAAGTTGTCCAGTAGCTTTAGTAGGCAAACTTGGTATGAATGGTGCTCTGCAAAGGCCGCAATCCTGAGTCAGAGAGAATTAATGTGATGTTACTGCTTAGTGCCATAAATCCCTGGATTGACCACCTCCTGCCATGATTTCACATGAGTGTTTCATGGTCAGCATGACATAGCTGTACAGTAAGTCCAAATGCACTCGACTCATCAAGCAGCACAACAAGAAAATCCTGTTCTCCTTTTATTTTGCACTAAGAGAGACCAACATATTATTTTTTTTATTTTGGTGCTTTAAGCTGATTATTTGTTTTTTCACTGGAACAACTACTAAGGCCTGTACAAACAGCTGGACTGTTTGTAAAGAGTCTAATCTAGAAAAAGGAGACATAATATTTTATTTAGTCATAAGGAGCTCGAGTTTTAATTTTTAATTGCAAGTTTGATTAGATTCTAGGCCACGGATGCATGTTTAATCTACCCATCAGCAGCCATCAGCTTTTTTTTTTTTTTTTTTTAAGTCATAAACACAGAACCAGCTGCTCACTGTTAAAATAGATTGTCTCAGAAACCTGCAAGACAATTACAGAAACCACTCCAGGGTCTGTTTTTGAGAGCATGAATACTGTACCCTCGTTTTTAAGGCAACTTAATTTTGTTTCCCATCCTCCCATCTTGCACATATCAGCTGTGGTCCTTCTCACAACATTATGGAGCTATAATGTTTAAAGCCTGGTGGATGAGAACTACAGAAACCCTCCAACTAAATCTTTGCTCTCAGTCTCTTCACAATCCTCCCTGGTCTGCATCATGGCTTCAAGACACAACTCTTAATACTCCTCAGAGGAATTTATAGCGCGTGCGTGTGCTCATGAATAAAGATGTCAGCACTGACAGTGCAGTGACTGGGAATGAGCGGCTTACAGAGTAAATGCATTAAACTGGTATGGAGCACACAATCCATGCGCTCCCACTGCTATAGAGGAATGAAAGATTCATGGCATCCATGAGAGCAATGGCCCTATTGATTCAAGCCCTCTACATATTGGAGCTGATGGGTGGAAAGTGGATATATTCTGTGTCTCCACTCCTAACTGTATTTCAGGTTATCCATCCTCACATCTCAGTTTATCCTTTGTATTAAATCCTCCATTTTCCTTGCACCTACTGTATGTCAGAAACCACACAGGCATTTTAAACGAAATCACCAGCAGCTTTTCAGCTTTTCTTGCAGGAGATGCTGTCCCTGTAAATACTGGTGGAATTTGCATTACAATGTACAGAGGAAAGACATAGTGTTGTTTTTTTCCTCCCATACAGCAATAAAACATTGGAAAAGCCTAAAATGTAAGGTTAGGATTTGAGAAAGCTGTGTGGCATCGGGAGAAACAAAGCTTTTACTCTTTTCATAGAAAAAGGCAAAAAAAGTTAAGCTGCTTATGTGTATGGTTAGATATTAAAAAGAGTGGAACAATGGGGACTGTGAGAGCACTGTAAAGGCACAAGGACATGCTCTTTTAATTGTTGTGCTTCCCTCTATGTGAACAACCAAAATGAGTTTTGCGAGAGGATCTCACACGCATTCTCCGACGACGATACATTATCAATGAGATAAATGCTTTCCCTTGATGGCTTTGAAAAGCTATCCTATTCCATGGGGTGTAATAATACTTTGTACCTGAATGAGTCTTAACAAAAGGAAGCTGACACCATGCAGCAGAGAGAAGTTAAATGGATAATGACTACATAACAGTGGCAGCTTAGCTAACCGTGCTGAATGATCTGGGACATGTGGTGTGCGTGGGTGCAGGGTTTCATAGGTGACTCCCCACCGAGGGGACTGAAGGGTCGTGTACTCCACTCCGGCTGAGGGTTTAGTGGGGGTGGCGGGGGGTGGCGGGAGGGATGGGGGGGTGTGGTCAAGGGGACACAGAGCACCTCATCATGGTCACCCCCCTTTGATCACTCACTGAAAGACAGACAGAGCTTTGCTCATCAGGTTTCTTTCATTTTCTTTTTGGAAAGAAATCAGCCTTTCCAAGTAGATGTAACAAATGAATGGAATCACAATGGTGCTCTCCAATCGTTATTAACTATGGTTAATATACCCTAAGCTAATTTCAAAGAGAAGAAATTGAAATGAGATTCACGAGTCTATATTTGTTTAGATTAGTGCATGGTTTGCCATAAATAGGATGTGAAACTATATTAGTGGTACTGAGGAGGAGACAATACAGTTTTCACTTTGAATTGGATACTAATGTTTATCCATGGGCAGTTTTCATCTCATGGGATGCCTGATTAACACCTTCATCAGGTGTTAATCTAATATTCCTCTCCATGCCATGTGTTTTTCCCTTCATCTCTTACTGTGTGCTGTCTTGAATTTTTACCATTGCATTTGATCTGCCAAAATGTGTGCTTAAATAAATAGAATGATCGACCATACAGCTAAATATCCTAAAGATTATTAATTGATCGATGTAAACACAAGTGAAATATGGTTTGAGAGTCAGCGCCTCTAGCAATTCCTGATGGCTCTGGAGACACTGATTGCAGATGAAATTAGGCCAGGCTGTATAGTTTACAGCAGTCTTTACTGAGGGAAGATACTAACTCAAAGCCCAAGGACTCCAAACAAAGGGCTAGCTTGCATTGCCTCTCCATCCATGCCCTCATCCTGATTGGCTATGCCCCAGTTATGTTGTGTACGGCAGAATAGCCCTAAACAAGAAACATGTCAGGTTTCATTATACAAGACTCACTACCAGGCAATAGTCCAAGGCTGTACTTTGTAAAATCTGCAGTTGTAGATTATACATTTGTGGGAAAATATAAAAACCAAAATTGGCATTTAAAACATTTCTCATTCCACCCTGAAGCAGATCGGCTTTTGCAGATTAATGGGAAGCCTCAATAGATCCAAATCAAATAGTTTGGTTTGCAAAAATTTATAATGGTATTTGCTTTATTATGAAAAATGTAAATACATCTACAGTATGCAGTTTTTAGGGCCGCTCAAATTCCATCACGGCACTGTTTGATATATGAGTCTTTGATGTAATAGTGTCCAAAGGATCAGTTGATTAAGTCGAAATGTTTTAATATTTGATGATCGAAATAGAATCTACAGTAATGAAATTTCCACCATGAATAGGGGCCTAGTCTTAATACACTGTCCTTTCATTCAAGCAGGTGTAACTAACATTTCTTGGCTCTAGGAGAAATACTCTATAAGGTCATGGAAATAATAAACATTTACTCACTCTGCAAGTAACAAGGGATAGTAACAACACAAAAGAGGGGAGACTAAAAAAAGATGGATGTACCTGGGGGTGCAATTTTCTCTATTTTAATTTTACACAAACATTGTGAATGTGGTATTCTTTTATTACTAGAGTTAATGGCCAAACCTTTAAAATAGCCTTTGCCTAGTCGTATCTTCATTAGTGGTCCCATGAATGGGGATTATGTCACCCCTTTGCACAAATGGGTTTTGATGCATTTTGAAGGCACTGACAAACACTTCAGATGCATAATGAGGATGCAGATCGAACTCACAATAACAGAGAACAATAAGCCAATGTCAGTAATCCAAATTCTTCTATATCCTCCAGATAGTCTTCAAGATATGAACAGTAATGAAGGAGAGAAACGCAAACTTAATCAAAGAATAGTGAAAGGCAATGGGATTGGACTTAAAATGCTTTGGCAGCAAAAACAGAAAAGAATATGCTTCAGTAAATTGTAATTGTAAAATTCAATACATCAGTATAATGTATGTATGTAATACCTATATTTATATGTACCCATTACATATAATCATATGTGCTTGTAAATAAATGCAAAGATAATATGATATGATTTTTCCTCTCTAGATGTTGAAAAGCTATATTACTTATATACTTTTTATTCTTCATACAACTTTGTCATAGTCTTGTTTATTGTAGTGCAAAAGAATATATAGATTATCTTTGCCAAACCACAATTGGATCTCTGCTGGATGCAGTTTGTTGAATATTCAATAGCTTGAGTTTGAAATATAACTTTTGGTTTTTAATTTGAGTGCAGATAATTTTCCCCCACCAAATGTCCTTAGTAAGCTAAGTGTTCCCTGTTTTATTCATCAGTAGTTTATATTGTTTATAAAAGAGCACAGACTCGTTGCTAAGATTTACCATAGCATTTGCAAGAAGTCCTTTTTTAATCCTTTTGGTAAAGGTGACTTTCAGCAGCAGACCAGCTGATAAGGGACCTCAATGACTTAGCTGTTAAACATGACCATCGTCCGCCCATCTGTTAATGTAAACTCCAGCCAGGAATATTTTCTGCTGCATTTACCATCTCGGCTGTACGTACTGTTGTCTATATTGTGCCTGATTTATGGTTTTTCACTGAAGAATTGCTTTTAGTATTTTGTTTGCTTGATAAACAGCGTACTTTAGAAGAATTAATACATTTATGGTTACATGAAAGCCAGCAGACTTGAGTAAAGATAATCCCACTGCTCCTAAGAAAAAAACATTATTCATGTGGCAACTGTTGTGTTAGGGGGCTAAAGCAATTTATATATTTAATCCATGAGTTATTGTTCACTTATTCAGAGAAAAATGTCAGCACCATATTCATCAATTTGACACATGAGGAGGAACATTGTTGAAATCTTATAATATTTCCATTTTTTAATACATACTCACTACACAGTAAAAGGCAGGTGTTTTATAATCAGTGGCGTTTGTCTACATACTACATAAACTGCTACATCTCTTTGTCATAGTTTAAGACACTGACTATGGATGTTGTAGGGTCATCTTAGACCATGACCTTTTGCTGATTTCTTTCCCTCTTGCTCTGTTTTGTTTTCATCACCTGTAAAGTATATTATGCTTTTCATAGTTGGTAAATAATCCACTTTTAAACAACACTGTTGAGAACTACTAACATATTCCATGGTTCTGGCAAACAAAAATGATGTGTGTCCTTTTTATTCCTGGATTTTCATTGTGTGAAACAAAGTGGGTTTCACATTATTCTTGTCTTTGAGTTTGTAGAACAAAATGTCCCACGATCACTAATAAAGAGAATCATTTTTGAGAGAATACATTTTCTGGCTTTATTGGCAACCATTTTAGTGAATGCAGGATTTATTGGACAATAAAAAGTCAATAGTGAATAACTGTCCCTCACTTTTTCATTTGCTCTGAAAAATTAGGCACACTCTGCAGTCAAACAGATCAAAGTCAAAACCAAAAATGTCCCCTCTTTTATAAAAGGGACAATGTAGCATTAAGTGGAGGATTTCAGGGAAATGCGGGAAAGTGCTTGTCCTGAAAAGGGGATTTTCTGTGGAAGGACTCGCAGTTTGCCTGCTCTCCAGACACCAATCTCCTGCTTCATAACAATACCAGGCACAAGTGGCACTAAAATGAATGTGTAGTCTCATACAGCAGCAAGTGTCTCTTTTACATTTCCATGAAATCGCATGATACTGGTAATTCACTCAGTTCTACCAATTGTCAAGTAGTGATTCATACATTTTTGTCTCAGTTTTCCCATTATATTTAAATAACATTATTGTATTGTCATGTGTGGCAGTGCAACATTACATCTGGGAGTTTTGATGCAGAAATCCCTCCAACAGTACTCTGGCATGTTGAGGCAGACCAAGCCTGTTATATTTAGTCAGACAGCAAGTCTACTGCTAATGAATGCTGCTGGCAGGGTGTCTGTGAGTCCTGAGGAGATTACAGTGAACAATGGTAATATGTGTCCTCAGTGAGAAGGAGCAGCACAACAAGCCAGACAGAGAGACAGTCAGACTACATAGATTGACAGACCCCGTTTTTAGTCTATGCATTTTGTTTTAACATAAGGGACCAAAGGGACAGGGCAAGATGGAGGCAGATGATCCACTCTGGCGACCCCCAAAGGGAGAAGCCAAAATAAGAAGACGAGGCATTTCGCATTAAAGACTGCTGCAAAAAGCATACATTTATTGCCCTCTTTTGCAATAGTTCATTTAAGCATTTTTAAATATTCTCAATATGACGTGGGATTTGTTTTATTACTTAAATATTTTCTGGGCAGTAATTCATTTCAAATATAACTGCAAAATTTTAGATGGTTCTCCCCCTCCCATACATGAGATTGTCATTCTGTGAGTCAAAGAATTAGATTTTTTTTTTCTTTTGGCAGTTTTGCCCCCAGGCGTCAATATTTTTTGCTCACGCAGCTATATAACCAATGCAGTGAAGAAATGATCAGATTCTGGGCCCAACACTAAGCTCCACTGCTTCACACAATGATTAGGTCATTATTTCTATAGGCATATCGTAGCTCTGAATTGACAGTTTTTTTGTCGCGTCTGACTAAACTACACTGTCTACACTACACTGTGGCCCTTTTCATGATCGTCCAACTTTGGGAAGCTTAGTGCTTTTACTGCTATATTGTGCACTGAAAAACATACAAACACATAGTATTTGTTCATTGGTACAAATAGTCATGTAACACAAATGAGCACATACATAAACTCCATGCGCAAACTTTAGGCAACCCCAGGGCTTACTCACTTTATCTCAACTGTTCTAATTGTCCTGACATGTGAGCACTGACCTTTAAATCAGTTCAACTTCTCCTCCATTCATGTGGAACCAGATGGAGGTATAAGCTGGTTTTTGATTTCTGTTTACTTACCATATAGAACAACAACTAATAATATCTTGGGACATGATTTAGAAATGTGACAGAGAATTATAATATATAATTCTACTTTCAGGCACTGATGGTTTTCTCTTTTTTTTTTTTTCAGGAACTGAATTTCAGTGTAACATGCATATAATCCCAGTGAAGAACGAAGATGGTGTGGTGATGATGTTTATCTTAAATTTTGATTATGTTCTGGATGAGGGAAGTGACAGCTCCACAGAGAAGATAAGCCCCACATCCCCTACAAAGTCTGACCAAAGTGAGTATTTAATTATTCACTCTCATCTGTATGTAACTGTACATAAACAATTAATATGAAGTAAAAAATGAGAATTTTTTTTGTCAACAGTTTTTTTTTTTTTTTTTTTTTTTCTTTTTGTCACATTTTTTTCCGGTGTGCATGTTTTGTGAGACGTCACCATTTTCTAAAATAATTAACCACTTAAAGAGCAGCTATGTAAATAGTTGTTTGAAAATAGCCCTATTTGCTTTACTAGATAATTACAGCATTTGATTCACTTCTCTGTTATACTCAGTGTATCTTCCACTCGAGTGCCAATTTACGTTATTCTTAAAATGCAGTTTTACACCTTAGGTATACTTGTGTGTGTGTGCAAGGAGCAGTGTCGGGTTGCATAGCCTGTATAAGGTGAAAATGCTGAATTCTTTATATCTGTTATTACACTGTGTCCTTTGGGAGAGCTATATATACTGCACTCCTCATTTTTATGTGTATGTCTGTCAGAAGGTGTAAATGTCTGAGCGACTTTCCTGCTCCTCCCTGATTGGAAACACTCAGCATCTCGTCTCTCTCACTGGGGTTCAGCTCTCCACTTCACTCAGCAGGAGTTCCTCCGAGGCTCTGACATTATGCTTGTGCTGCACTGTGTGTATTCAAGTGCGTGGCTGCATTTGCATACGCACGTGCATTGCAGTGCATACATGTGTGTTTGTCAGCCTTTGCGTGTGTTTGAGTGCCAGTGCCTATTGTTAATCAGAGCTGATTGCTGGTGACCATGCTTTGATAAGGAGACATGAGGCTTGATGGGTAGATAAACATATGATGTGACTTCCCATTAGAGAAGGTCCTGACTACAGGCACTCGTCACACTTTTAAGTATGACCTGACCAGAGTCTTTGTCTGTGAGCACCACTTAAACAACAGTCTGGAGATAATATCCACACTAACATTTTCATGCTGAATGATCGTGATCGGCGATCACTTAAACGTTTGCTGAAACAACAGTGGAACTCAGGGCTATGTTTAATAGTGAATAAAAGGCTTCAATTTGCTAGGGAGCATAAAGATTGGGCTCTGGAGCAATGAAAGAAGGTCATGTGGTCTGATGAGTCCAGATTTACCCTGTTCCAGAGTGATGGGTGCATCAGGGTAAGAAGAGAGGCAGATGAAGTGATGCACCCATCATGTCTAGCTCCTACTGTACAAGCCTGTGGGGGCAGTGCAATGATCTGGGGTTGCTGCAGTTGGTCAGGTCTACGTTCAGCAACATTATGTGTCCAAAGAATGAGGTCAGCTGACTACCTTAATATACTGAATGACCAGGTTATTCCATTAATGGATTTTTTCTTCCCTGATGGCACGGGCGTATTCCAAGATGACAATGCCAGTATTCATCGGGTTCAAATTGTGAAAGAGTGGTTCAGGGAGCATGAGACATCATTTTCACATATGGATTGGCCACCACAGAGTCCAGACCTTAACCCCATTGAGAATCTTTGGGATGTGCTGGAGGCTTTGTGCAGTGGTCTGACTCTCCCATCATCAGTACAAGATCTTGGTGAAAAATTAATGCAACACTGGGCGGACATTACAGAAGAAACAATGGCACAGTGAATGCATAATCAAAGCTAAAGGCGGTCCAGCACTTTTTTTTGGCCAGGCGGTGTATTTTGTATGTAGCTTGCCACCAGAAGTCATTAGGGACAACTTTTCCAGTCCTATATTTTGGTGTTACAGCCTCTTTAAAGTGATTTTTGGATTTTTAGAGAAATATTTAATTTCAATTTAGACTGAGTATTAACACATTCAAGATGCAGTTTAAATAAGGAAGAGCGACTTTAACTTATGGTTTCCTGCATGTTTTTCAATATAAATTTATGGAAGCAGCAGTACTTCTCTGATCCTTTTCTTGATATTTACAATTTCCTTACATCCCTGTTGAATGGTGCAACATCACTGTGTGTTTAAAATTCAGCATTACACAACGCCGACATCTGTCCAACCTAAACCCAAATACATACACCGAATACATACCCTAAACAAAATATATGATATACAAACTACTAAATATGCGAAATATGGAGGAGGCAACTTTTTTGTTTTATTCTTATCATTATACCTAAAAACAATAAAGGCAGAGAATTCAGATGTAAAGTATAATGGATTAGAGGTCACGTGCATGACCGTCTGTCAAGAAATTGCACACAGTACAATTCAAATATCTTTCCTAGTTTCATACTGACGCAGTATGTTGTTTTCCTGTCCAGCTCCCTCATACAGTAATTTGTATCTATCTTTACATCCATGAGTTTTATCGGTTTATTCAAAAATGTAATTATTGAACATAAACATGAATTCGAATGGAGCATCTGTGTGTGTGTACAAATATATATATATATATTTATGTACTGAATTTAATGAACTTAATGAATAATGGGTTTGATGCATCTCCAGACCGACATCTACTAATGAATCTTATTGCTATTTTTTGTAAAATGAAGACTGAATTTGTGACTGTTCACTGTAAAATGTGTTTCCCCAGATTTCAACACAATATGCAAAATATCAAAGGATATTATATATATAACGCTTTGTCATTTAATACATTTTTTACTTTATGGAGTACAGCTATTGACTTGGATGTTTTCACCATGTTTTCTCAGAATCAGCTAATAGCAATTGAACTTTTTCACTCTTTTATAGTGTAAAACAGCTTATAAAGTAAAATTGGTAAATTCATGGCTGCTACCAACTGATATTATTTAATTTGTATTGTCTGTATTACTACAATATAGTTGAGGAGGGCTGTATGCAGGCAAAGTAATTTAAGAAGAGCTCACCGGTGATCATTGGTAGTATGTGAATTAAAAAACACATGAATGATATGTCTTGTTTTTCTTTAAGCACTTGAAAAACACAGTGCATATTAACTTGAAATGAGCTCGGCTTTTGTCAAGGGTATTCTCAGAGCAGCTGACACCATTACCTGCAGAGAAAAGACAGAAAGGTTGTCCATATCTCCTGCTAGTTCAGGGCGTCATTAGGTTCCTCTCCAGGAAACTTGTTGAGTGTCATTTATCTGTTGTAAGCTGCTATAGTTGTAACATCAGCACATTTGGCCAAGGACTGAAAACAGATGGCATTGGTGTTATGTAAGGCGGATGGTGAGGGATGGCTACCATACGGGTGAGGCAGGGTTCACTTTCACTCTTTCCATTGTTAACCAGCCAAAACTTTCGCTGTGTCCCATGAGGTTGTTAACATTTTCTACAGGGTCCGTTCTGAAGATGTGGCTTTGCAGAAAGAAATTGGCTTCTGTCTCAAATCAATAAGTCACAGAGGAGTGACTGAACCATCTGCTCTTAATAGGCACTGAAAAGAAATATGGTTGGTCAGATATTTCTTTTTTTTTCATCTTGTCTTGTCACATCAAGTTTACTAATCCTCCCAGATTTGCATGTTTTTTAAACAGTAGAACACAGACTACGCAAATAATGAAAGTAATATTTAATACAAAAGCCTCACTTAACAGAAATTTAAATTGAATATGAATATATGTTTCTATCCTATCCTAAAGGATGAATTTGAAAAAGTAAAGGGATGCCCTGAAACTAAAGCAAAAATCTGTTCATGTCATTATTTGTTAATAAACACGTTTTTGCGCCATTCTAACCATAGGACAGCAATGTACATTTTTTTGTGTTGCTGTTGTTGAAAAGAATCACTTCAGTCTAATAACATGCAATCATATTCAGGATACAGTAAGAAAATCTTTTTTTTTTTTCTTATTTTTATTTTATTTTCCCCTCATGTTTTGGCAAAAAATTTCTTTCAGCGATTTCTGTTTTCTTGGATATTTACATTTTTTAGTACTGTACTGTACACGGATTCACATCATTTTTTTTCTCTCCAATTTTAGGGAGGAGTAGATTCTTCCGCTTCCGCCAGGCTGCTTTGAGTCTAATGAATACTAACAAGCAGTCTCTTCCACAAGAAGACCCAGATGCTGTGATTGTGGACTCACCCAAAGAGAATGAGGGCTCAGTGGCTTTACAGAGCTTCCCCTCACCCACCAAGAGCATTTGCAGTCCCATTGAGGCAAATGACACACATGCCCTCATAAGCTCAAGCCGCCATTCTTCTCAGGCCAGTATTGGTCCAAAACCACTTGACCATTCATCCCCTAAACTCCCCTGGGAGAAACTGTACCAGACAGAGGTACAGCAGTCCTCTTCATCCCTGTCAAACACCTTCCCCAGAGGCAGCATCAGCAGCATGAGACGGGCCTCATCTGTCCATGAAATTGAGGGTTATAGTTCCAACTCCAAAAACGTACTTAAAGATCGCAATACAAGTGAAGGTATGTACTACATTATGATTGTAAACCAGTACTGACTCAAAAATATTATAAATAAAGACAGTGTTTAATTTAAATTTGCTCTTATAGTCTTTTCCAATGTTGCACAGGTGTATGTATTTAAATGCCTGTTAATAAATTAATGTAAAATATTAGTATGGTTAATGCACAATCTTATGGCCTATATTGTAGTTAAAGAAGCTATTAGCAAAATATGTACATCAATGACATTTAACACTGAAAACGGTTACTGCAAGTCCAATTTTGAAAATTGGATAATGTGAGCTTTCACTCAAAGAAAGTTTCTAAAACTAGCGCATGGACCTGTGCTTATGTTCATGCACATACACATATATAACACTCCCACTGCCTGTTGTATTTTTATCCACCTTATTCCTAGGGATACTACTGTAGAAGTGATTATGGGTGGAACTTCCAAAGCAGAAGAGACAGTAGCAGTAAACTAGTTCTTTCCAGTGGCTATCCAGTTATGTGGCTACAGGATCGCGCTGGTCTTGCTATGTGATGTGAAACTAACAATACCACAATATGCAGTAACTCTGGACATTGTTTACCAGGCACCAGACAAGTTGATATAATTCTTTAAATGTATTATTATTTTGGAAATACAGATAGTGCTGCATCACATTGTTCTAACATGATTTACACAGTCAAACAGTCATTTTAACTATTTTTCTTCAACTTTTAGTGTATCAACTTTACTGTATCTTGTCCTAATCAAAATTGGTGGTAAATTGACACATTTAGTGTTACACTCACACTGGAAAATTTATTGTGTAGAAGAAGGCAGTGGTTGGTCACATCATCCCTTTTAAGGTGGAACAAGTTTATCACAAATTTCACAGTCGCTCTCAGTGATGTGTCCAGTGTCCAGTTACCACAGAAAACCATAATGCATGCAAGGTATCATGGGGATAAACATTGAATTTGGTCAAATTATTAAATTAAGTTAAATCACATGTGAGCCACAGATGGAGACAATAATTGGACTGTAAAAATATGATATATTTAATATTATCTGACAAAGTATCTGTCTCCTTTTTCAGACATTTGTGTTTTAATGCACAGCATTTAATGCAGAGCATTTTTATCTCCTCTGATCAAGACATTTTTGAGAGCGGTAATGAGGCTTTTACAACCAGTAATATTTGGCATTTCCAAACCATAGCTGCCGCTACTGTGTAGAGGCAACCTGTTTGTCATGTTATGTATCCTATGATTGAGGATGGTGCGACAGACCAGTTTTACTCTGTTTTAGTCAGAGTTTGCAAATCTCTGATAACACATTCATGTCAATTTATGTCTTCATATGTTACATTTCTTACTTATTGTACCTTTTATGGGATACTAATGTGACTGCTATTTGTTCTAAACCAACAGGCCCTTTTAATCATGTGAAGTCCAGCCTGCTTGGCTCTACTTCTGATTCTAACATTAACAAGTACAGCACCATCAACAAGATCCCTCTGATTGCACTCAACTTCTCTGAGGGGCCTGATAAAAAGACTCATTCTCCGCCAACATCTGAGAAAACCATTATAGCTCCAAAGGTCAAAGAGAGAACACACAATGTCACAGAAAAAGTCACACAGGTGAGTCAACGAGTTTTATTTTACTACTATATTGCAGTGTCCGGTCTTGCATCTAGTGGCATCTCACATACATGCAAATACGTCAAAGTTGCAGTTTTCGAAGCTTCATCAGAACGCTAGGAGTTCTAATTAACAGTCACCCTTGTTTCTGTATTTTGCATCCCACAGTCGGTAGCGTTTGTGTGTGAGTGTCCTTATGACTGCACACATTCTGTTGTTACTGGTTTGGGGGGGCTGGGTAGGAAGGTTGTGAGAAAGTGTTGGACACTAATTCAAAGCAAATATTACACTACGTTGACAATAAAAAACAAGAGAAAAAGGTAAAAAAAAAAATTATTTTTTTAGAAAGTAGGAATAATGCTGAGAAGAATTCATTCCCAATAACATCAGCTCTGCTTAAAATAAACAATTGCTTGCTGGTCAAAGAGCATGTTTATAACACCGCAGCAGACGGCTGGGAGTCAGGTTGTTTGTCAAGGACAACTCAGCAGGCCCAACACTTCCTGTCATATAAATGAAACAAGGGCTTTCTTGTGGCAATATTCCCTTGTTGACAAAACAAGCATGAACAGCTAATGCCAACATATCACGTATGGGTAGGGATGCAGATGGATCACAGCTATAAAATACACAAATATTGCACCTACAGTATGTTTTATTAATTCATATGAAGTGGAGAGCCAAAAAAGGCATATGCTTGTGTTGTGGAGGTTAACATGAATTTCCAACATAACCAGATGTGCTCATGAACATGGACACCAACCACTACATAATAAACATTACTCAGTAACCAAGCACAAGTGAGGTCTGGAAACCTTATATTTGAACTTCTTTCAACACAGCTTTCTCATTCATAAATTAAGACAAACCATCTTTGTGATTAAATACTCTCTTTCTCTCTCTCTCCCTGCTGACTTTAGTTTGGAGCTTTTAGACACCTCTGAGATGTGAACACTGCATCCACTTCCTGACTGCTAGCATAGGGAAATCTATAATTCATGTGTTGAAGATAGGAGGATTGGCTGAATAGAAAGACCCACCGCCCTCACTCCTGCACTATTTTCTGCCATAAGAGAGCTTCTCTCTTTTTCTGCCACTGCTTATTAAGCACAAAACAGGGGATGGCTTGGCCTTCCTTGGCACACTGAATAATTTACCATGTAGTCGGAGTTTATGTGGTGAAGTTTGAATAATATGTTTCCTTACCAAAATGTATAAATATAATAATTACAAATGACAAATCTCCCGTATACACAATTTCTTCAGTATATTTTATCTTTTTTCCACCAGAGTACTCAATCTAAGTTGCAAATGCAGCACCTACAATTCACTGTTATTCATAGTGACTTAGGCAATCTACGTCATACCTCAGTGACTTGTCTTTACCTAAAACAATCTAACTGCAAAGAATTTATGTTGTCAGTTGTGTGAAAGCTGGTGAAATAACCATGTTAATTTCCTTCACTACTAATTATAAGTTTTAAAAAAAATGGTAAGGTTATTTTATAATACTATGAAAAGAAACAATGTCAGCATCAGTTAAAGCTTCCATGTATAAGAATGCTTCATGTATACAAGTATACATGTGGACATGCCTTTGGTCCCATTCATACTCAAACAATGGTCCGCTTTAGTCAGCTCATATGGTCCTGAGCTGGAATCAAACTGAGCTCAAATTGGAGTTGTACATGCATTTTGAAGTATTCACTTCAAAAGACTAAAGGCATGTTCTGGTTTGTAAGGTCTGCCGTTGAAACATGGTGATAGCTACAGTATATCCTTGACTAAATGGCCAAATGACTTTTATTTTTAAGCATTTATGAATTTATACAAACATTCATATGGGTAGTATATTTAATGTCTGCCATGTAACCCTCTTAAATATTGCACACTGGACCATTTTGATTGTTTTCATATTCAAAGTATTTTTCATCCAAGGCAACTAAGACACTTAATAAAGACACGACTGTAGAGGAGGTGTGTAATCAGGTGATTCTCCTATGCTGACCCTCTCTTCACCTCCTCCAGGTGCTATCACTCGGAGCTGATGTGCTGCCAGAGTACAAACTCCAGACTCCCCGCATCGACAAGTTCACTATTCTCCACTACAGCCCCTTTAAAGCTGTGTGGGACTGGCTGATCCTGCTGCTGGTCATTTACACTGCAATCCTCACTCCCTACTCGGCTGCTTTTCTTCTCAATGACCAAGAGGAGCAGAAGAGGCGTGAATGCGGATATTCCTGCAGTCCTCTCAATGTGGTGGATTTAATGGTTGACATCATGTTCATCATTGACATCCTTATTAACTTCAGGACCACTTATGTCAACTTGAATGAGGAGGTGGTCAGCCATCCAGCTAAAATAGCAATCCATTACTTTAAAGGCTGGTTTCTTATAGACATGGTGGCAGCAATCCCCTTTGACCTGCTTATCTTTGGCTCAGGATCAGATGAGGTACGTTATCTCTAATGTATATATTTTTTTTCCCTCTTTCTTTTCTCCCAGGGAAATTTTTTGCACATCACCCAGTCCAGACTTGAGCCTCTGGGGTACTACTTAAAGCCTGAATCATTCTGTCTCAGTTCTTAAAGGATTACTTTAAATTTCATGTTTTTTTTTTTTCCTTTTTGTTGATTTTTTTTTGAATGGCCCTCATTCTAGAATACATTTACACGGATTAGTGGCTTACCAAATGGCAATCAATGATGCATTTATGTGAGGAGCAGGCCAACAGGGCAGTGTGCAGAAGCTTACATGCAGATGTGAGATGGCTATTGGTAGGCTGGCTGCCAGTCCTCCTGGCTCGTTTGTTGGTCGGATATGTCCCCTCATGATCTGGACCCACTTCAGTGCTTTATCGTGCTTTGTAGGCACTCCATTCCACCAGAAAAGCTCCTGATTATAAACCATAATCATCTTTTCCACCACTGCTGCTGCTGCTGCTGCTGCTGCTGCTGTTGCATTTGTAACTGCTGAGTCAGTTCAGTGTGTGACAACAAATCACGAGGGACATAGACATTTGTTTCATTAAATCCAAACGAACCGTCCTTTAAGACTTACAAATTGAGTTGTAACCATCTGACATTGTAGATTTCCATTTCTAAAGCTAACTTAAGGTGACAGCTGGTCTGGTCTATAAATAGACCACCACAATCTGTGATAACATGAAGATACGTGACTTCTAAAAATAGCTTTCATGCTGTGTGTTCATATTTTTCAGAGTGAGCGTGCAAGGTCACAATGTGGAATCCCATTCAGAAAATAAAAAGAACAGGCACAACAGCAGATGGTTTGCGTGAGGCTGGTTTAATTAAACAGCTTAATGACACATTTTTAACCTACTGTACGAGCATTTAAGTATAAACCTTTTCCTTAGAGCAGGGGAATGTATTTAAGAGTCTGGTTACTCTTAAAACAGCTTCGTGTTACCAGAAGACTGATCATATTGTGAGGGACATGATGGGAAATTGGCACTGAGCAACTAACTCTGGAATAATTTAAACAAACTATCTATGTTAAGTTGTTTTTCTTCTGTTTTACTTTGAGAAACAAATACAGTGATCTCTCGTTTCTTATATTACATAATAAGTAGGGAGCAGTGACCCTTTGGAAATTGTCAGATAGGTTTAGCCCTTTTATATTTGCATTTTACATTAACATACAGTATCTTATTATTTTGTAACTGCCTGTTCAATGAAGGACTGTGACACTGATAACAGTGGTTAGTATTTCTTGATGACACAAGAGGAGCAACACATTTTCAGGGACCCACTGAATATATGTTTCTGCTTGTTCAATTAGGCTTCACATGTGAGCTTCTGACTTCTTCACTTCTGTGCAAAGTTGCAGTTAATTAAAGCACAGCGGAAATTTGCCATTATAAAACCATAGCCCTTTTCTTCTGTCAAGAAAATGTACTACCTTTTGCTCACTGTGGAATGTGTCATTGGTTGTGGCATGCAACGAATAAGCTTGTTTCTAAAAGAGAGAACTGCTTACCAAATGAATGAAATACAGATATCATATTATTCTAGTGTTTGGTAAGTTTGACATATTAATCTTGCTTTGCTAATAACATGCCTTACTTACACTGTAGACTACAACCCTGATTGGACTGCTGAAGACAGCTAGGCTCCTGCGATTGGTGCGTGTAGCCAGGAAACTGGACCGCTACTCTGAATACGGAGCTGCAGTCCTCATGCTGCTCATGTGCATCTTTGCCCTTATTGCCCACTGGCTAGCCTGTATCTGGTACGCCATTGGCAATGTGGAGAAGCCCTACCTAGAGCACAAGATTGGCTGGCTGGACAACCTGGGGGTGTCCATAGGAAAGAGATACAACTACAGTGATCCTAGCTCTGGTCCTTCGATCAAGGACAAGTATGTCACCGCACTTTACTTCACCTTCAGCAGTCTGACCAGTGTGGGCTTTGGAAATGTTTCCCCAAACACCAACTCCGAGAAGATTTTTTCTATCTGTGTCATGTTGATTGGCTGTGAGTATGGTTTGGACATGTTCCACCATTATTCTCTTTCACAGTACCTTGAAATTGCTTATACTTTACATCATCCTGCAGAACAGATCATCTGTTCATAGCAACTAACAATGTGGTTGTGTGAGTAAGGGCAATAAAAATGCAAAGCAGCAAATAGATTTAAACTCGCCTCATTTATTTTCTATGTTTCAGCTTTAATGTATGCTAGTATATTTGGAAACGTCTCTGCCATCATCCAGAGGTTGTACTCTGGTACGGCCCGTTATCATGCTCAAATGCTGCGGGTCAAGGAGTTCATTCGCTTTCATCAGATTCCCAACCCACTGAGACAAAGGCTGGAGGAATACTTCCAACACTCATGGACCTACACCAACGGCATTGATATGAACACGGTAAATAATAAATAAATAACCACTTGCAATTTACAGTTTACAGTGGTTTGGACCCACTTCAAAAAAGCAGCTGTTATTTTTGAATACTTAATATTCTCTTTTTAAATCTTCTAAAAAAGAACTTTCTTTTCTTTGTCCGCTTTCCCTCTGGATTAACGTATCTTCACTGGTAAGAACAGGAGGTAACAAATTACTTTATTTATTTTCATGGCCAAATGGTAAACTGTGCCCTTCGCCTCTTTTCATTACCCAGTTTTTGCATGAATTTTACTAAAATAAATTAAATACAAATACTTTGTACTTTGGTGATGTGTTTAGATCAGGGACAGTAAAGAAATTCAAGTGGCAGGTTAGTTTTACCCTACCAATGATGTGTTTTTGCAATAGTATGATGAATAAGTGGCACCTATTCCTCATACTACTTTTGTATACTTTATTATGTACATGAATTCATTTAATGTCATTTTTTAACTTTCTCTAATAATACATTTGAGATGTTATTGTATGATTTATGTGCTTGTCTGTTGTAATGGTTCCATGACATGTTTATTTCCATGCAATGTCACCATTACTGCACTAGTTAGCTACTTCTCTTAGTAAAAGTACTTTGCTGCTCACAGTGTCCACTGGATTGCAGAGTGATTTTGACAATATCCAACCAGTCCTTTTGTGTATTTCATTTTACTGTGGGATTTTCTCTGCATCACAGGTATTAAAAGGTTTTCCTGAATGCCTGCAAGCAGATATCTGCCTTCACCTCAACAGGAATCTTCTTCACAATTGCAAAGCGTTTCAGGGAGCCACCAAAGGCTGCTTGAGGGCCTTGGCCATGCGCTTCAAAACCACTCATGCCCCACCCGGAGACACTCTGGTCCACGGTGGTGATGTGCTCACTGCTCTTTACTTTCTGTCCCGCGGCTCCATTGAGATCCTGAAAGATGACATTGTGGTTGCCATCCTGGGTAAATACTATCTCATATCTGTGTTTCCACAGTGCAGTTTGAAAACATGTGTAAAGTAATTGAAGAGTATTTACTAGTATTTGTATCTTCATAAAAGCTTAATTTGATAAGCACCAAAACTTTTTGTAAGTGTCTGTCATCAGTGTCGTGGCTATCGTGGCAGTTTACTTTCTTTTAAAAACTAGTAAAAACCCATATTCCACCAATTCAAAAAATGTCTGATCTTGAAAAAAGAAAGAAAAAAGAATAAATAAAGTAATTTTTGCATAATTATGTGTATATGGAAATTGGTAGAAATGACACTCACACTGTTGCCTCACACAATGCCAGTTTGTCATTTCTGTGTGAACAGGGGCGGAGCTAGACTCTCCCCACGGAGGGGGTGGGGAATTCATGAGGGGCCCACAAGAAATTGAACCTTACTAAGCTAAGCTTGCATACATAAAAACAAACATACAGCAAAAATGGACCACTTTCAAATACAAGCACATTACCGTTGAATATTTCAGAACAAAGGACAGGCAGACAGACAGCTGTCCATCAGCACCACCAGAGATGAACAGTAACAGGCAGGGGCAGCCAGGTGCACTACATCAGCATCACATCTTTAAAGCAATGAAATAAATATAAAATAGACACAGCGGTCCATTACAGCCACAAGGTCGATAACAAAGATATAGCAGTGTATGGGCTTACAGACATGGCCATCTAAAAGACAGGCCCTTTTAAATATATAGTAAACACGGAGACAAACGACAGCCAGACATGTGCTGATGACTTAGTTAAGCACAGTTAACATATTAGTTCTTCATGGTGGTAAACCTGCCCACAACTTTCTTTTTGTCAATGTCAATGTCCTGCTCCCTGCACAGCAAGGAGAGGTTAGACAGTCTGGCGTCATTCATACAGTAATGAAAATAACCTCAAAATTGGTTTGGCACTGGCATTGCTGATGGGAACAGTTTTATATTTTCTATGCAGAACTATATTGTCATCACTCAGTAAATTTCCCATCAAGCCCTATTTTGAAGTTTGCTATTTTATTTTGTTACTTTTGTTAACATTTTTGTATTCTAAAATACTAAATCTAAATACATTAAAACAAATTATGTTGCATCTTGTGATGTAAAGTTATAAGTGATAATATTGTTGAATATTGTTGGCACCCTTACCTATTGTCATAGGTAAGGGTGCGAATTTGTTTTGGCTGTAACTTAATTTGCTCACCGAAAAACAATAACAGCAAACAATTAGAGTACACTCGTGCTCACAGCCATTCTCTCCCTCTACAGTTCTCTGTGTGACACACATACTCTGTGCCATTCACAGTAACACAAACAGGCACTGTCACATGTAGGTGAACTGACTGACAAGCATGGCATGTTCTTGGAACCCTGGAAACTCAGTACATACTTAATCAGACCACAACAGTGAACTGATAACACATAACACAATAGGCTACATTATTCACCCCACTACAATATTTAATCGCTCACGGAGCAACACTGGTTGTGTCCTGGAGCAGCCACCCTCTTCTCCCTCCCTCTATGTGTTGAGTTTGCCTTTACTCTCAGGTCCTCCAGCTTATGACCACAGTTGGAATTAAGTTGATTGGAGACTCTACATTGACCATAGGTGTAACTGTGAGTGTGAAGTGTGAGTGGTTGTTTACCCTGCCTCTCGCCTCACGTCAGATAGAATTAGCTGCAGGTCCACCTGCAATCTTCAAAGTGTAGATAATGGTTTAAAATGAAATTGATGCAATTAATATACATTTGGCATTCCACCTTTTCGTTTTTGAGAAAGAAGTTGAATATCAATCATCCAATGTTTATTTATATAGCACTTAAACATTCAAAAGGTTAGCAGGAATAAAATAGACAGTAAAACACAGAAGAAAACCAATAAATCAAAAGAATAAGAATCAATAAAAGTAGAAAATGTACAATTAGGTACAGAGGGAAAGTGTCACCATGAATTTCAAAAGCCCGTCTAATTAAATATGTTTTGAGTTTACTTTTAAAAACTTCCAAGTCAGTGATGGAACGCAAATCATGGGGTATCCTGTGGTTAGGAGCAGGGACAGCAAAGAAAAGGGCACCCCATTGTTTGCATCTTGACCTGGGGATAATAAGGAGCTGCTGGCCTGATGAGCGTAAAACCCTGTCAGTTTCATGTGTCATTAAAATCTGCATTGAGGCCTTTAATGGTTTTAAAAGCAAAGATTAAAACTTAAAAAAAAATCTACTGGAACTGGAGCCAAAGAAGTTCGTATAAAACGTACAAACATGTACATTGTTGTTGGGATATGTATATACTGTATTATTTAATTAGTTGCATGACTAAGGATGTTTGACATTTGCTTTGGTTGGATGTAGAGATTCTGTTGTCATCAGATCAGGGGCAGGCAAACAGTGCATTTTCCAAATGTAGACAATTTTGCATATAATTACTTAGAAAGAGGCTCAGAGTGACTATTTCTCAAGTCATAACAGCAGCTAAACCACATCATGTTCACACTCTTTGACAAGCATAGTAAGGTGTGCCTGTCGTGCCCCCGTTTCGGGGCTCTGGGCAACAGGGCTGTTCATTTGACGAATCGGAGACGCTGACATTTCTATTAAGTGCCTCCATGAAAGGTTATTTGGTATTTTTAAAAAACCATAATAAAATAGCTGCTACATTTTTTGACAGCACAAAGAAAGAGTCAAAGCTGAAAAAGATGAATAATGAAAAAGGGCAGTAAAGGACTAACAACATTAAGTTCCAAATCTGAAATCATATTTTTCCATAGTAAAAGAGTAATAATTAATTCTAAATATTCATTACTCTTATTAGAATAATGATCTTCTTTTTAAGGGGTGAACCACAACCAGGTGCTATGGGCCAAGCTTGGATTAAACCTGCCATTATTCATGAGATGAATGCTCTCCAAAGCTGCACCTGACAGAATGGGGTTTAAGCTTAGCAAAAGCTGCTGCATCACACAAAACCCATTACTAACAAACACACTGGGAAAGTCACTGATCTCATAGATAAGCCCATTAATACTTATACCAACATAATGCTGTATCAGCACCATTTACTCCAATTCCTTTTTGGTTTTTGTACCGTGCTGGTATCAGCTAACAAATTTCCTCAGCCTCCTAATACTTTTTTTTGTTAGCAGTGCTGAAGCCTCCTTCTCTAATGTTGATATTGTCACAAACAAGACCAGTAGCATTGTTCCACTGGTGAGATATTACCCTCTTTCACTGCCACCCAAGCTATTGACTATTTAAATCCTTGCGCTGAGAGCTGTGTGTGGAAAGAGATACAGCATTCTGTGTGAGGTTGTCCTTTGTAGTAGAAAGGTGTCTGGTGCATGCTGTGAAAGGCACACTGGCTGCCAACATATCATGTCTCTTTCACCCGAACCCCTGCTCTCAAAGTTGGCATTTAGTGAACCCAGGGACCAATGGAGAGATTTCACAGTGCCTTTAATGTGGAGTTCTGGTCCATCACAAAAAAGATGGTTGTTTCAGCCAAGGAAACTCTTTCTCTTTATATAGTAGTTTGAAAAATAACGTTAATAATTTCGTAGACTTGCTCGAGTTGGCCTCTATCAAAAAATATCATCAAGTCCTGTCCTTTGAAGTTAAGTGTGTCAGTAGCAATCGAACCCTCCTTCCCCTTCCACATCAAAGTTGCTCTGAGTTACCATTTATTTCTTGGCATCAATAATGGATCAAAGATAGAAAGACAACTGATGCACGGGCCCAGGGAGAGTAAATCCACAGAGCAGACTCTGTTTGATTTCCTTTATTCACAAAACAATCATGTCTCAATACTTCTCTTTAGTATGCATGACTATTACAGGTAAAATTGACACGTTAAACTATTCTCAGTGAACCTTCAGAGAAGTTGCAATCTTTTTTTTTTCCAGTCATTTATATCTATACGTCTCTCTTTCTCTGTCACTGACAGGAAAAAATGACATCTTTGGAGAAATGATCCATCTGTTTGCCAAACCCGGAAAGTCTAATGCTGACGTGCGAGCTCTGAGTTATTGTGACCTGAGCACTATTCAGAGGGAAGATCTGCTGGAGGTGTTAGACATGTACCCAGAGTTTGCTGACTGTTTCTTCAACAACCTGGAGCTCACCTTTAACCTCAGAGATGAGTCTGCAAAGGTAGCTCATCATTACTCGGATGATGGGCGACACTTGTAGTTGCTGGTTTTTACTATGTAATCACACTGTCATGACCACTGTCAAGATCAATTTTTGTTGATCATCAAGCTGCTTTAGACCAATCAACGTTTGTCACGTTTGTCTTTAACTTCGGCTACAACCATGCTGCTCCATTTTATTTTAAAAATGCCCAATTTCTGCTCCAGATAGATTTTAACCCTCACAATTTTGTAGCCTTCAAGTTCCCAAAGCTGTGATTCAGATGGCGAGGGTCCAAAGAGCATGAAAAGAAGAATATCGTTTACACCAGATCCATCCAAAGGTAAACTAATCTGCAATGGTCAAGTATGACTGTGTTCAGATTTAAGTTGATGATTTGTTTTTTTATTTATTATTGTTCATGGAGTGCTGCTCGCTGAGAGCATCTATTCTCTGTGGAGCAGAGTATTGTGTTATTCCACTAACTCCTGTTAATTGCCATTCTACAGGGGAAAACGAGGAAGTTGTTAAAGATGTAGGAAGGGAGAGGGAGTGTAACCCGTGCCTAAAGAGATGTTCAGGAGTCCTATATTCCTCCTCACCCAACCCCCCAGTTCTGGACTCAGATCTTATTGTTAGAGACAGCTTGGAGAGAAGCCCATCTTTTGAAGGTAGCATGCAGAATTTTTTCTTTTTACTTATTAACTGTAATTATTTATGGAAAAGAAACCATTTAATTAGAGGCTACTATACTATAGCTACTATACTCCTTAAATCTACTGTGCAGAACTTTAGTTTCCCCATAGTGGCTGTGAGGGCAATTATACAAACATCAGTCTCCACTGAGGTTTGTCCTCACAGGTTATTGTGTTATCCTTTTTTTGTTGATTCTAATGCACTTTATCTGAAACATCAGAAAATGTTGTTGGACCATTTTTCTCTCCAGTCCCCACGCCAACCAGTCATTGCTGTTTCAAGTAAAATCCTAGTTTATTGTGAAATACTGACATATTAAGTGGGCAGTGGCTTAATACGCTCTCTTTAAACTTAGCGGTGACTTGGTTGCAACAGTCATTTATCTATTTATTATTTAAGTCCTCCACTCGTTTCAACATTTGCCAACTAGATCGTAGAACACCCACAAATATCAATGTGTATTATAGATTCATCAGCATGATTGTAACTACTGTTACTAGTTTCTTATTTTTGTGTTCACACCTGTATACCTGTATAAACAGCAGACAGAACAAGGACATTTTTTTTTTTTTTTTTACAACACAGACATGCAAACATAAATAAGAGACATGATATAGCTCTGCATTAATCTCTGAGTTTCAGGTATCCAACAATGATCCTTGTATAAGAGGTCCAAGCTTTTAAGACATTAAACACTTCATGTGACATTAGTTTTTTCAGTAAATCAAAGTGCTCGGCTTTTTTTCCTTAGCATGGGGTCAGGATCGGAGGTTTAAAACATGCTATAAACTCTGTCTACTCACCCTGAGTAAACATCTGATTTGGACCTCCATTCTGTATGTCTACAGTATAAATAAATAAATAGATAGAATCAATTTCTGAGTGACAAAAAGGCTGCTGTTAATTTCTAATGATGGACAGCCCCATCAGGGAAAAGTAACTTCCATCCTTGGTGAAGACATACAGAGCATGCAAGAAACACTGATATCAAAACAGCTCATCTTGGTAGTACAATGTCCGGCACAGACTGCTGCACCAGATAGTTGAATGCCTGACATAACCCACTGTGTCTAAAATCACAAAAGAGACTCAACCCATATCAGTGGAAAACAAGCTGAATACAACCAGGTGCCCAGCAGAGATAACAACAGGGTTAGTTTGCTACAGGAAAACCTTGCATGAACAAGAGCTTGATAAATGACAACAAAGAACCTATCCACAGCTCTCCTGTATTGATTAATTGCATTCTATTTTTGTGGGTTTTTTAGTGATGACGTTGTAGTGACGTTGTCCTGACCTACATGTAAGGATGTAAAGCTTGCGTGTTGGTTTGGCTTTCCAGATCTCGGCTGTGATAAATGGGCCTGTAAAAAACCTACAGGCTACCTGCATGAGTCAGCACAGTTCCAGGACCTGAGAGAGGATGATAATTCTGCCAGCGAAATCACCTATGGAGAGGTGGAACAGCGCTTAGGTCAGCTTCAAGAGCACTTAAACAGGTAGTTATTGTTAGAATCAGCATGCAGATAGCTGACCACATGTCCTGTGTTTGTTATAAACCAAATACTCAAGAATAGAATCTTTACCTCTTTCTAACCATTGTGTTACAAAAGTGCTTCTTTTCTTTTTTTTTCTTCAAGTAACATGTTGATCAAGTCTCACTTTTTCATTATATAAAGGTCTAGTATGTAAAAGTTTGAGACATCCAATGGTGAAATACAAAATGAAGGTCTTCTCCACTCAGTTGTACACTTCATGCAGGACCAGTTAGTCATATGCCCCAGTACACCAGTACTGCCTCACACCATTGCTGCGGGCAGATCTTTGCCACCTCCTCTCCAGCCTCCGCCTTTCTAGATCGGAGTTTAGCAGGCCCAAAAGTTTATAATGCGTTTCATTGTCTTGCTTTTTTTGTTAAAGGAAAGGATCTTTATTGTCATTATACAACCATAATTGCACAACAAAATTATGAGATCAGAATCACTGCGATTGAGCGTGCCACCACACAAGTATGGACTTAACCTGACAGAATGTACTAATGTACTAACCTGCACTACATACCAATGCTTACCACTAAGCCACCGCGCCGCTCGAAGTACATTTTGTATGGGGGTTTCCTGCATTGTGCTCCCTGTGTGACTTAGCATCCTGCTTGGCCATTTCAGGGAGCATCTAATGAGTAGGCCCACAAGAGCCAAGTCAAGCTGTATTTCACTCCACTCCTTGATAGTACATTGTGTAACTGTTAATCAGACTACCTGGTCAAATGATGGAAGTCTTCACTCAGAGTCACATGTGCAGCCTCTGCAGACATGTGAGGAGAGGACATTTGAAGGATACAACAAAATGAAATTGTTAGTGATTATTCTTATTGCTTACAGTATTCTATCCCTATATTTTCAGTTAGTGACTTAATGTTTATGGGTTGCTTTATTTTTTTTTAAGTTGTCACCTCCCACACTTCTAAAAGTAAGCATAACTGGCAGCCTGTAGTATAGTTTGACTGCTTCTGTGCATGAGTAGGTGGAGGAAGGAGCTGGCAGAAGCTGTTGTTGGAGGCTGGATCTACTGGAAACACAATGTACGACTGTGGAACCATATCCATGAGAATGAATTGGTACAAAAGGTGTTACAGTGCAGTGCTCAAAATATTAAACCAAGAACCAAGTATGTTTGAAATATCTTTGTTAAAATGTAATTTAATATGTTGCCTTTTTAGAGTAGATTTTTGTAGTTAACTATAAACCAACAGTTCAGTGACACACCTGAAATAGGCACACAAATGAACAGCAAGTGGTATTTTTAGCTGGAACTATGACAGACAAAGATAGACAGCATTAGGGAGACTGCAGTACTGAGCAGGTTCAATTTATTTAACAAAAATAATGCATTTTATCCTGTACACTCTACCTAACCTTGTTTTTTAACCTAATGTCATCTGGGTACTGGAGTAGCAGGAAATATTTTTTTTGTTTTTTGTAGCTTTGTCTGAAAGGATATGACAGGGAAAAATGTTGGTGTAGCAATTTTCTCCATAAAGCCATATAAATAGCCAAGAAAAATGCTTGTTACACCGGCAATGAAATGCCTACTCTGTGACTGCTTCAACTTCACATTAGACTAGACCCAGGAAATAGTGAGTGCTGCCTCGCAGTTCAACCAGGATAACAAAACAATTTGGTATTAAAAAAGGATATATACATAATTAAAATATGGTTCAGTATTACCCAGTTTTGCCTGATGACCTAAATATAGAGCTTGATCAGAGTTTTGTCATAATTAAATTGCCCAAATTAGTGTGATGCAGTCATTTCCCAAGTAAATGCTGAGTTCGCACCTCCTCCACAAAGCTCATTATCACTCCTAGCAGGAGCAGTGTCTTTTGTCTACTACTCCTTTCCACAACATAATCTGTCCACCATTGAGATGCAGAGGCTCCATCTAGTGCTCAGCAAATTATAATCAAGTGTGTTTACAGCCTGTAATTGATCAGAGTTACTGTATATATCCATATCATTTTCTCTGGGATTAATTGCCTTTCCGTGTCTGGCCCTTCTCTTTTTTGAGGCTGGAGTCTCAGCTGATGTCAGATATTCATACCATCCTGCAGCTGTTGCAGAGACAGCCACCACTGGGACCTCCAGCCTACAGCACTGTGACTGCAAGCCCAGACTATCACAGACCTGCTGTGAAGGTTCAGCCAGTTCCTCTGACTGCAAGCCACTCTTTTAGCCATGCAGGAAGTCAAGTAAGGAAGACCTCAACTTTTCTAGCAGACTATTTTTTTGGTTTTTCACACATTCATACATGACGCAGCTCATGCATCATTCAGTCCCTAGCAAAAGTAGAACATTTTCCATAATTTCATAATTTCTCCGCGATTCATGAAGTTGGATCAAGGCATGGGTTTAACCAGGGTGGAGACACAGAATAATTAAGTGCCACTGTAATTAAAAATGAAAAATAAAGAAACATGTGCTTAGCTGTATCAGTAGTAGGGATGTAACCATGCATTGAGAATTAATAAAAAAATCGATACAAATGCTTTCGCACCGACTTAAATAAAAAAAAGAAATCAAGCCACAAGGCAGGAGTAGGTACGTCTCAGAGTCACTGGTACAGATCATGAGATTTCACAACTGGTACAGTAGATGTTGTGCACCTAAGAACGGTCACATTACAGTATCTGAAAATTTCAGATACTGTAAAAGTCATTGGTGGATTTTTTTCTACCATGATGGAAAAACCTGAAAGCAGTAAATCCTGGATATGAATCCTGTAACCTTGCGTTTGAGATCTGGAGGAGACACCTGTCTCTGCGCTTTTACGCACAGAGAGAGGCTGCTCAGTGTGCGTTGTCCCTGGCCAGTGGACCCTCTGCCTCCACCGTCTACTGAGCCTCTGTCTCCTCAACAACGCAGACTGCAGTGGAGAAGGACTGGCACCGATATTTAGTCTGCATATAACTGATGAGGAAGAGGAGGATCGCTGAAGTGCATGTGCGCTCTCCTATTATCCCACATTATTTTCATTATTATAGCCATGCAGTATTACCTCGTGGCCACAAATGTCATCAGAAAATGTGTCATTAACATAAAAACGTAAAATGACAGCTATAAAATAGACCATGATGGAATTACGGACAGCAAAAAAAAAATCTAGCACAACCCCTGCAACTTACTTTTAATAATAAAATAAATAGTGATGTGCAGTGTTTCTGTTAAAGGAGCATTTTTTTGTATTTTGTTATTTAAGACAACAATTCTTATAAGTAAGGAATCATTTTATGTGGGTATAATAATAATAATATGTCTGTAGCTCATTTTGTTTTAAAATGATTGTAAAAAAAATCGGATCACGAATTATAAATCTTATTGAATCGTGAGTTAAGTGTATCATTACATCTATAATCAGTAGTGAGCAGCATGTGTGGATGAGTGTAGATTATGTGTGTGGTTGTTTATTAACCAAACCTGGAGGTGAGGAGCCTAGGATTGAGAACAAGTTCATACTTAGCAGCCTTGGTATGACAGTATACAGGTGCCGCCACTTTCCTCTAATGTGCCGGCACTTTCCTCAATGACTGAATGCCCCTGCAAGAAATGATCAGCTGACCTTAGTAGAGCAAGTGGAAATGGAAAGGTCATCACACTGCCACAGTTTTTCTAATGCTATTCATAGGAAACAATCTGAGCCACTTTCACATATTTTCTCACTGTGAATCTATGCCATGCAATCTAAGTATTCTAAATGCCCAAAGTATGTTTCTCATTCAAAAAAATACAATTCAACTGCAAGCTTACAATGTTTCTGTTCTAAGCTTAAATCTAAGTTAAAGAAAATAGTAAAGTGAATCATAGAAAATTGCAACTGTTTACTTGAATTGGTCCTGTTCTCGCCCTATGTCTGTGGTTTTTTTTATTTTGTTTGTTGTTTTAACTTCCGATAGTTCTCAAGAGACTTCCATAAAGGTTAAAAATGTCTTCTGTTGCTCTTCTTGTTAGGACCCGAACCATAAACTGGAGAGTACCATTCAGGAATCCAAAGACTCTATGTTGAGCCTCTCCACCATGAATGCAGCCATTGAGGACAGCCTTACAGCACTGCTTGTACAAAGACCCACAGACCCTCAACAGCAGCAGCAACAGCAGCTGAGTCATCAGATCACAAGGCATCAACAGTCTGCGTTAATCCTTCTTCCATCTGAAACATCTTCTACCTCCCCTTCCTCCTCATTCCCTTCTGACTCCAACCTTAACACTTCTGGATTCCATAGAGATGTTTCAGACTCAGAGTTTCCAGTACAATAAAGTTTTCTTCAGCACAGTGTTATAATATCTAGGTTGTAATGCTATAATAATTAAGTAGCAACTTATTTTATCTGCATGTTGGCACAGACATATGTAATGTTAATTTACAATGCCTTGGCGATAGAAATAATATTTTTGTTCATCATTGCATGTCGATAAAACACTGTCATAACAGATTGTTTTCTGCAGTTATCAGTTTTAATAACAATGGTTGCTTATTGTAATAGTTATACTATATATCCACAGGAGCCCTCTGATTCACATTTCTCACTCAAAATGTACTGTAGATGTCTATCCAATAAGGCTGGACCTGTTCAACCCAATGGCGTTTATAGCCGCGTCATAAAATCTACTTAAACATCAAGGGTGCTGTTTAAGAGCCTCCACCTGGTTGTGATAGAGCACTACAACACCTAACCACCTTACAGTACAACAAACCAGGCTTTATACTTCAGTTGCCTCTAATAGGCTGTGTAATCCTCCCTGTGTGACTTCACCCAGTGTACATTCAGTGGGTGGGGTAGTCCTCTTACCCATTATCGTGAACTTGAGATCACTGTCAAACACAAGCACCAGTGATCTTAGCCATCACAGAGGAGTCATGTGTTTTAAAAGTAAAAAGAGCTGACCTACCTCACACTAGGCTGGTCCTACAGTCCAGTATACTCCAGGATATAGGCATTAGTCCCACATATAATTAGGGTTTCCTCCTTGTGTCATTTTCAGAGCCAGAAAATGCACCCATGGTTACTCTGTATGCTTGACAAGTATCCAGGAAGTGATAAAAATAGTAAATTATGGCATGATTCTACCTGATACAGGAAATTCTACAGAACCTAATCATTGATCAATGAGTATGTTGTTGTTATTAGAGCCAATTAGAGTATAAAGCCTGCAGACAATACACTTAAAGACTCTACCTCCTAGAGGCCCCGAGACTGCAAATTCATTCCTGCAGCTGTCAGTGTAATACAGTGTTATTACAAAGGTGTAAGATGGTGCAGTGCAGAAGGTGCAGTTTTCTTATTCTTAGCTGTTTGCCTGTCTACACTGAAGTGCAACTCAGGGGTTATGGTCAATTGCACTGCAATATTTAGATCAGTATGAAGTATACTGTAGTTCTCTTCTTCTTTAAAATATGTGCATTATTTCTGTGGTCACTGATGTGCATCTACTGTATTACATGTAGCCAAGAGAAGACAACATACATACTTGTCCAGGCAGACATCACTGACATGCAGGTTTCTGCTGTTTTCCCAGTGATAGGCCTTGGACAAACAAGTGTGATTTAGGCATTTCTACATGGCAGTGCATGTGATTTATATCTCATTACTGTTTGCACTGCTTATGAGCCCAAAGTAGCACATTAAAAACATTAAATGATGTCAGCACATTCTTTTAGAATGCACTTAGACGGTGTACAGGGAGTAGAGGGAGTAGGGGTGACTGAAAATTCATTGAAAGTCAGTATATATGTGCAAAATCAGGCCCCAGAGAGTGTCTCGTGCCTATACAAGCAATCCAAATGCTAAGTCAGCATTTTCATTCATATCGTATCTTAACACACAATAAGTCAGTGTTTCCTGACTGTGTCTTGTGTGCATGTTTTTTTAAAGACCCATTCATTCAGAATTAGGTGTGTTGCTGCAAGACAATATCTAAAACATGCAGGACAGTGTTCCCTGAGGACCTGGATTGGGAAACACCGCGATAAGTCATCTGATTTCCCTTTGCTGTTTTTGTTTGCGATGTACATTACATATATTATGTTGCTAGACAGTTGTTAGGAACTATTACATCATATTGCCAGATGTTTAAAGAAAATCATTTTTTAAAAGACCTGAGTAAAATATATAAGAAACTCTTTATGTAAACAGTAGTACATATGTTTGTTTAGAAGATGTCAGAGCAATAAATTAAAGCACTTGCAGTTGTGTCATGTTTTTTTCCCCTCTGTTTTTTAGTCCATATGGACAAATAATGCAATATTTACTCACTGTATGTGGAACTGTAGTGGAATAATCAATATAATTTTTTTCCGTGAGTAAAATATTTCTGCCACAGTACAGATTGTGCTTTCAGTGATTAATTTTGATTATATCTATCTCTATTAATAATTCAAAATACATATACTGTACATTTAAAAGAATGTAGAACACTTTTGCTTATGGACAACGGGCTGGACAGTTAACACCATTATTGTTGATAGTGCACTTCTACTACGGGCAATGTCCAAAATGAAAGATATTACAGTTATTTGATAAAGACAAAATTGTGATCAACAGCATCATGATGACGTTTCAGGAATAATCACTCATCCAACTAATTGTGGATCATAGTGCAACAGCAATTACTGAGTTGTTTACCAAAGATTTATTAAAAATGACGCATAAAATGTTGTGAAGTTGTGATGACTTCATCAAACATATATTGTATCTCTATATAGTTTATACTGTACCTTTATATATAATATATATCATATTATACAGTGTGATGCAGAGTTCTACAGAAATGCAGTGCCCTTATGTACAGTTTTGTGATGAGTACAGATTAATGAATAGCAGAAACAAGTGTGTTTTACTACACGGGAAAATGACAGGTTGACTGTTGATCAATACTCCCATCTAGTGGCCAGTTAAATAGTTGGGGATTTTTGGAGAAATGAAAGTGAAACGTGACATTGTTTAAAGCGCTGGCGAGCGATGGCGTCTGCTACAGACGAAAGCCTCGTTAAAGTGAATCTCATTGAAGACTTGAGGCCGAGGCTGCGGTGGCTCGTGGTGGTGGACCAGCTTCTGGATCATTTACACTTCATGAAGAGCGATCAAAGGGAGCAGATCCGGCAGAAGGCGAGGGCCGAGGGTAACGTAGCAGCCGCGGATCTGCTCATTGACTTGCTCATCGGGGGGCCACACACAGAAGGCTGGTTCAGGACGTTTATAGATGCTTTGGTAAACTCTGGATGTGACTATGCAGCGGACTATATGCAGGGCAACCTCCCAGAACCTGCAGAGGAGGCAGAGAATGAGCTCTGTGTCTGCCTCATCCAGATACTGGCCCCCAGTCTAGTGGAAATGAAGACTGAAGATGTGTGTTTACACTGTTTTTCTGAAGGCCTACTTTCCCAAGAAGAGTCTGAAATTGTGAGTTGACAGTGCAATGTGGTGAAAGGAGACCTGTCTGTCAACCACCAGTGACATGCTTTGACTAGGGGGCAATCCGTTATCCAAGAAATACTGTATAGGATTCCTTCATTGTCACAGTATTATAAATACAATGAAATTCAGGTCCATTACCTGACACAGTTCATTTGCACTGTGTACTGTTTCTTGTTCAACTTTGACCACAAGATGGCAGACAAGTGCCCTCATCTGTGTTGCACAGCACCACACCTTATTGCACAACAACCAGTCTAATCCACTTAATATGTTTCAGGTTAAAGCTGAAATAGCAAACAGAGGACCCAGGAGTGGGGCCCGTGAACTTCTGCGCAGCATTGTGAGAGGTCGCCCTGGGTGGTTTTCAAAATTTCTCCACATTTTGCAGATAACTGAGCACCAGTACCTGTATGAGCTGACTGGAGGGTCACCTGCCACCTCTGGCAAACAAGGTGACTTTGCCAGAGCACACACCCATCATGGGGAATGCAATTGGGCAATCTGTTGGCCTAGAAAAAGGTTTTTGACAACTGCTGCAGGAAGTAAAGTTCCTTTCATGGGAATTTCAACATTATAAACAATTATCAGCGCAAACATAGTATTTTTTAATCACATTTAAGGTTATAATTCTTCTATTCTTCTTTGCCATAAAGATGAAACTACTGGAGATGAAGCTGCCGCACAGAAGAGCCCAGTAGAAGTTGAAAGCGGTGACAGTCAGAAGTTTAAGGAGAGCAGCTTTACCACAGATCATCAGGATGAAGGTACAGGTCTTGCTGAGTACTTGCTCACCCATTTGTTGTGTTCGTCTATGTGGATAGATTTTCACCTTATGTTTAAAGGTTTCATTGACATGTTAAAAAAATTAATAAAACTGTTCATTATTGGGGGTTTTCCTGACATTTACTGAACCTCAGGCATGTTAATCTGAAACTAACTGCATACCTAGGAAATGTTGTTGGACTCTTTATAAGAATCTAGATGGACTGTCCTTTTAACAGCTCACGATGTCAACTAAGCCCAGATTTATTGCCTGCTTTTTTTTTAATCGTTTTACAGACCTGTACGAAGGAGCGAGCAACGAATCCGAAAAACTGAAGCTCTCACAACCAGGTGGGAGATGGAGTCAGCCTTTGCTCACTGTGTATATTTTTAAAATCGAAAAATCTACTCATTCTTCTATTCTTCTTTGCCATAAAGATGAAACTACTGGAGATGAAGCTGCCGCACAGAAGAGCCCAGTAGAAGCTGAAAGCGGTGACAGTCAGAAGTTTAAGGAGAGCAGCTTTACCACAGATCATCAGGATGAAGGTACAGGTCTTGCTGAGTACTTGCTCACCCATCAATGAAAAAATATTTTATATCGATGTCACACTGACACTGATGGGCAAATGGGAGAAGTAACCAAATTTGGACACATACCCTGTACAGTGGACAGTCACTTACCATTTGTTGTGTCCGTCGATTCCGAAAAACTGAAGCTCTCACAACCAGGTGGGAGATGGAGTCAGCCTTTGCTCACTGTGTATATTTTTAAAATCGAAAAATCTACTATGTTATGCCCTCACTGTTCACACATAAAAACCCATAGAAAATGTACATCGGATCTTTTGATGCTGTGTCATATTATAAAGGCAGGATGTAGCCAGAATGTAAAAGTGTCCAAAGAAAATGTCCCATGTGTGTACCATGATCAACCACATAGAGGTCAAAGAGAACAGCGCTTCAAATTAAAACCACATGTCGACTCCACATTGTGTAAGAAATGCAAAGAAGATATTAAATTCAAGTTGCTGTGAAGTGAGGCACTCGTCTTCTCCTCTGGGTTTATATCATGCTGACGTTGTTACTGCATCAGCGTCATGTCTTTTTGCATTATGTGAACTTGATGTCCATATAGTACTTTATACACATGAAGAGTGCTTTATAGACATGAAGAGTCTTACTGGGTACAGTGTTGTTTTTTTCTAAATAGTGTGAGTAATGTCGTACTGATCTGTTGCAGATTACATCTATGACAAGACTGTCCGGAAGAGTTGCATGTGCAGGATTATTTTTGTGCTCTCTCAAATTAGTTTCACTGGACTAAATCACATTAAAAACAGGCCTGTGGATTTTCTGTTCTTCTTGAAATGATATTAAACACTGATTGTTGACTTCCTTTCTCTAATAAGTTTAGTGCCTGGACCTCACAGGCCTCTGTTTACTTTTTAAAGCACTGTCTTTACATCCATACAGTCATATTTATGGAGTTGTTTGAAATTTGCCTTTATCCTCTGGCATGTTGAGTCTGACAGGGAAAATGAAAAGCTGTCTGCACTGAGGAAACACTGTGGGGGTTGGAACTCATAGCTGAGGGAAAATGTAGATCTTGGAGCTGATGGGAAAGGGGTGCATGCATGTTTTATCCTCAGCCCAGCCTCCACAGAGCATGTGAGTCATATCCAGGCAGCAACTAATATGCTGACTTAAGTGGAACATATGAAGCCTGCTGTTATTAAAAACATTAACTAATTTCACATGATAAAATGACACACCCCTAGCAATTTAACAAAATCTAAATGATAAATGAATACAGACAAATGTAAGTTTGTGCAAGGAAAACTGAGCCTGTTTTTTTTTTTTTTGATTGTTTTAGGGAAATCTTTGGCTGTTCCGTTTTCTTACACAATGGCTTACATATTTTTATTTGGACTTGGACTGTAACTAGTGATGGGACAGTGTACAATATTATCGCTCATCATGATTTAAAAAAACACTATTCTTTCTTCATTTTTTTCATTCATTCTTTGCACTTTATTTTACTTGGAAGTCACACTGAGACTAAACTTTATTATTTATTATAACTACAAGTGAGGCCGAGCCAAGACAGGACCAATTAGCAGTTGGACAACCAAGTAAACAACAGTAAAACATCAGAAAAAAAACAGTATGTTTAAAGCACATTGCAGTAGGCAACACCAGATTTAGGAGAACTGCATGGAATTCATGACTTTATTAAACAGGACATGTTCATAATTGTTCCATTATTTTTAGTTTTTTGTGAAATAAGTTTTGACTTCTCAATAGCACCAGTGAGAAAACATTCCACTAAACCAAAACCACCAACAATGACAAGCACAGTATTTTTACTGCTAGTGCTGCCTGTAACTGTGAGTTGCTGACAGGGAAAGAAGTTTTGTCTAAACCTTTGCTCTGTACTACAGATGGAACTGACCCAGTGTCGACAATTGGAGGCCCAGAAAATACCGATATTGGTCTTCGAGATTATCAGGTGGACGTTGCAAGACCTGCCTTGGAGGGGAAAAACATCATCATATGCCTCCCGACAGGAAGTGGTAAAACCAGAGTCGCAGTTTATATTACAAAAAAACATCTGGACAGCAGGAGAGCAAAGGGGCAGTCTGGGAAAGTAGTTGTCTTAGTGAACAAGGTACTAAGTTTGTGAAGTGGATTTATGGCATTGCACTATTATGTCAACCTACTTCTGTCCATTTTCATAGCAGAAGAAGACATTTTCATCTCTCAGCCAGTTTGTACATGTGGGTCAACTCATTACAATTTACAAACCATAAGGTTTAGATTTTCCTCTCCACTTTGTTACTATTTGGCACCTACAGCATGTGATTCACTCTGCACTGAAAAAAAGCCTCCTGATCCATTTTGGATCAAAGGTTTTCTGGCTATAAAACTATTTTGTTGAGAAATGGTATTCTGTGAGACTGAAACATGACAAGTTGTGTGTCTTACCTGGTCAGTTTGGTCAATATCTATGTGTGCCAGACTGTTGTCATTGACTCTGCAGTTGTAGTGGTCATGAATAATCACTTTTTTAAAAAAAATTATTACAAATTTTGTAAGTATTGGAAACTATTTTTATTGATAGTTACTTCTATTTGTTAAAATTCATTCTAAAAATGTATTTTTGCTGGCGTTTTTCACAGGTTCCTCTTGTCGAGCAACATTATTCCACAGAGTTCCTTCCATTTCTGAAGCACACATACAAAGTGGAGAGGGTCAGTGGAGACTCCCAGCTGAAAATCTCTTTCACAGAGATCGTAAAGAAAAATGACATCATCATTTGCACGGCCCAGATTCTGGAAAACTATTTGGAGAGGTCTAACAAAGGAGAGGACGAAGGGGTGAACTTAAGTGGTATGTCTTTACAGTGTGATTATACGAAAGCCCATGAATTGTTTTCTTTAGCTTCAGTAAAATTTACTGCAAAAGACATGTAAGTGAGGCATCAGGAAAAACTGTCTAGGCCTAAACCACAATCACTGACAAGCTTTGGAACAAAAATACCACTCGGAGGACTTGTCTCCACAGCATCTCCCCTGATGTTACCTGACAGGATCTGTCAAAGTATTCCAGCTCTGCTGTTCACTCCTGTTGGCGCTCACCACTCCAGGGTGGAATAGCCAACCTCAGTGGAACATATGCTGTTTGCTGAAACGCCTCAAAGCGTGTGCTCCCCCCCATCTCCTGGTTTCCAGGCCACACGTCTGTTCAAGCCATCAGTGTGTGGCTGATCAAATTCACATGAGAGCTTCTATCACCCACAGAACATCAAGCTGCCACTCTTTTCCTCCAGGGACACATTTGTATCACTCTGAGTGAACTTGTGTATGTGAATGATTATAGTTCATGTATACCAGTCGTGTGCACTTTTGCAAAACACAAAGTAGCTTGAGTTATTTTTGAAGAAGACAGTTTTTCATTTTATGATTTTAATTTTAATTTTAATTGTGTGACTTAAACTGCTGCATCAAATGTTTCTGGAAAAATGCTGACATCCTGAAGGAGGCTCTTTCCTACAAAGAAATGCTATAATCTGTGAAGGGAATCACCTCTCTTAAAAAAAAAATACTTTCATAGTGACTAGTAGTAGTCTTACTAAACAAAAGTCGTTGTGATTCTTACTTTAAATGCAACAGTCACCTTACTCCAATAAACGTCCATTACATTTTTGTCTTTATGTAGATCTGACGCTGATTGTAATAGATGAGTGTCACCACACTCAGAAAGGAGACATCTACAACCACATAATGATGCGTTACCTGAAGCAGAAGCACAAGAATAGGAGACTGAAGAAGGAGCAGAAGGAGCCAGTGGCCCTTCCTCAGATACTGGGCTTGACTGCTTCACCGGGGGTCGGAGGAGCCACAAAAATGCATAAAGCAGAGGAGCACATTCTGCGGGTAAATGCCATTTCATGTTACTGTTCTCTGTATCTGCCTATTCAGATGATGGTTAGCACAGATTAACCCCTGCAGAGAAAATCTTAACCATACTGATCCACTTTGACCACTTTAATAAAAATACACATTTAAATAAATTAACAATGTTAGGTGGAAAAAAAAAATTAATTCTGCATCAATGCAGTATTTTATTAGATTGTCTTAGAATGTACATCCGTGTACAGTATTTTCAGTTTCAGTTTCTCATCATTGTCCATTTTAATAACCCCTCCGTTTCTCCACCCAATTCATGGAGGCTCCTGTTTATCCAGCCGAGCTGGATCCAGCGTTTCACCCTGACCTTGCAGAAAAGGCAGTCATTAAGCTTCCACAAAAGAAAGAGAAATTAAAGCATCCATTTGGTTGTAACTCAGACATACAAAAGTTAAGAAGAAATAGACAAAGAGGAATCATTTTGATTCAGAAACCAATACTGGTTTATGTCTCTTTCATAGATTTGTGCAAACCTGGATGCTTCCAAAATCATGACGAGGAGCCTTGGGGATTATAAAAAGGAACCAAGAAAAGTCACGCTAACTATTGAAGACAGAAATGAGGTACATTTGTTTTTCAGTCTTTTAATGTGGTTGTTTTAAAGGAACGGCAGTAAGACTCTTTTGTTTTATATTTTCCAGGATCCCCTCGGTGATGTAATAAAGAAAATCATGAATGCCATTCATATTCATGCCCAGCTAAGCCCCAGCTGTGAACTTGGTTCTCAGAATTATGAACAATGGGTTGTTGATAAAGAGCGAAAAGGTAAGTACGGGTTACAGCATGCATTATTATCCTCGTGCACGTTAACACGTTCATCTGAAATGTGTTTTAATCCCATTTTCAGCTGCAACAGAGGACGATCATAAAGTACGGGTTTGCGCAGAGCACCTTCGACAGTACAGCGAGGGCCTGAATCTCAGCAACACCATTCGCATGTGTGACGCTTTGAGTTTCCTGAATGAATATTATGACAAGGAAATAAAGAGAAAAACAACCCCAGATGACGAGCAGATCATACATATCACAGACACTGAAAGATTCCTGTTCAATTTGTTTAAAGGTATAGTAATCTTCTGCCACCCTGACTTGTATTAGTGAGAAGCAGATCTTGGCTTAACAGCTTGTTCGCACTGCAGCCATTTTGACACAGCAGGAAAATCATCATTAATGTAATCAGTAACACCTGTGCTTTTTCTGCTAAAACTCTCTCAGCTCTCATATCTGTTCGGTGAATTAGCACCTATCTTAAACCAATGGAACAAGCACAAAACCGGCTCCTCTAAAACTGATTATATGGCATGTTTAACCTGGATAAAAATGTCCAAGACTACACATTTGTTGTTCAAAGCAACAAACAAGAGTCAGACAATTATAAGTGTGACTGGATGTCATCTTCTCTCTTGCATTTTTGCCAAACTACAGACTTGCCGTAGCAACATATTTACAGACGTACACGAGAGATGTATCAGTCTGCTCTACGCTAGAACATGTATATTTCCTTCAACCTCTAAAATAATAGTAATAATTTACCTCAGATGCATTTGTCCTGCAGAGAACAAGGAAGAGTTGCAGAGGCTCGCAGAGAATCCACAATATGAAAATGACAGCCTGTCAAAGCTAAGAAGTAAAATTCTGCATGAGTTCAGCAGCAGGGAGAAGGCCAGAGGGATCATTTTCACCAAAACACGTCGCAGTGCTATCGCTCTAAGTCAGTGGATTCAGGAAAACCCCAAGTTTGCTGACATTGGCGTAAAAGCCTCATATGTTATTGGGGGAGGAGACCAAAGTGTTGTCAAACCAATGACCTCTGTGAGTGAACACTGATCAAATGATCCTACATTGGCCTCTAGTATCCTTTGCACTTAAAGGGATCGTTCAGGTTTTTGGAAGTCTGGTGGTATGAGGTACTGAAACATTATCAACAGTGACTTTGTCAAATACAGTTCCAAGCCCCACAATTTCCGTCTGTGATAGCTTAAGAATATATTTGCTACAATTTCTTGCCATTAAAAACTGAAATTTCTTAAATAATTGATTGTGTATCACAGTGCACAGAAGTTTTTAATCCACTGGTTCCTCCATCAGTAGGTTGATATTTGTTATCTTGTGACTTTGTTTTGATTTGCCAACTGACATAAACAAGGCAGAAGTAGGTCATCTGCCCCCTCACCCAATGAAAAATAGTTTTAAGTGAGACATTGTGCAGCTTACAAACTAACTTTTTTTAGATGGACCTTTTATTAAGAGGATATAATGAGTTTTTCCTTCTGTCCCTGCTGGCAGCTATGTTATTAGCAAAAGAGATTGTCTGTATCCCAGGCTGAATCACAGAAAAGGCGGAATGCTCGGCAGCATGCTTAGGGAAATCAGTGTTGATGATAGTAGTAATACCTTATACCACCACACTTCAAAAAACCTGAACTATCCCTTTAAAATGCAGCGTATATGTAACCTTCCGACCACACTTGTGTGTTGAACAGGCAATGCAAAAGGACGTGTTGAAAAGGTTCCACAAAGGTGACATCAACTTGTTGGTTGCTACTACAGTAGCTGAGGAAGGTTTGGATATACCAGCCTGTAATTTTGTTATCCGGTATGGCCTTGTGACCAATGAGATCGCAATGATTCAGGTCAGTGATGTCTGTAAATGGACCTGTAGTTTATATAAAAAACTGCTGTTGAATAATTTGGGCGTTCATCTTTTGAACCGTATTGACTCAGTCATTTTGTTTTGCAGGCTGAAGGCAGAGGAAGAGCTGAGGACAGCAGTTACACTTTGGTTGAGGTGAAGAACTCGGGGGTGGCAGAAAAAGAGTGTGTCAATGAGTACCGCAAAAACATGATGAACAAAGCCATTGAGAGAATTAAAGCCTTAAATCAAGAGGACTATGAAAAACGGGTATGTTTGTTCACTTTGGTATGTCTGTGGAACAGAATTTACACACTGCACTGTCTTCGCACTGACGCTTTTATTTGTCCTTGATCAGATCATGGAGTTTCAGATTCAGGCAATAATGGAAGAGAAAGTGAGAATGACAAAGAAAAAGCAGAAAGACATGAAGACTGAGAAACCGTCTGAGGTGAAGTTCAGCTGCAGAGGCTGCAGCAAACACATCTGCACTGGTGAAGACATCCAGATCATCGAAAACATGCACAGAGTCAATGTTACGGCACAGTTTAGGTGCAATTTAAACTTCACTTTTGCATTATTCTGAACTGTTAAAACAAAAAAGTGCATCTTACTGTTGTGATTTTGCTGTGATTCTTTCAGTGAACTATACATTCAGAGAGAAAACCCCTCTCCGCAAGAGCGACGTCTTGATTTGGAGACCAATTTCTTCATTGCATGCAAGGACTGTGGGCAGGTAAATGTATTTCAGGTTTTCGGTATTGATGTTTTTCAGTGTTTAGTTTACTTTGTTTAAAAAGAGAGAAATTATGTTTTTATGAAATCCTATTTATGGACACCTTAATATCTTCTTTCCAGACATGGGGAGTAATGATGGTGTACCGTGGGATTGAGTGCCCCTGCCTCCATGTGAAAAACTTTGTGGTGACACTCAGTGGCAAGAAGATTGTGAAATGCAACAAGTGGAATGAGCTTACCGTCAGGTTTTCTACCTTTGACTACGCCGAATATGCAAGCCGGATAGCTGAGAGCTCGGATGATGAAGTGACAAAATGAACTGAAACAGCTAGGTGCAGGAGACTGTTAAAGCACCATGGTTAGAAACACTCAAATGAAGCCACATGTCATTAGCTTGCTGCCAAACGCCAATTAATTACAGATTTCTTTTTATACATTGCAAAAATGTGTCGCCGTCAACTCAGTCCCTTGAAACACCTATCCATTAAGCTTCATTTGAGGGCGAGAATTTTACAATTTTAACATTTTACTCATGTGATTTCTTAAATGTCTTGCCTTGCACTATGAATTATATAAAAATTTAAAGGTGAAATGCTGTAACAACATTACATAGATAGCTGGGCATTGTTGTAATAGAATTAACTGGAAAAGTAATAAACAATTTTCCTCTCAAACCTCTGAAGTCTCATGAGATGTGAGCCACTGATCGCCCCTTAGAGACCACCTGTCACCACACATGCAGACAAACAGATGCTGATGAGCCGCCGTGAAATTCAACTGTTAGTGAGTCACAATTACTGAGCCGGTCAGAGCTAAATATAGGAAAACAAATATATATTTTTTTGTGAACTAGTATGGAAAGGTGATCTGAGTGGTTAAAGTACGTGGATCCTCAAGTGATAAAACTATCTAGTTTCAATGCTTTTATACAGTTCTGACACTGTATAGGTGTTCACACACAACACTCTTTTCTGTTGGGCATTGGATGGGACCTTAAAGAAAAATAAAGTTGGTCATTACGACTACACATTTGTCCATGGATGGCACTCTTCAGTTTGAGAACAAGATATACAAATAATTGTGACACCCTGATCATCATAATTTTTCCGCAGTAGACCCTTTCACACTAAAATTAGCGGGAATACCGCAGCACTATCCCAGCACGTTGCAAAACATAATGTTTGCTACATACGTTCAGGACTAACAGTAAACGACTTTGCTAAAATCTGGAAAATTAATGTGCGTTGTAGTGTTGCACCAAAAATGGCTTTGCATCACTGCTAGAAACCGACAGTTGAAGAAGAAATGTCCTGTTGCACCAATGTCCGAAGCTGATGAAAACCTGCACACATTGCAGAGAAGGGAGGAAAAAAAGGAAGAGGCTGAACAAACCACAAACCCAATGACAGAGGAAGAGTGTACAATACATGGGCAAAAGTAGGTGTTTCAATCAGGCTTTGGCCTTGGCACCTCATCTTCAGTGAAGGGCAATCTTAATGCTTCATCATACCAAGACATTTTGGACAGTGTTATACTTACAACTTTGTGGCAACAGTTTGAGGACTGCCCTTTTCCATTCCACCATGACTGTGCCCCAGTGCACTAAGCAAAAAGCTATAAAGACTTCATTTGATGAGTTTGGTGTGGAAGAACTTGACTGACCCGCACAGAGCCCCGACCTCAACCCCATCGAACACCTTTTGGGATGAACTGGAACAGAGAGTGTGAGCCAGGTCTTCTAGTTCATACACGTATATATTTGTCTTAAAGATGGGGAGGGGGGTCGCCGATGTTCAATCTTGCCCAGGGCATGAAAATGTCTAGTGCCGGCCCTGCTGTTATGTTCTCAATAATAAATCCCCAATATAATAAACCCCATGTCCTCTTAATTACCGTGATTTAGAAAATCAACATTATTTCTACTCCTGGTAAACATAAAATTGGGAGTATGACTTTTTTTTTTTTGACTGAGTGAGTGAGTTGTTGGATGAGTTGCGCCCTCGTTGAAAAAAAAAAAAAAAGACACTTCCTAAATTGCAGCAAGTTGTGCGCTCTTGGAAAGTTGCAGACTGTGCCGCTGACTTCAGGGACTCATCTCTGTCTGGTGTCGGGCTCCACTCAGGAATGCAGCGGCAAGAATGAGAAGTCTGCTTCATGGTCTAAAGTAGGGAGAGGCTCACTTTTCTCGTGTTTCCATGGTTTATTATTTTCAGAGTTGTGAAGTTCCGGGTGTTTTCACTGAGAGTATGTTAACTCGGCTGCTTGTCAAAGAATTTACTGTCAACTCAGCGTCAGCGACCTGTAAGGATTAACCCACTGAAGACTGGGATCCTCACTCACTGCGACTCCATCTGCATCATGGTCAGTATAATAAAGTCTGCTGCTGTTACGCTTCAGCATTAGAGGAACAATTGCATATATATATATATATATATATATATATATATATATGAATGAAGCTTTGATTTCTTTGATTAGTCTCGATTTTGGGGAATCAGGCAGCCATTAAACAAAAACCTGCAGCGTTGGCTTGTGTTGTGTAATTTGTGACAATATTGGTGTAACTTTGTTTGTGTCATCATTTCAGGGCTACAGTAAAGTGCTGTGGGGGGTTTTAGGGGCGGCTGTCGTCATCATGTTAATAACAATCCCAGCAGTTTATTTCAGCAGTAAGTCAAAAAGCACAGGCCTATCTCTGTCTTTGCATGTGTTTGAGTGTCAACATCATCACAGACAGCTTTGGTCAAACGCCATGTTTTCTTTCTTTTTCCCTTTTCTTTTCTTTCTTTCTTTTCTTTTGTGCATGTTCTCAATTTCAGTTTTTGTCAAATTCTCCCCCCCCTTTTTTTTGCCCTGTGAACATGTTTCCCATTATCTTGGACTGTTCCACTTTCATGTAGTGAAAAAACATGTGGCACAGCAGTAAAACCTAATGATTTATGTAAATAGTTTGTGTCATGGGAGTTGCATGCTGATGGAAGCTGTAGTTCAAATAGCGCCACCGTGTGGCGGAGGATGACACAATTCAGATTCCACAGCACAGAGATAACACAACAGTCTCTGTGTGATGTTCGTTATGAGCATCCGTCTGTGGTGATGAATTAATGCGTCGTGTTCATAATTTCAGAACCTGGTGCAACCAAAAGGCCATTCACACTTGACGACTACTTCAATGACACCATTAGGTGGAAATCCTACAATTTATATTGGATATCAGGTGAACAGTAGTGAAATCAACTCTCTTATGCAGGCAGTTTGGTTTTTTTGGGCCACATGAAATATGAATCATCATGTTTGTATTTATTGTCCCTTCTATCTGCAGACAAGGAATATTTGCACAAGGCTAGAGATGGGAACGTATTTCTCCACAATGCTGAGACAAAAGAGGAGTCACTATATCTGAGCAATTCCACCTTCGTAATAAATACAACCTTTTCTGATATAATATTTTTGTAAGGATAATTTTATCAGTGTAGAATAAAAGTTAATGCTTATATTTCCACTGTAGGCCCAGGTGGATGCCACAGATTACATGCTGTCTGGTGATCGTAAATACATTGCCTTTGAAAGCAACTTCACAGAGGTCAGAAACCCGACATGAATGTACTACTGTAAATCTGACCTTATCACATGTCTGCTCTCTGATGCATATCAACACATCCAACAGAAATGGAGACATTCATTCACAGCCTCATACTCTGTCTACAACAGAGAGAGTTCGTAAGTAGCTGTGTTTTATTTACATGGCATCACTACTTTAAGACGCCACTTTAAACATAAGAAAACAGATTAAATGGTTCTCTAGTGATAATCCGCTACACTGACAGAAACATCAAAAAGACATGAAGGGATTTTTTTATCTATTGCAGGACATTTGTTACACCTGTGAATCTTCCAACTGTTGTGCAATACTTTGCCTGGGCACCAACAGGACACAAGTTTGTGAGTTTACACCATGTCACTTTGGCTGAAGAAATCCTTTTTGCATCTACTTTAACATCAGTGCTTTTGAAATTTGTTTTGTGTGAGTGAGTGAGCGAGCAAGGCAGCAATGGGCAGTATACGCGTGGCTAAATAAATAAATACATCTCGCAACTGTTTAAAGAAAGTGGGATGAACCAAGTAAATGTTTCAGTCTGAGTTTGGACTGCGGTTATGGTAAAACCCTTTGAAAACTGTAATTTCACAGGCTTACGTCTCAGACTACAATATTTTTTTCAAACCCGATGTCACTGCTGAAGCTGTACAAGTGACTAACAATGGGAAAAAGAATGAGATCCTTAATGGCATCCCTGACTGGGTATATGAGGGTAAGTAATGATCACTATTTTACAGGTGTGCACGTTTGTGTAAGACAGTTACAGTTTATTATTCTCATCTAACAATTTCAGAGGAAGTGTTTGCATCAAATGGGGCAATGTGGTGGTCGTCAGCTGGAAAGTACTTGGCTTATCTAGAGTTAAACGATACAGAAGTTCAGAAAGTGGAGTTCTCTTGGTATGGAGTTGATCAATATCCTCAAACTGTGGCTATTCCATACCCAAAGGTGGGATTTTTGATTATTTTCCTCAAACATGGGATGCAGTAATTAACAGGGAACATACTGTATATACCAGAGCCGACAAAGCTTATTTTCATTATATAGCACAAATTTTGCTGTCAGAATTCTCCACTATTTATCGTCCAAATGATGCATTATTATTCAGTAAGAATGTATCAAAACATTTTATTATTTTGTTGTAGGCTGGATCGAGCCTTCCAAAGGCGAAACTGTTTGTAGTGGATACCACGGATCCGTCCCGCCGCTCACAGGTGTTTGCTCCTGCCTCCATTTCTTCTGGGTCTGTAGATTCTTCAGTTGGCAGCATTATTGAAATCATGCTACTTTTACCGCAGATGCAAATACAGTATTTTCATGGTCTGCCTTATGTGAAAGCCTTGTCACTTTCTGTTGCCTTTACTCAGTGATCACATTTTGTGCTCAGTGACCTGGGTTACAGATGAACGTGTTGCTGTGCAGTGGCTCACGAGAAAGCAGAATTACTTAGTGGTACAGATCTATGACTTTGATGGACACAGCTGGAAAGAAGTGCAGGTATCTTTCATTTCTGTGGTCACTGGTTTGGTTGAAGACTCGTAACTGGTCTCCCTTGAAATGATCTCAGTGATCAAATGTTTACACAGACAAATGCTAACTGTGTGTCTAATGTGTCTGATCTCTATAGAAGTTTGAGCAAACAAGCAAAACCGGCTGGGTCGGTCATGTAAGTTGTCAATAAGTTACCATCTGCTAGGTAATTAACTGATTCTCAGGTTTTAATTTGCTGTATGATATTAAAATATTTCTGCTTTTTCCAGTATGTGCCATTACCTCTGTTCTTTGCTGAAGACAAACTCAGTTTCTACAAAGTTATGAGCGACACTCAGGGATATAAGCACATTCATTACGTGAAAGATGTAAGTCTATTCAGTTATAATTATGTGTTTTTTAGTTTTGAGTATTATATTCAATAATTGTCTTTGGTCAAAGGGCAAAGCAACTCCTATTACCTCTGGGAAGTGGGAAGTCATCTACATATCCAAATTAACAAAAGATGCCATGTGAGTTATAATACCATGGATTAAATAAACTTTGAGGAATATTGGAAAATTAAAAACATGCACATCTGACTAGTGTAAATTTCCCCTCTTTAGATATTTTGTGAGCAATGAGTACCAAGGGATACCAGTAAAAAGAAATCTTTACAAGTAAGTAAATATTTCTACCAGTGTGGTGGCTAAACTAATTTGTTTTTTCATTTTGTATTTTCATTGTATTTTTCCATAGTTTCTGCTCTTTTCCTTCTGGTTAATGTCAGTATATGTACTTATTCATTGAGCCCAGGAAGACAAACATAAAGATGATATTATGTAAGTGACAGGAGTTGCTTGCTTGTTTGTTCATCAGAATTATGATTGGAAGAAGCTCTTCTGCCCCACAGTGCCTCACCTGTGACCTGCACGGTGACAGGTGTCAGTACAACTCTGCTTACTTCAGCTTTGACGCCTCCTATTACCGAATGGACTGCTACGGTCAGTTACCCCATCATCGCCTTCCTCCTCCTCCTCCTCCTCCTCCTCCTCTTTCTCCTTAAGCAGTGACTCATCCATGGTCAATGTGTGGGAATTAATCTATGATGTGCATCATCTGTGAACCATAAACTAAGCTTAAAATAGTCATGGTTAAAGTTTTGTGTATTTTCTTTTTGTGTAATCAATGATTTGTCAGCCTATGCTTTCTATTTCTGTTTTGGTAGGACCTGGATTCCCCCTCTACACAATGATGGACAACAGGGGGCCAGGTGCTCGTACGTACGCATACAATTCGTATAGTGTCATGTACTAACCTTAAAGCAGCTGAATTATTTTCTACAGTGGCGTCATTTAAATCATACTAACATATATCTTAACTTGCTGTTCAGTTAATACAAATACATGTATTAGTAATGACATAACTGCATATTCTTATATCATTACTGTCTTATAATAACAAAATTTGATGCACAGAACTCGGTGTCCTTCAGGTTAGGTGACATTTTAAATAAAAGCATGTCTGCAGACAATGGACTGAGTTTTTGCACTGCAGAGACATGCTCACTACAGATGGAAACATACTATATATATATATACATATATATATATATATATATATTATGTACTGCATATACAGTATATTTTTGTATTTGTGTAGTACTGTTGTACTGTACTATACTTGTCTTACAGAAATCTCCATTCTTGAAGACAACAACAACCTGGAAAATATTCTATCTGAATTCCAAATGCCAAAAATGGAGTACGGCACACTAAAGGTTGCAGGATTTGGTGAGAGATCTGTTTTAATGGTACCCTCCAGAAAAGATTCAACACATTCAAAAGTGTAATCTTTTATACTGAAAAGTTAACATCCTGCCTTTAAGACAATGTACATGAAATGAAATGTAGGACTAAGGAGAACAGAAACAGCGATGCCTTTGTATTAGAACCATTAGTTTGTCTCATGTTTGACATTTACAAACTTTAATTTTTCTTTCTGACAGATCTTTGGTATCAGATGATGTTGCCACCAAATTTTAAGAAATCTAAAAAATATCCTCTTCTCATTGATGTGTGAGTGAAGGCCCGTGCACTTTTTTTCACTTTTCATGTAAATCAGCAAATATTTGCCAATGTGCTGATTAATGCTGTTGCTCTTGTCCTGTGCAGTTACGGCGGCCCCTGTAGTCAGAGGGTTGGTTATAAATTCAGGCTGAACTGGGGCACGTACCTCTCCAGTTCACATGGGATCATCATTGCCAGCTTTGATGGAAGGGGAAGCGGTTACCAGGGTGATGAAATAATGCACGCAGTCTACAGACGCCTTGGGACGTTTGAAGTGGAAGATCAGATCGCTGCCGTGAGGTGACATGTCTGATGACTTTGTCACCTCTGTAACATCACACCATTCACAAATGATATAGGTCTGGTTTAGAAAATCAAATCATTTAACACCAACTTTTTTCTGTTACAGGAAATTCATTGACATGGGTTTTATTGACCAAGACAGAATAGCAATATGGGGCTGGGTGAGTTGTAGTCTTGTTGACCACTGTGTTATCTCTGTTATTTACGCACTTTGTTTTTACTACATGTCTTCAATTCTGATCTTTAGTCATATGGTGGTTATGTATCATCAATGGCCTTGGGTGCTGGAACTGGACTCTTCAAATGTGGAATAGCAGTGGCACCAGTAGCTAAGTGGGAATATTACGGTGAGTGTACATGTTTTTATTTCTACTGTCTACTCTAACATCACCATATTCTCATCTTGAAATAATTTCACTTAAAAGGTCCAGGGTGTAAAATTTAGGTGAAATTAAAATTAAAGTTACAAATTGAAAAAACAATTATACTTATTCATTTTATTATAAGTGTAAAATGACACAATTGTATGAATTGTTGTTTTTCATTTCCCCAGAATCAGTCACGCAATCCCCTCATACAACACCCAGAACCAAAACAAAGTCATTTTGGCAGGAAGTCACACTATTCCATTCCATAGACATATTGCAGATAACGAACAGCTCCAACATAATATCAGGCAACTTGTCTCTTCACTTTCTGTATTTATAAAAGGTGAAGATGATGGATACAGTAGCTGTTGTGCCGTTGGATACCAAAACAATCTGAGACAAAGGGAGAGACTTTTTACCAGATCACTGAAGATGTCTGATTGACAGTGGAGGTGGATCACTGCCATAAACACAGTTAGAGCATTGAGAAGACAACATTTGAACCCACAGGCAACAGATTGTGCCTGCACGATGATCACTTCATATCACCCACCTATCATGTCTATCATGTCATGTCTAATTAAGTTTAATACCTTCTTTACTTTACATGCTTTTATTGCAATTTGTAAGTGAGGATGTAACAGGTGTAAAAAAAGAGCCATTAAAAATGGAGGACCCAAACAGAGTTTTCAAACAGGAGAAAAGAGCCTTTAATTAATTAATCTAACAAAAAGGCAAAAGAGTAAAACATAAACCAAAGAAAATCCTTATTCATTCATTAATTTACCAGCTACCACTTTATCCTCCACATAGGGGGACACGGGACTAATAGGACTTACAAACCAAAATGAACCAAAACAGACACTGAGGAACAGAGAGACTAAATACACCAGGTGTAATCAAACTCAACAAGACACAGGTGAATGACATTAGGGCGGGGCAGACAATCAACAGGGAAGACAGGACAGGAAGCAAAACTGGACAAGGTACATACAAGGAAAAGCTTCAAAATAAAACTGGTAACCAGAGACTGAAAACCACCAGACACAAAGAACCAAAACCAAAAAAAGGTCTAGGAAAAACAGAACAACACCAAGACCGCACATAATAAATGTCCAACTAAAAATGGAAAATCCAGGGTTTGTGACAGAAGGTTTATCAGAAAGTTGATGATGTCATCGGACTGCAAGTGCTTTTTCCATACTGATGAAAACCCCTTGGGGACCATTATAAGGGTCAGATATATTACGACATAAGATATTATCTTGCTGGTCAGATAATATATGTACTGCAGGTTGGATGTGACCCACAGACCTTGGGTTTGACATGGGATGTATAATGTTGCTGCAGCTGTTTCTCTGCCATTATCTCGATGTCACCAGTACTGCAACCCCCTCTATAATCACCCCACTTAAATTACAGGGTACTGTTGTCTGTGTGGAAGCTTTGGTTAAAGGCACACACTTTATATCAATAATGTAATTACTTGGTCATTATATTGGTTAGGTTACCCACAGGTCTTCCCTCTGACATTTCAGCTCTCTGTACACTGTTAGTACTATTTTCACACGTGTAAACAGAATTTGATCTGTATAAATTCAGCTGACTTTCACTTTTTGGATTCAAAAAATTTAAAATTCTATGAAACCTACTTTTTCCCCATTTTGAATACTTGTTATATACTGTATGTTTTGTGTCATGTGCACTGTAGAACTGTAGTGTTGGTTTACCTTGCAGATGCTGTGTACACTGAACGCTACATGGGCACTCCCACTGAAAATTCAGATGCTTACACAGTAAAGATCATCTAAGCTCTATAACAATAATCATTAATAACTACTTGATAACTATGGGTTTAACTGTGCAATTTTTGTTTATATAACAGAATTCTACAGTGACAGCCAGAGCAGAGAATTTCAAAAGTGTAGACTATCTACTGGTCCATGGTACAGCAGATGGTACGTTTCATTCTTTTAATTCAAATACATTTCATTTTTATAAAAACCCTGTGTCGGCCCTATTGCTCATCAGTGCGCCAGGTAACAGAGTGAAGCCTTGAACAAATACACCGTGTTTGCCTTGGAAACTTGAGCTCTGATGTTCAGTCACGTACTGAAGCAGTGTCTTTCCTGTAGACAATGTCCATTTCCAGCAGGCTGCGCAGATCTCCAAAGCTCTAGTGGATGCAGGGGTGGACTTTGAGACAATGGTAAATATTGGCTGAGCTAAGTGGGACTAATATTGACCTGGATGGTGTTTATTTAATGATGGTGTCAAATTGAATCGTATACATTTTTATTAGAGCTAAAATAATTTGCATGCAATTAGAAAGTATGTATACATTTAAAATTGTGCATGACTTATCGTGTGGCATGGACTTGTTTTGTTTGCACTAATACCATTGTGGTGTTCATTTCAGTGGTACACTGACAAGAACCATGCTCTCAGTGGATCAGCCAACCATCACATATACACTCTCATGAGTCACTTCTTGCAAAAATGCCTCCTTAATCCCAAATTGATGTGAATGCATTTATATTGAACATTGCCACTGTGTTTTTGTTCTCTGATCTGTTTTTGTATCATACTAATATTCTTAAGTGTCAGGTTGAACAATTTATTTAGACCTTTTTTACATGCAGTGAATATCCAGTTGCTTGTACTGTACGAATGAGGATTTGTATTTTATGTGGAAATTTGTTTTTGGGAAAAAAAATTATAGTTTGTGTTGCATTAATGTTGTAATGAAGGTAAAATAAATTGGTTAGTGTATTAAATATATAGCAATGTCCTTATGTTTCTATGATGTATCGTACATTTTCAGTCAACTTTAAATAAAAATGTGTTTTTGCAGCATGTTCACATCACACACTGATTTCAGCATTGGTGCTTCATGTAAATGAGAGGGAAGTGCATTTGTTAGAATGTTTGCATGAGCCTTGGTGGGTTCATCTCAGATATATATATAGAGAGATATTTTTTAACATCAATTAGTTTCTTAAATATTTTGACACTTTTTCGTTTTTTAAGCAGGAAAATCTGAAACATGAATTCTGAGTTTAAATACTCATGAGATTTCAATGCATTCTTATTGTAAAAATTAAATATTAGTTGTATATATATGTATATATGTATATATATACATATATATATATAGTCCCTTGGATTAATCAACAATACATGTATTACAAATTGTTTCTATTGTCATGTAACAATCATATAAAACCTTTAACCTTGAAGAGGTTTAAATATGGAAAAAAAAGAGAAATTAAAGAAAAAATATTGGATATTAGATTCAATATTCAATCTCAGACAGAAAATCAAATAACCAAAATAAGCCAATAACTTTTATTTAATGACCTGAAAGGCAGTAGTTTAAACACATGCAGGTGCTGAATTTATTTGTCAGGGGAAAGGTCATGTTTGATAGTGAAACCTAAAGTAGCAGCTTTTATCACTCAGATGTTGGTACTTTCAGTTAAGTCAAACAGATTCAGTGGACTGAGACGGAAGCTGACTAATGGGTTGGGAGAAACAGAGGATATGTTGAGGTTTCTGTGACGACTGAGTCACCTGAGAGAGTGATCCACAGCTCCGCTATATAAGACTGAGCAGATCAAAGGGGGACCATGAAACAGCTGCAGAAGCCAAGACAAAAGAAGGGCAGCGGTCACTTAATACTCCCTGACTCAAACACTTAAGGAGCACAGGTAAGAATTTTGATAACTCAATAGTTTCTAAAAATCCATAATATTTCGTTGACATAAACTTTTATTCTCATGTTCTTTAGTGAAATTGCCTCACATTGTTTTTTTTTTCAGAGGCTCAAACGATGGAAAGCGCCCACACTTTGGCTGGACTCCTGCTTCTCATCATCATCCAAAGCAGCTGGCAGGTGCCTGACCAGGACACAGATCGAAATGCCTTGTAAGATCAGCTTTCTTCTTTTTCCTCATTGGCTCACTGATGACACTGATCTAAGCTGGAGCACATTATTGCATTAATTGCAACATGCCATTCAGTTCTAGCTACGATTTTAGATTTTGTTTGTGGCAAGCAAAGAGATTTTAACTAGGCTTTTTAGTGATAGTAATTCAAAACATGATTATTAGTGTCATCATCATCATCATCAACAACCATGCCACTTTTATTTAGTTGCTTGTATTTTCTACTGACATTCATGATGAGAAAAACTTCATCACAATTTACAATATGATTTAGTGAAGTGAGGTGTAAAAAAAAATAATCTATTCCCTGTTTTAGTTTTGTGAATTTTTTAATGTCAAGTTTTTGATGTTCTTTAGTTTTAATGGGGTTTTGGCCATTGGATATAAGGACTTGTAGCACTAATTTGAATCCATCAATGAAATATTTACAGATATGACTGCCAATTATGAATTATGTGTGCAATTATGTGCACTGATTATGAGCACTGATTACTAAATGAAGCTGGATGAACAGCGGTGAGGTGGGGAAGACTGGAAAATAAAACCCAGTTGACAAAAGGGGTCAGTCTGCACCCGGTCATTACAGAGCAGGCATTTAAAAACACGTGACAGGAAGTAAAGGTTTCAAAGTGTTTCCTGCTCAGCTGACATCTTTCAAAAAATGTTTTTTTAGGTCGTTGACTGAAAACTCCTTGTTAACGGAACCACTTGAGTTCCCAAACATGAAGAGACACTCAGAGGGAACATTTTCCAATGATTACAGCAAATACCTGGAGACGAGAAGAGCTCAAGATTTTGTACAGTGGCTAAAAAATTCAAAAAGGAATGGGTGAGTGTACTATTTCAAAGGTACAGTAATTCAGTATTTTTAAACCTTTAGACAACGTTACAAGTCTTGCTTGAATTGCATTAAAATTCTAGATTGTTTAATATGTCTTTACTGTAGTTTTGGATCACCACTGGTGTAATTTTGAGTCAAATCAAGCAGATCCAAACATTATTCTCACCATTTGTAGCAGAGTGTGTGACACAGTCATCTTACTGTGTTTGTTTCTGCAGGAGTTTATTTAGACGTCATGCAGACGGCACCTACACCAGTGATGTGAGCTCCTACCTGCAGGACCAGGCAGCCAAGGAATTTGTGTCCTGGCTGAAGACTGGCCGGGGCAGAAGAGAGTAGATTCAACCACAGAGCCACGCCAGCTCCCTGAATAATGCAACAATAATTCCAATTCCCAGTGACTCTGTGGCATTATACGTTTCACAGTGTGTATGAGCCTTTTACTTGGTCATGCTATTAAATTTCACATCATAAGAAGCTCTGTTGGCCTTCAGTGGTTGAAGGAAATGTTGTCAAAATGGAAAAGATCACAGTATGTTTGAAGTGTGTGTAAATGCTGGGTGAATTTCGTTCATCAAGCGTTCACATCATGATTCCTTTTTCTTTCAACATTTCACATTTTGATTTTCATTATCCTTCTCATCTTACCTTAAAACAAAAAAAAAAACAAGCAAAAAATCTTATTCCCATTAATGTTTTTTATTAGTTTGACAGTATTTCTGTAGATAGTCTAGAAATCTTTTTCTTAAGATTCAGAAAAATCACATTTAGTTTTCAATAAAGAAATGTGTACAATCTATGAGTTCCCTCTTGGTTTGACATGGTAATACGAAGGGTGATGTTTCAGTCACAGGATCCACTTGTTGGATATCAATAATCAGAAAAAATAAGAAAATACAGTGATAGAAATTTCAGTAAACTATTATTATTATTATTATTGGTGTTAAAAACAATTGGCATTCAGTTCTCTTAATCCTCCCATTTATGGAAGCAAAACGAAATCAATAAACAAGCCTCTGGGAGATACTGTATGTTCTTTTGAAATAATACCTGGTAACAATATGATGATGTGTCACCTTTCAGCTGTTCACTTGAGCAGGCTTTGCCAGTGAAGCTCTGACAGCTCACCAAGAAAGGCTAAGCTAAATGAAAAGATATTATGTCATTCCAGTTGAACTCAGTGGCAACAATGACTGGGTCGACACTGTTGAGTTCCTCTTGGCACTGTAAACAATAATTCACATGAGCCAGCAGCTTGACATGCCTTGGGATGTCCCACACCTCTAAGCTGTCATCTGTAGTACATCAAAACCATCTGTTTATTTAAAAAAAAAAAAAAAAAAAAAGCTCAACACGCTTCAGTCAAGGCCAAAATCTCCAAGGCTTCCTTATGAATCTGCATGGCAGCCCCGATACTTGTGTTTTATGCCATTCTCCATGCGGTGTGTTAATGTTAATGCAACAGCTGATGTGGTATGAAGTGACATATATACTGTATAGCCCATATATATATATATATAATTTAGTTTTGTATGTAAAGGAAGGAAAAATCACTTCTGAGTTGGTCACCCAACTGGAAAATCTGTTACTAACCACCTTAACCACCTCGAATTATTTAAACAAAGGATCTTCAATGTAAAAATGTTTCATACTAAACTGGATTTTGTGCCATGTACAACCGTACCCTGTACAGGTATGCTTCAAATAATACACAGGTTCATATATTCATGTTTTTATTTTAAACAAGGTACAGTAAGTAGGGTGGCCGTGCCACAGCCTTTTATAAAGATACCTTATTAACTGATACCAATGCCAATATCAACAATGTTGGTCAATTCAATGAAAATTATGCACAAAGCTATACAAATGTACTTTTCCATTTAAACATAAATGTGGAATTGAAATGTGTTTAAACATTTAAATGTATGGGCAAAAATTGGGGACATTTTAAATATTTCAAAATTTTAAATATATATATAAAAGTGGCTAATCAACCAAAAACTTTCAATAAAGTAAGTTCAGTCACTTATTTTTATCATATCTTAATTTTGACGTTGAAGACTGATTGTACAGTATGTGTCAAAAACAAGAAAAAAAATTCAAGTAGGATAACATTGACAATTGTCTCAATACTCAAAATAAATACAACCTCTGCGATTCTTGAGAGGAGCTTTTTAATCGTTTAGGGTTAAATGGCTTCAGGATATGGCTTATTAATGTTTGACAAAACGTTATACCCACTTTTAAAAAATGTTCCAATATTCTTAATATCCATGTTTTTATTCACAAACGTAAGTAATACACTAGCACCAGGACGTGACATACTCCGTGTCTGTTAGGCTAAAATGTATTCTGCAGAAAATATTCAATTACACAAAATAAATATACACAGTTTTTCATATAAATATGTATTGAAATAGTGATATTTTAACCTAAAAAGTACTTAAGTGTTTTGAAAAGATGTACATTATACCATTCTTAGTAAATACTTTAAAACATGTAATATATTGCCACTTTAGGTTTGATAGTCCAAATGATATATAAAGCTGTCACATCAGAAAAATGTGCATTCTGTAGATTTTTCCATGTTACATTGTTTTTGTGCACATCTACGCATACATTTTCAGAAATCCCACTGTGAAGAATCACGTGACCTTGATTAATCCTAACGATAAGGCCTGAAAAACTGTGAAAACTATGTGAAATAATTATATGAATAAAGGATCCAGTGGTATGATACTGTGAGCAAATCCCAAAATGTTTACAACAATACAAATGTAGACAAGACAACAACATGAAATCATGACTAAACAAGACTAAACAACATTTTTTAGCAGTTTACATTTAGTGTAGCACTGCATTTTACCACAGAAGTACAAACTGACAAGAACAGCACAATAAATCTCATTGGTTGAAGAAGAAGACAGACTATTTTGAGACACATACAGGAAGATACTACACACATATATTAGAATAATTCATAATCCACAGTACACAATGTAGTTTTGGTGACAAACAGAGACTCATGATATCATCCTTCATCTCATTTCTCATTTCATTTGGAATATCTTGTTGGTTGTGTGATACTGTTAACATCAAGATAGAAACAATAGCTGTAAAACTGGATAGTAGAAGGCATATAATGCATATAACTGTGTGTAAAAATATTGTAGTACAAGAATTACAATAAATACTGGAATATTTGCCTCAGTTAACGGGTAGAAAGGAAAAAAGGTGTCAAATTTCAATATATTGTAGTGTCTGTATTATATGTTTAACTATTAAATCTTGTAAAATCTTGTAAAACCGCCGTGTACAGCAAAAAAATGTAGGGGATGGTGAGTGGAAAACCGCACTTTGAAATGAAATGAAAAAATCACATGTGACCAATGCTTTTATCCCGTGGCTTCCTCAGGATCACTCTGTGTTCACAGCTGACCTACAAAACAGATCACATCACATGACCAATCACAAAATCAATTTTTTGGCAGAACCTGGGTAATACTATTTGAAAACTCATAAGACAAATGTGCCAAAAATTATTCCATCACAGTATTTTCTAAAAATCCATTCCATGTCTGGTTTCAAGAATTATTTTGTGGAACAAATGGTTACCCAAACACAAATTGGACTTACGCTATGACAAGACCTGACAACAAATCAGACTCATTGTTCCTCTGAATCACAATCATGATCCCTAAATTAGCCCAAGTGGCCTCAAGTCAGTTAATTTTTGTTTATTCTGTAGCACATACATGATGGTATAACCGTTGAATCCAGATTATGATTTTTACAAAACATTGTTATAGAATCATTTTTAAACACTATTAATGCATTCTGCTTATGTTTGTTTCATATGTATACATGTTGTTTGGACTGATTGTTTTCTACCCAGGTGTTGCCAAAGAACGATGCTGTGATTGGTCAAGTGATCTGCTGTTTGGCTCAGCTGTGAACACTTGTCCAATTGAGCTGAGAGAATGTGGGGAAGCCGCAGGTGAAACATGTAGTTCACATGTGACTAAAGTCATTTAAGAGTGCAGTGGTTTTTATTATACTTTAGAAATTTCCCCAAATTCCAAACCATCTTTTTAAATTATATTCAAGCAGCACAAGACATCATTGTTTTACATCAAGACATGTGGAACTAACTCATATAAATGGTGGGTAAAGTGCAATATATTCTCCACTGTGCATTTAATAGGTGCAGATGGAGAACATGCTGTATTTGGAATACAGACCTTAATTATGAAAAAGGCCAAACTTTGCAATGCTTCTCAGACAAATTACTGTAAACATATAGCCACAAATAAATATCAAGCATATGTTATTAGAACAAGAAGCCAAAGATATGATGCAAACCTAAAGCTTATTACTGTGCACACATTTTTTTCATTTATATTTTAATTTTTTTGTAGTTTCTTAATTTGTTGATTTTCATGAACTTATAAGTACCAACAACATAAACAGGTGTTTTGTGTATTTAACGGTTCTGCAGGTCTTACCATAATCTACTAAATTCTTGGTCTGCCCTCAAATATCTCAACTGTTGGCATTCCATGTATTTCCAAAAGAGCCTTTTGACATTTCATCTGTGATGTTGATGACAGGTAATCCTCTGTGAAAACAGATGCCAGGTAGTTTACAAATTACAAAAGCACATTACAGTACATCTCAAAAGCAGGTGATTTCCTTCCAAAACTTGGAGAGTAACATACTTGTACCTGTCTAATGGCATTTGCTCTACTCCCTCATCTTCAGCCAGTATACTCTGCTCCTCCTCCTGAAGAGAATTAAAAATGGTTAAATGAAATGAACACTGACTGTTGGAAAAAAAAAAGTCATGTATATAGTTTTATGACAGCAGCACCTCTTCAGCATCCTCAAGCTTCTTCTTCTTGCTCTCTGGCATGAGGTCGTCCAGCCAGCTCAGCTCTCTCTTGGTGAAGATGCAGTCCATTAACTTCCTGATAAACACGAGCGCCAACACCTGTAGGAGTGACACACAGGTTTCACACGGCTGAATCCACCATATGTGTTAATGAAGGATGATACTGTACTGAGAAATTAGATCGGGCTATACTTATTTAAGTGGAAAACAGACTGATATGATAGTAATATGGAAGAAAAATGACCAAAGCTCAATTTAATCTTGGTCGTGGAAGGGTAAGTATAAGTGGTCTTTAGCGTTTTCATCTTTTTTGACCAAATTAAATATTAAGAATATGATGTTTTCTACTACATGTGTTATGGGGCGGAATTTGAAAAAATATAATATTGTTCATATCCATGTCAACTTTATTTAAAGAAAACATTTAAAAAGCAACTAACAACGAGAAAGTTAAACGATTGTGACCAGGACATTATAATTAATCGTTTACAATATTTAGAGCCTGCATTCATCACAGTATAGACGGGCAGCGGCCGGCCTAAACCTGCACTCACACACTGAACTCTGTTGACGTGTCCGTGTGGTGTCAAATGAAAGGTGTCCAGTTTGTTCAAATGGGCATGCAGCTGGTATAATTGGACTGTTTACACACCATCATAGGAAAGACGATGGCAGCCCTGGAGGTCTTGATGACCCAGAGCAGAACCAAACAGCTGAGCTGAATGACGGTGAACAGGTGCACCTTCCTCAGGGGCACATGTCGTAGATAGATGAAGTCTGGCTGGTGCTTGGCCGGCATACCGAACAGTGTCAGACGGTCAAAGAACTGGAGAGGACAGATTATGAGACAATACATTTTACACCTGAGTAAAAGGTTTGATTCAGCTCTCGCACAGCAGAAGCAGAATGAAGCTCATTTGAACAAAAATACAATCTCTTATACTCTCTTCCTCTCTAGTCTAACATCTAGCAAAATTTAGATAAAAGTTGCCCCATGTTTGCTGGATATTTATGTCTAGTCTAATTATAATATTTCAAAACCAATAATAGATAAATCACAAACGAAGAAAATAAGAAGTAAACAGGGCAATTAAATAACAGTCAGGTGTTCTATAAATGCTGGGAACACACTAGTGGCCAATTAACACTTCATATCTGGGCAGCCAGACAATATGGAGGCGATCCCCCATTGTGGCTTTGTGGGAATTAACAGTCCACACAGATTATCTGGGAGACAAGTCTACAAATTAACAAGACCAGATCTCTATCTAATCTTAATTGAACCAATAATCACAAAAAATAAGTGTTTATTTACCACATTTTAAATTTGGTAATCACGGACCATTGTTTTTAATGCATGCTTGGTGTGAGCATTAAAACAGAAAACCTTAATATAAATAGACAGTAACAAAAGCATTCATAATAAATGTCAAATGAGTCAAATAAAGTGAAATAAATTACCTGAATACCTCGCAAAGAAGACGCCCCCATGTAAAGGAATACTCCATACAGTACAGGCATAGGAATGAACTGAAAAGAAATTAAAGGCGGTGTATTGTACGTCATTAGTGGTTGTATTTTTGTCACATCAAGAAAAATAGCAAATACATGTAGTGCAATTACATTGTACATAACAGTGCAGCAACATTAAGGTGATAATATAGTAACAGGTAATGTGTTTCTGTTGGGAAAGTTGTTATTTCAGTTGTAATAACCAAGGAAAAAACTTGGTGACAAAAATGTGGGACGTATTAAGGTTGAGTTTCAATTTATTATGTGGTAATTATCCATTTTAATTATACATTTTAATTCACAAATTACTTCATGTGAAGGTGTTATTCTGATGGTAGCCAATAGTTATTCTCCTTACCAAGCTATTACTTTGATGTTACTTTGGAAATAACATTGTATTAGTGTAATATTTTATAATTTTTACCACACTAGTGCTATTATTGTTAAATTTGCATTAAAGATAATTTACAATTATTGGTTAATCTGTTGATTGTCAGGAAATATTTAAAACTGTTTATCACTGTTTGCCATATGTCTAAATGATGATGTTCTCAAATGTCTTTTTTTTGTCCAGAAACTAAATTTGATCACTTTTTAATGATTTTAATGAATTATTCGTTATATGATCAAGGAGCCCAGAAAATATTCACAATTAATGCACTAAAAACGTAGTTTTTAGCTCATTAAATGAGCTTGATTCAATCAATCAATGAGCTTGTTGCAATCATTTTTTTAAATCACTGATCAAATCGATTATCACAATAGTAGATGATTAATTTAGTAATTGATTCATAATTGATTAATCCATGTCCTTACTGTACCTTTAATGTAAGGCATGACCAGAAATTGTAGTTCATAAAATAAACGTGCATGTGACTGACCTTGAGCACAGATGTCATGAAGACAGAACAGCCCATGAGAGTGAAGATCATGAGGCCAGTGAAGCGTTGCTCTCTGATGCCGAGGAACTTGGGCTGCTCACCAGGCGCTGAGCACTCGGACTCGAGCTTTAGGCTGTTGACGTGGGTGATGGAGAGGACGGTGGCTGCCACGAACCATGGCAAACCCATCAAAGAGCAGACACCAAGCATCACTCCCACCATGAACAGATCCAGGTGGTACCCACAGCCTTTCTGAATGGGGGAACAACCAGCGTGTGACGCTTAGGTTGTACTTTGAGCTCGTCTTTATGAGGCTACATAAACCTTCTCACAAATGAAGTCCACAACTGTGTACCAGTACCTTGAGCTTGTGCTCCTTCCTGTTGATGATGACAGCAGTGATCTGCTGGTCCATGAAAATGAGAATGGTACATAGCAGAGCTGGTACCAGTGTTATGACTGCTGTCCACCAAGGGTTGGGCCCCAGCGGGTTAATGAACCAACCTCGATCATCCCTAGTTGGCTTATAAAAACATTATTATAACTGATTTGTGACAAGTAGTAGATTTTTCTCAGCTATTTTTTACTAAAACTTAGTAAGAAAAATTCTGTACCTTAAACACACTGGGAACCTTCAGCTTTGGAGAGGGAATCCCTAAGGCATAGTCGACTAAGACCATTGTAATGATGGTGAAGAAAACAGCAAAGTCACTAATGATAGCCCTCACCTGGTAGAGATAATAAATATGATGGTTAATTTTTTGGTTAATTTAGTCCTATATAATCTCTTTTTATTCATGTAAACAACTATTGCAGGAAAATAGACACATTTTCCTGTTTTCTTTTATTATGCAGTACCCAAATTTGACCAATAGAGTGTACCACTGTACCATGATGATGACACATACAGTAGAGCACACAAATGTGAAGAGAACTTAAGACACACAGTACCTTTGTAGGAAAGTAATTGCTGAACCTGAACTCCTTCAGGAAGGCAGACATGAAGACAGTGGAAAAGAAGAGAATAATACACCAGAAGAGGACGTCAGGAACATAGGGTCCATGTGGGCCACAGGCGCTGCCCACAAACTCACCCTGCCTCTCAATGCAGTCCTATAAACAATGGGTACAAAGCAATAATTAATCATTTTCATGTGATGAGCAATTCAGTAGCAGATTTTACATCATCAGTGAGCATCCCTGCCAGTTAAAAACTTGCTATTAGAGTGATGTGCAATGAGTGATCCAGTGTAATCCAATATAATCCCAGGTGTCCTTTATCTCTCCTTTTCAGCTTCCTCCATCTCCATAATTTATTAATTCCTTGTTTAAAATGCATTTCAATCATCAGTGTCTGGAAATTGTTAACCTCATTTTTGTTTGTTTGAATGATTTTTGCACATTTGCTTTGACCCTTAAACAAAATATGCCTTGTGTAGTACCTTGACCTCCAGCGCTTCCCAGTAGATTTCTGAGGCAGTGATGTTGTTGATCTCCCAGAACTTCATGGTGCCATTGGTGGGGTCAGAAGGCTCAACACATGAACATCTGTGGAGGCACATGAACATCTGGGTGAAGAAATAATCCCTTATCTGTCAGGGATTTCATGTACGTCCCAAAAAAAAGTGAAAATAAATGAGCACATACGAGTACATGGTGAGTTTGTCCAGGTTGTTGTTCTTATTAAAGGGATAGTGTTCCCCCAAGTGGAAAAGTTTTTCCAGTGCCTCGTAGATAAAGATGATGCAGATGAGTGAGGCAAAGGCTTCCTCTGTAAACCGCGTGATGTAACGGACGAGGGAACTGGCGTCTGTGGCCACCAGCACAATACAGAGGAAAGCTGTCCACAGACCAATACATGTTCTCAGTGACAGATAGGATAAGCCATAGTCCCTGTGTGGAGATACGACGAGGAAAAAATCATTGAACATATCTGTGACCAACCCACAGAATACATTTGTTATTTACTGTTTAAAGCTTTAACCAAAATGAAATGCAATGATCCCTTCAATCACTCGATTAAATGTTATGAATACTGCATTATTGTAATCACAGTATTAGTGATATAAAGCAAATGGCAACCAATTGTGACATCAGGCTTCTATTGGACAAGACCCACCAGTTCAATCAAACTGGTGTCGACCAATATGTGATGTGCTTAAGAACATAATTTACAACATTTTTATTGTTACTTATTGGTTGGCTTCAGAGAGGAAACCAGGAGACTTGGTCAATTTGTTTTTAAATAAGGTCTATGGCCTGAAGTCACTGGTAATAAGTCAGATAATTTATGTGTACAGCCACAGTAAACTCACAACATACTTGCAAAATTTGAATAATATCTTCTCAAATACAAGCACTGGTCCTGTGCTGCCCAGAATGGTGAGTGGCTGCCCAGCAAAGAGGGAATAGGCTATTCCAGTCAGCGAGGCTCCAAACAGCGATTCAATTGCACTCTGGGAAATTAAATGAGGACAAAAAAAAATGCTACTGAGTGTAAGTTACCTTCAAAAAAATGTGTCCTACTAAACTGCACTGTGGTGTACAACTACTCTTGGCAGGACATTTAGAGCAAAGAGCAGGTGAGTTTACTATGCGTCCTTCTGTTGCCTCGCCCAGTAGTCCTCCGAAAGTGATGACAGGAGACATGCAGGCACAGTAGAGGAAGAGTAAAGAGGCAACACACTGCAAACTAATAGCATCAGTGTAGTCAGACAGGTAGTGGGGTGCCTTTCGCTTGATATCTACAATGAGTCCACCAAACCATCTGGGGGAGAAAAAAACAATTTCCACTCATGTTGTAAACATTTTTTAATTATTATTATTTCAGAAACATAAATGATTACATTTGAAATGTTAAAAATGGCAATAAAAAATAAAATACTCAATTGTAGGCTATAGGTTTGAAAATTGTCTATTATTTAACTTTCTCTTTTCCTAGTTTGCGTTTGTGACTACCCTTTTCTCAGTCTCAACCCTGGGTATGGCCTGGAATGAGGAGTAAATCCCTGTAATGGGGAAGAATGGTGGCTAATGGAGATCTCAAGGTAAGATGTTTCTATGGAAACCACATTTTCCTATAACTACAGTACATACCAAGTTTGTCCAAAAATAGATGAAGAGCATTAAAGCAGCATACAGTTTGTAGAAAGGGATTTCACTGGGTATTTTGCAATTGTTTTGAACATTTTAACAAACCTGGAGTAAGGTAGGGAACCTGCATTTATTAATTTACCCTAGTTTTATCCATAGTTTTGATTAATTCAGCTCAGTTCAGTGCATCATTATATGAACAGCTAAAGAACATCTCTAAATGAAAACAAAAAGCAATAAAGTTGTCAATAAAGTATTAAGTGTAGGCAGCCTAAACACAGCTAATCCAGTTTATTGTGAGGTACTTAATATTGTTTTATGAAAACATTACTTAAACATTACATCCCCTCACCTTCCTGTGCGTTGCAGTTCTGGACCACCATGGCCACTCTGTTCATCCTCCTCATCGCCTTCAGCTAAACCATTTGGTAAAATGTTGTTTTTCTTTCTCTTCTCCTGTTAAATAGTCAGTGTTCTTAGTCTGCCTTATTTGATAGAAATTACTAATACATGTTACAGAAATCTAAACAAGTGTATAACCACCCGTCTAAATTCCTACTGACCTGAGATGGTACATTTTTTGGTGGCTCTATCCTTATAGATGGGTCCCACTCTCCAGGAGGCAGGACTGTCACCTGATCAAGAAATTCATCAATCCCAGCAATCAAATCATTCCGATCTTTAGCTTTATACGCGACATCATGGAAAACCTTGAAAGAGAAAAGTAAGGTAGAACATTCAGTTGCAGTCCTGTTACAAACCATAACTGTTTTTGCTATAATTTCTGTAACGTTATTTTAAACCAGACATTTACATTAAATATACATGTTTGACAAATAAATTGCATTAATTACATCAATTTTATGCACATGTTAATGAATAAAATAAAAAAATTCTGCAAATTTATATGGCAATTAAAGAAAAATGTTCCCACAACCCATCTGTGTGTCCTGACACAGTCTCTGGGAATCACAGTGCTCTGATGAACTTGACCCCTTTAGAAAGTGTAGAACATATTAAATAAAGGTCGGGATATAAAAACCTGAAAGCTGCTCACAGTAAAAAAAGAAGACTGTTAAGCACTTGCTAAAATCAGATAAGAAGTGCATGACAAACATAATCTTTTCTTCTGAGATGATGGATAACATTAGGACATCAGCGCTGACTAATAGTGTCTGAAGGTTGGAGTCATATTTCCTGCTGAGAAAAGTTCATATAGCTAAGAAATGTTCCTAGACTTTGCTTCACTGTGAATTCATGCAAAGTAGCAGAAGATAATTCCTTCACTTTTGTTAGACAAATCCTTACCTCATCTGTCATAAGTGTTGCTATGGACCTGCCAATCTCATGATACTGAAGGCCTCTACCCAAGGGCCCCAAGAGAATGAACAGAAACCTAAAAGCAAAACCGTATTCTTATTCTATTTTTTTCTGAAAAGCATTGCCACATCAAAGTCAACCACTAAAACCACAGATGCAGTGACCTTGTAGCGATGGGAACTTCAGTCAGACCACTGAGTAAAACTGCTGGGGAAAGACGCACAAATGCCACCACTGGTTTGTTCAGAAAATCCAGCTCTCCCACTAACACGTTACATGCTTCAGCACCTGGTGGAATCTTCTTCATGAAATGAAGGTCTATCTGAAAGTGAACGCAACACAAAGTTCTGTACATTGCCCAGTCTGATCCAGAATACATATTACTGGAAATGTTTCACTTTGTCCTGTTCTAATTTGAGCAAGTATGGCATTCCATGCATTCATCATTATTTTTTAAATTCTCCAAACCTTCAGTACTACTGGGACTGCCGCTTCAGTATAGCAGCGCAAAATCCTGCTTTTTCCTCAGAAGCAGCATTTTGTAGTTGCTTTTTGCTGTGTATGTATCCTCACATTAAAGACAATGGTGTGCCTGAATCTAAATATAGCTCAGCTGTCCAAGCTGTGTGTATCCAAAGACAAAACAAACATTCAAATAATTCACAGAATAACATATGATGAAAAAAAAAAAAAAATACAGTAGCTGTTTATTGAAGTGACTTCTGAGATTAGTTAATTTGGTTTTTCTGCCAAGACATTGCATTTTCATGGATTTTTATTTATCAGTCTTTCTAGTTAATTCTGTTGTGTGCCATCTTGTGTAACTACTCTTGATTTATTTCCTGTCTTTCCCTCCTTTTGATTGTCTGCCCCGCCCTAATGGCTTTCACCTGAGTTCAATTTACGTCACCATCTTTATCCCCCCCCACTGTGTTTCTGTGTGTTGTGGTTAGATTTTTTCGTCCCTCTGTCCTCACCTTAACAGGTGTTCATACTTTTTAAAATCTGATTCCATTGTTGTGCTTTTCAGACACAGTTGGGTCCATGTTTCTCCAAAAACTCTAACTGTGTGATGCTTCATAGGGTATTAAAAATGCTCCGTTACTATATATCTGCGCTCTCATAATGGACCAACAAACACTCCAAAAATTAAACGTGTTGATTTTTCAGTGATAATTATGAGGAGATAAGTGTTGAGGGGAGTGTTGTTTGTTCATACGGCTCTAGGGGAACTAGACCGCAAGAACTTCTTGCAGAAACACTGCTGTTGTTCCTTAAAATAACTTCTTTTTTCTACTTGGGTTGAGTAAGGAAAAAATCAAAATGTATATTAACAGGAAAAAAATATAGCTTCTTAAAAGTGGCTTCAGTCAACGGGCTAAAGACCATGAAACAGTTTGACTACTAGCCTGGAGAAAAGGATAAACACATACACACTATTACAAATGTTTCATCATGTTTCATCTTTGCAGTGTGTGTGTGCTTGCTGTGCGGTCATCACCAGAGCTGATTCAGATTTTTACAATATCTAACATAGTTATAATCCTAATCCCTGTCTAGATGACCTTCCCATTGAAAAAAATGACCATCTGCTAATTGCAAATTACAATTACACAAATGAAATCCTACTCATCGAACATGACGGCAATACAAAAATGTGGCCTGATTAAGTTTAATTCACAAATTCACATCGTAGTATGTTGTTATTATGATTTATGCATTGTGCAACAGCGGAAGTCATAGAAAACAAAAATGATATTTCACTGGTGAATTATCATTGCTGTTGCATTCATTTGTAGCCTGATACTGTATGTTTCAGTCTGCTAATTAACCACAGTTGTAACCATGACTGTATCGTGTACATGCACGTGTACATTCTGTGTGCCTGACCTTGCTGAAGTCAAAAGAACTGTTCTCTCTACTGGTGCCTCCTTTTCCTTCTGGACCTGCTAACTGAGACTGGGAGGACAACACCTGACCTGGGTAATCCAGACAGAAGAAAAAATGAAGCATTATTATAGGTACACAAACATGAAGGACAGTTTCTTTCCCTGCTGTTGTAGCATGACTGCTGCCAGTTGGCTGACAGGTCCAGTGTCTGTGTTCATCAAACATAAATTAACACCCTAATCAAATAAAGTGTTCACTACAGCCGCAAAGCTTGAAGTGATTTTTATCAGAGTACAATGCTTTGAGATTAGCAATAAATGCCACACCAGTGAACAATTTGTTCATGATGTCCCAACAAGAATGGTGGAATAATGAGTTTCTAAAAAACATTTTGGTTTGCTCTGCACACTTGTTGTCTTCTTGTCTAGTTTGCAAATAGTATTCTGCCCTGCACTCAGTTCTTGCTCAACAAAAGATCAATTGAAGCTTCAACTTTTATTGAAGCTAAAAAAATAAGTTATGTTCTGGTAAAGGGGCTGTATAAATTAGCACCTGTTGAGTGGAACGTACTGTATACAAGTCTAGCTTCTATGCAAGACACAGACAAATTCTGGAGACTTTCATTACAGAATCTAATACATTATGGTTTCCCAAATGTTTAACCATATCATTATTACATGATGTGCCTGTGTTACATATCAACGGGTAGTGACCAAACATTCCTACCTAGGGTGCTTTATCATTAATAAATGTGTTTGTATATGTTTTTTCCTGCTTTCCCCTGCTCTTGCGATCCCTCTTACGTATCACACAACAGGTTTAAAGCTCCACATCCCAAACTTGGAGCATCACTCCAACAAAAGAGAGGATGTCAGCTCCACGGTTGCCTCACCATTCTTGTCCAGGTGAAGCTCTGATGTCCGTCGCCCCATGTCCGCGAGTGAGCGTACAATGGGAAGGCGGTTAGTCAGCTTCTTCTGGTTCTGATGATGGTGCTGCTTCAAAAGTGTTTCCCAGACATTCTTTCTCAGCTCATCACCCAGTGGTGAGTGTAACTCCTGATGGTCCAGGACCATGTCTGTAAGAGACACAGACAGAGTCATAATTCAGGGTATCTTGCTTTGCCTGTTTGATTTCCACAAATACTGTAGTGAGTTGACTAAGCAAGTTGCCTTCAGACTTCAGACAACATTGCTTGGCATCACAGTGTATCAATTTTGTAGTTCTGTAAATAAAGTTTCACTTGAAGCTTAGTGAGTTGGTTTCACTAAATTGTTTAAACTCAGAATCATAATGTGAAATAGCATATTTTTCAGGTTCCAGATACTTGTGACTAAATGTTTGTGCCTTTGTAGATCCACTGTGACCTGTAAGTTGTAATGCACATGTGTAATACATCATTAAATGTAAAACAAAAGGAAACATTTGTAGCTATTGTTGTTTATAGGTTATTAGGCTATCAATGTACTGGTCCATTCCACTTCATATCTAATTGTGATTTATATTCCCCTGGAACTAAAATGAGTTTGACACCCCTACTATAATGTGATAGTTTTCAGTTAAACCAGTAATGCAGCTGACTAATTCAAATGTTCATTTTCTTTTTGTTCTCTGTTGTCTTTTTGGGCTGCAGTTTGTGCTGCTGCCGTTAAATAAAAATAGTTACCTGCAATCTCATCAAGGGTATTGGCCCTCATGTCGAGCAGCACAGTGCCATGGATAATGCAGCTTCGCAGCTCAAACAGACTGTGCAGTGACAGTGTGGCCACGTAGGGTTTACTCCACCGCTCTCCTCCATCCTCAACATCCTCTTCAAACTTCAGCCACCTGAAACAGGGATAAAAGTAAACTCAAAACATATTTATTTAGAATGGCTTTCGAAATTCAGCCATTCTAAATAAATATTAGAATGGTGACACTTTCCCTCTGATCTTTTACATATTTTGTAATTCCATTGATTTATAGTTTATTGTACATTTTCTAATTTTATTAATTCTTCTTAATTCTTCTTAATGTATTGTTTTATTGTCTATTTTATTTCTGCTAACTTGTTGACTGTCCTTATTTTTTTCCTTTTTATGTGAAGCACTTTGAGTACCTGGCAGATATTGTAAAGTGCTATATAAAGAAACATTGATTGATTGATTGATTGATTGATTGCCTGCCAATCAGTTGTCACATTTTATTTATCCTGGGTTTTCATCCTTTTTCTCACTGTCAATACTGGTTTAGGTGTTGAATAGAAGACCATACATCACTTGATAAATAAATTCTACACAAAAAAAAACATTAACATAAAGTCAATTGCCCAGCAATTGCAACAGTGAATTGCAGTTGGAAACACTAACATTAGAGACACAGCTTCATCCCTCATCATTGTAAGTGGGATCTCAGGCGTTATTGGTCCATTCAATCCAAGCTTCTAGGAATGGCATGTAGGTCACAACTATGTGTAAATGCTATGTTAACGACATGACTATGACTATGTTTCATGGTACCTGGCAGTTTCCCTCCACCCGGAATCCTCTCCATTCCTCACACAGATCTCGTCCATCTCTGTGAAAAGGTCATGAGGAATGTGTTCTTCGTCGTCATCCTCAGCACCGAGCAGGAAGTGCACTCTCTGGGAGGGAGTGTCTAAGTACATAAGTGGGGGTGCAAAAGTGAAACATGTGTTTGTTTTCTATGGTTTATATGGTTGATGCAATAACATGCATGACTGCGGTCACTACCATAAAGAGGAGACTCTCTACTCTCAACCAAGGTGAGGGCCCGGTCCCTGCTCTTCCTTCTGTGCTTGTTTTCATGGTGACGGTGCCTACGATGGCTGCGGTGCCTGGTACTGCCCAAGGGGACATGGACACCAATGTAGAGAGTCCTGTGACCTGGGGAAAAATCCCACATCATATAAAAGTAAATTGTGAGGGTGTATGTATGCATCATAGGAGTTTCTGCTCCCTCCTGTACCTTTTTACTGCTGAAGTGCACTGATTCAAAGATTATATGTACAACCCCAAAAAAAGTTGTGACACTGAGTAAAACGTAAATAAAAACAGAAGGCAATAATTAGCAAAACTCCTAAATCTATACTTTATTTCCAATAGAATATAAACAACATCAGATGTTGAAACTGAGACATTTTACCATTTCATGAAAACTATTAGCTCATTCTGAACATGATGGCAACAACACTTGTGACTTAAAAAAGTTGGAACAGAGGCAACAAAAGACCTGAAGAGTAAATAGTACAAATCAAAAACGGGAGGAGCATTTGAAAACTAATTAGGTTAATTGGCAACAGCTCAGTGACATAACTGGGTATGAAATGGTAAACTGTCTCAGTTTCAACATATTAGGGTTAGAATTAGGTCTAGATTAGGGTTAGGGTAAGAGTTAGGGTTAGGCATTTAGTTGTGACATTTAAGGATAGGGTTAGGGGCTAGGCATTATGTCTATGAGGGTCCATACAAAGACCCCAGTGTGTGTGAGAAAGAGAGAGAGAGAGGGAGAGAATTGCTGTGTCTCAAATGAGAGTCTGGATCCTTCTAAGTGTGGATTCGTTATCCAGATGTCGTCAAAATACATCATGGCACCGCACCGTGGGCTGTCCCAACTGCTACACAAATCGCCGGCTCCTTCTCATGCAGCTGATAAATGCGGCCGACATTTGCCCGACATTTGCTATCCCAGAAATCTTTGCGTGCCAGGGGCAGAGCTTTTTTATTTTTCAGCCACACTAAAAACAGGTTTAGTGGAGCCTACATAATTCTAAACCAAACACAAATGCAAAAAAGAACAAATAAATAAAAAAACAAAATAATAACAATACAAAAATAAGATATAATTATCATATAGTTAGGTATAATTTTGAAGCTTTTTTTTTATCATTTATTAGTAGAAGTAAAAAGGAACACCCCTCCCCCGCCAGAGTTGTCAGGGTGAGGCCGTCTCATTTCACACAGGCGTGACTTCCACCTCCTACCGAGTATGCAGCCGAGGGAGCAGATGACTTTGTCGGCTGCACACTTGGGAGGATACAGACCCTGGAATGAGACACATCTAATGTGAGGATGTGAGACAGAAAGAGAGAGAGACATATCCAGAGTGCAGAATAATGCCTAAATCCTAGTAATGCAAGGAATTATCTAGGTTATTTTTCTTTTTAGCAAAAAAAAAAAAACTTGGATTGGTTTAGCTTTTGAACGTTTAAAATCATTATTATTATTCACAAGTCATAGGCTGCTGTAGTGAATATTGTGGTTTTAAAATAGACTGAATTAGTTAATGAAATATATTAAACCTTTGTAAATTTTAGATGCGTTCAGCTTTGGTTTAGTACAGTTTAAAACAATATCTCTCAACCCTGGTCCTGGGGACCCACTGCCCTGCATGTTTTAAAGGTTTCCTTGCTCTAACACATCTGATTCAAATGGTCAGCTCATCATCAAGCTGTGCAGAAGCATGATAACGACCCATTCATTTGAATCAGGTGAGTTAGAGCAGGGAAACTTTTAAAACATGCAGGGCAGTGGGTCCCCCAGGACCAGGATTGAGAAACACTGTTTTAAAGCATGTCATATAGTCTTTACAAGTGTTTACAAAAGAGTCTTTGTGTTCTGCAGCATCTCAACAGTTCAAAGTCCTAAAGTTGTATATTTTTGGGATTATTTTGTACAATTAATCTTGAAAAACATATATTGATTTCTGGTCCAAGAATATGTTTTCAGTTACAGTGTTAGCTTAGATCAGTTGTTTCCATATCGACTGCAGTAATATAATTAGCACATACACATCCAACAAAAAGGTGTGAGAATATCTGTGATAATATACGGTACATTAAGGCTTACTGGATTAAAAACATATAGTATTTTATAGCTAAATCAAGTATCTGTGTTTTCCTTAAATGAAAAACAAATACATTTAAAATCACTTTTATCTTTGTCTTTGTTTTGACTGATTTTTCAGGCCGTAATAAATTACTGATGAGAATTCATCTCACCCACAGCTTCTGCCTCCCACTCCACTCTCATCTTTTGATAAGTATATGAAAGAGTTGTCAGGGGGAAGGCAGCAGTTGTGAGGACAGAGTGGACAGACACAGCTGTCATTTGAGGCACCTTCAAGATCTTCCTGCTCAAAGTTGGTCCTCTGTTGGGAGTGTGTTCCTCCTCTGTCCACCACGGCCTCATCGTCATTTCTCTGGTGACACAGTGAGAAACAAACAGACCAGCAAACACAGTTATAAAGCTGGAACTAGTGATCCATCGCATCCTGAACATAGCAGGAAATAAAATGTTTGTTGACTTGGTGTCCCACTAACAGTCTGGGGCATTGTGAACAAACACATTACCCAGTTGAAAAGCTTGGTTGCTATAGAAACTAATTGCAGTGTCATCTCTGACAGAGGGACACATACCAACTGAGTAGAAACTGAAAGCTTTTCATTCTATGAACAGTGAATTGTCCACCTTGCTACTTTGATGACCAGTTCAAAAAGTACTGCTTGACTAAAGTGTCAGAAAAAGTAGCTGTTAGTTATTTCTTAATTGTGATTCCTCCATTTAAAAAATAGTAATAATAAGTTATTATAACTAATAATCATTAAATTTATATTATTTAGATCGGTCTGTCGTCTACCACACACATTCACCCACAGTCAAGAGATGTAAATATTATCATATGCCTTAAAAACTATTAAAAATGTTTAATGGTGGTTAACTTTTTTTATTACAGCATGAATAAAGTCTAAATAACACTAGTCTGGTATACAGACCTTAAAAACCCAGAAGAGACAGAAAGCTATAAATGACCATAATCCTCAATGCAGTGCTTTTGCCAGATTAAATGAGAGAAAATACTGAATGACCACTGAAAATATCATTTGGCTTGTGTGGGCATTTCCTATGAACCACGCTGCAACGGCATCATTAGGCTGATGCCCTCTTTGGCTGCACTTTAACAACCAGTTGTGTATACATTTTTGACAGCTTAACAAGAGGACCAGAGAAATTCTGCAGGACAGGCAGACATGGCCATAGCAGGAAATGACTTAGCGATGACTAGAGTCTGTGAGAAAACAGTCATTCTGTGGTGTGAATGTCAGTCGGCTAATCCAGCAACCAAGAACAAGCTTGAGAGGGTGGTGAGAGAGAGAATCAGTGACACCAGTAGAAATCATCACTAGTCATTTAAAAAAAAAAGCAGTTGAAAATGAAAAAGTTTTATAATATTTTTAACAATCCATGAAGAATTGCAATATGCTCCTGAAGTCGCCATAACAATTCAGGATAAAAAGTGTATAGTTTAAGAGGTACATGTAAATGATGTTAATGAATAAAATGCACCATGTTAAAGCTGGCAGCATGTAGATACGATAATGTTCGTAGGCTAACAGCAGATTCTCTCATGAACAAAGGAGTTGGACACTGGGGTCAATCTAATGAGCCCTTAAAGGACTGATGCTCTGTGGACAATGAATCTCGCCAAGTAGTTGTCTTAGTTCACTTAGTTATTGCTGAGTTTCTTTTTTACTATTAAGAATATCAGTGCAGCAGATACTAAAATTCTGAAATGAAGGCACACACACTGTATCATCAGGGCTTTTTCTGCACATAAAAGATTTATGTTTGTTAATCTGTGTTGCACTGTTAGGGTCTATTTATGTATTTTATTGCATTGTGTGGTGTTTGCTGGATGCTGAGTAATTAATAAAATAAACAGTGGCCAAACATCAGTTTTAAAAGCTAATGCTTGGTCTAAAGCTTTGGGAAAATCTAGCATTTTTCTCTCTGGACTGAAGTGTGGAAATGAGACAAGACAGTTTGTGTGCTGCAGTAAACATTTTTCTATGTCTGCACACTTAAACTGTCGTACGTATATGAACAATGAATGTGTAATGTTCGTGCTCACCATTACAGAAAGCTTTCATCAAACAACTTCTCTAATGTTTACTGAACAATCCGTTAGGCATGTGACTAGAAACATTGCATGTGACATGATTACTTTCCAGAGTTGGAGGCTGTTGATTACTAGTGGTATGGACACACGGGTGAATTACTATAAATCTAAGCAGCAACAGCTGGGGTTCAGGAAGCGAAACAAACATGCAGGACCACTGGCTTTGCTTCAAATGACATTTACAAAGACTGGCTGTCCTTAAGCCAGGCCAAACAATTCAAAAGCACTTATTACAGTCAGTGTTTTGATCCATGCAAGCTCACAGCAATATCAGCTTTTCCCTGAGCCATCTTGACCACCATTTGACCATTAGGGTATTATGATAATGAAAGGCAGTGCAGTTCACTGCTGCACTGCTACATGAGCTGGCCAGGACATGAGGCTGATGTTGATAAGCTGTCGACACTGGCCATGGATCAACATCTCCACTCAAATTAAAATCTCAATATTTGTTTCAAAAACACTGGACGCATTAGCCCAAATAATATGTGATCTATGCACATAGTATTTAATATATATTATTGCACTGTCAAGAAATTGCAATAGTAATTTCCTGGGAAACCAATTTAGAGCAGCTCTCTTATTCACAATGGTGTCCTGCAAATGGATACAATATTTCGCTTGTACATTGTGTCTAATCAGTCAATGGTGATATATGTAAGACAATCTATGATTTGGTATTAATGTATAAAATAAGCATGATATGAGAAGTTGAGGTAATAATAATAATAATGATAATGACAATAATAATGATGATATTATCATTATTATTATCATTATTATTATTATTATTTGAGGGCCACAAACTCTGTTTATGATTTGGTTTGGAGTTTAGGTCTGTTGTGCCACCCACCAACTTCCACCAAATAATGCAGTTTATAGCGCTATAGAGCTTATAGCACTTCAACACATGGGATGCCAACAGACAGCAGCTAGCTGCTTGCGTTAGAAATGCTGAATGATACCAAACCTAAAAAAGCATTGGTTCCCCTCTAAAAAATACTTCGACCAGAGGAGAAGAACAAGGCTCTGCAGTGGAGATGTGTTAAAATCTAGACAACTGAAATCCAATCAAATCCAAATCAAATCCAACTTGATTTGTAAAGCACCGTAAAGCAACCACACTGGACCAAAGTGCAATATAAATGAAAGGCAGAATAAATAAAAAGTCATAAAAGCTCACAAAATGCCATAAAATACATCTAAAACAATTAAAAATAAAAAAATTTATAAAGATATAAAAGATGGATAGAAGTAGCATCCAAACAATAAACCACAATAAAAACACAATGAATGAAATTAAAAAAGTAAAGAAAAGAAAACATTAATTAGCATCAACAACTCAGGCATCAAAGTTCAATGAAAAGAGATCAGTTTTAAGAACACATTTAAAAACAAAATAAAAAAAAAATTAAAATTAATCTTAAAATGTACAGACAATGGACACGTATTTTGCACCATTTGAGGACAGGAGACCAACCCACACATTATGTTTTAAAGCATTACAGTAATCCAGCCAATGAGGTGACAAAGATGTGGATTACTGTTTCAAAAGTTCTGGTGCAAGTGAATCGGAACCAACTCATCTGAACCCACTCTCCTCTACTGCCTTCTATTGGGATTGCAGTATAATGTAGCATTGAAACGATAGAGGTTGCTGTTGTTCATATTTTTACACATATCACCATGGCTCTTTACCATACATAACCGATACTAGTGATATTTGTAGACACCCAGGTGGGAAAGATTGGCTCTGATCTGAATGATCCGACAAATTAATTACATACTCAAGACAAGAGAAGAGCAGCAAAATCACATTTGAGGACGGAAACCACACGGCTGAAGTGATATCTCCAGATGCGGAACATAGAGTACATGGATTTGATTCCTACAGATAATGGAAGCAGTTTTGGAAACATCTGTGCAGCACTGTAATCCTTAAATGTCTCTGGTATAAACTGCATCCTGTAAGAGGACATATTAGTGTTGAACTTTACTATTTAAGGAATTTTGCAACTTTAATCTCTCATTTTAGCAGATTTAATATCTGCTTTCCAGCCTACAGTACAACATGGTTCAGTATTGGTCAGCAGGAAAAAGCTCCTTTTCACTTAATATTACTGTCAGTTGTTTTTAGGCTTTTACACTTGTGTTGGACGTATGAAGAGAAGTGGACCTTTGAACAAAAGAACCTTTGGTTGGACACAAGTTGCCCTTTGTTGACCACTCAACAAATTCTCAGTCCATCATGTCAGAGGAGCAAAGACTGTGGGCTATCAAGCCTCATCCTACCTGATACTTGAAGAGCCAAGGATCCTCCAGAGTTTCAGGTTGCATGAGATTTGCTGCTGTGTGAGAGTCCAAAGCAGTAAAAGCACGAGCTGTGCAGCACAAATCCCTGCTGCCCTGCTTCACACCATGTCTGATAAACAGTGTCGCCCTTCTGCTGTGTCAAACAACAGTAATTTGTGATTGAGGAGAGCAACAACACTCTGATCATGAGATTAGCTGTGACATCACTTCAGTATCTTTTCAAAGCCAAGGCTGGATTTACACTGAGCCACAATATCATCTTCTGTTTCAGTATCATCTTTTTTTCTGTACTTATCTATTAATGTTATGAAGTAAACATGAAGTTGTCCCAAATCACTTTGACCAGCTGTTTCAGCAGCAGGTATGTTTCATTCTTACACCACCTGTCATCATGTCTCGTGGACTCTGACCCCTTGTATGACTTTTCTTCTGCTTTCATTCACTTGGACTTTGATTATCCTTTTGTGGTTTTGTTTTGTCTTGCATTGTTTTATTGGTGTTCTCTGTTTGTCCACCTTACTTACAGCTTTATTTTGCATCTGTGATTATCTTTTGTGCCCCTTAAGCACTTTAGCATATTTTGCTCCAGAATCAGATAAAAATTCTTTTTGGTGACTTTTAAGGTCAGTTTGTGACCTGCAATTTTGAAAGCAGAGCGATGTCAGTCTAAAACTTTCATCTAAATGAAAGAAAGATCTGTTCTGATGTAACCGTCAAATGGATAATACCTGCAAATCTCCTCAAAAATGATCAGCAAAAACTGATGGGAGAGATAATGTCTGAGAGCATCTGCTGTGAGTTTGTTTTTTGTTTGTTTGTTTGTTTGTTTCTGGAAACTTATTGTATATTGCATTTACAATTTTCATTAACTTTAACCAGTCTTTCGATAACGACGTGACATGTCCCATCCATATGAATTTACATCCAGACATCTGTCACAGCAGGGATTTGTCAAGTACATAATGCAGCACAAAATAATGGTTTGCTTAATCTCTTAATACTGTAAAACTGCATCATACTGAAACATAAATTAAAATCCCTCTTTCTGTCATTTACTGAACAAGTGTTACTTCCCTCACAATGAAGTGTCAGTGTGTTGCAACAAAATGTGACAAAACAAAGGGCTTTTCTGTTGGTTGAGCTCTGGTGACCGACAACTACAAAAGATCCACAGTCTTTGCAAATGCATCATCACCTGTGGGTGACCTCAACACAGAAGCTCCCGGAGAAGATGCTGCGTTTTTAATATCATCCTCTTGCATCTTTACCGTCACACTTGTCAGATTAAAGTTAACAGCTGTAATAAATGTCAGTAAATCCCTATAAATAAGTATAGGGATCAGTGCAGCTGCTGCTCTACCTGCACTCCCTGGTTCGGAGTGGTGTCCATCATCTTCGTCTTCTTCTACTTCCCTCAGCTCTCCACGGGAACAGAGGGACGGAGCGGACAGTCCTCTGCTGTGGAGGATAATTCCGTCTTCAGGTGCAGCAGAAGTAAAGCGATGCTATCACGCGTGGGTCGCGTGATCATGTGAGCCTGGGTCAGTCGATTGGTCGGTTGGTCAGCAGCCCATTGAGGATGAGTCCTGCTCCTGCTCTGCTCACACTCGGTTCATTGAGGCGCGCGCGACGCAGCTGACGCGGACGCGTCACTCGTTCCCTGTTTAACCTTTGGTTTCAGAAACATGATGGAAACTCAGCTGGAAAGTGACGTAAAACAAGTGGCAGGAACAAATAGAAACGACGCTGCAGGTTGACATTATGGGGTGCTTATGCAGCATTATTTATTTGGTTTTATTTATTTTTTTAAGACTCGCTCACATTTGCCAACGGTGTAAACATATCTGAATATATTTAAAGAGAGGAAATTACTGTAAGTAGAATTTGTCTGTTTATTCAATGTTTTTTAAAAAAGAAATCACTGGGAACAATGAAATTGAGATAGATTTATGAGGGAAAGTGTAATCCATTTTTTACCTTAATTGTAGTTGAAGATAGGCTTGTTCGGTCAAGCGTTTTCAATGACTGTTTAAATGAACATAAATTGATTAAATTAGTCTGTTTTTTAATTGTGACGTTTAGGGACATTTAAAAACACTCCATTCTTTTCATAACGCATACACTTTTGTTCCAGTCTTCTATCGTCGAAACGCGATTAAAATCGGGATACATCCTAATCCGATTACTGCTGACCTTGTTCGGGTTTAGAAAATGCTGCCTGAAGGTTTCATATTCGGGCTATTGTGATATTAATGATGCCCACCAACAACTTGTTCTGTAGATAATGTCAGTTTTTGAGTTGTGATTTCATTTATGGCTTTTTTTGTTGTCAGAGCTCGGAGCATTTTACAGCCACCGGCAGGGTTTCCTTCGGTAAAAGTAAAGTGTCGCCACCTGCTGTATTGATGGCAGCATGTACTGTATGTTGTTGTATACAGAGAAAAGTCACGACACGGGTCTATAATTAAATGGGGAAAAAATAAAAATACAATATTTTACTGAAAATTAGCAACGTTAAATAAAACAACACTGTGCGCCTCATATTTACTCCTATAATATAAAGTACTGACCTTCCTGCAGAGCTCCACCATAAACTGAAAAAGCTGTGTGATTACAGGACCAGCATTCATTTATCGCCATCTGCTGTTTATCCCAGGAAATCCAATCACTTACTGCGCGCGCGCGCACACACACACACACGTTTGCGCTTCTATCAAAGTGAGGACCCTCATAGACATAATACATTCCCTATCCCCTTACCATAACCTTAACCATCACAAGTAGATGTCTGACTCTTACTCTAACCCTAACCTAAACCCAATTCTAACCTTTACCCTAAAACCAGGTCTTAACCCCGAAGAAACCCTTTAAAGACCCCACAGAATGAGGACCAAACAAAATGTCCTCATTCTGTGGGGGTTATACGATTTATGGTCCTCACACGGCAACCCGTACAAGAAGACACACACAGAGAAAGACACTGATTTCCAAGCATTCAGAGGACATTGCATTGACTCACATTCATTTCCTGGAGGCTTACTAACCTTAACTACAACTACTAGTGCACTAACCCTGACCTTAACCTGAGCCTAACTTTAAAACAGTCTTCACCTTATAATTTAGCAATTCGCGTTATAGGGACTTGATTTTTGTCCCCATAAGGAAGACAAGTCCCCATAATGTGACTGTGTAAACAGATTTAGGTCCCCACAACAGAAGGAACACCAGGTACACACACACACAAAACTGTGAACGTCTCCTTCATGCCGAAATTCAAATTAAGTGCAAGCTGAGTTAATTATGCATCAGTTGCAGCCTTACTGTAAATCCGATCTCAAAACAGTTTTGAGTGTTAATAATAATAATAATAATAATAATAATAATAATGGTGATGGTAATAATAATAATAACACTGACAAATGGTAAAAAATAAAGCATGAGCAAACCAAATGTTTCTTCCTTGTTGTTTGGCAGCTTCTCTTTTATTCTTCTAAATTCTTAAATCACATCATCGCCTGACTCCATTTTTTTACCTCAGGTCTTACATAAAAATCTGACTGCTGTGATCTTTTCTGACTTATAATAAAAAAAAATTGCCATTTTGTTCACTTTTGCGATGAGCCGAATGTTTGGCATCTTCATTATAAAACAGCGCCGTCTTTCCAGGGGGAGACTGTTCTGTATTAATGACAATGGAAACATGGCCAAACATCTCCTAATTGGATTAAAATCGTTAAACAACAAATCAAACCAAAACGAACAGCTAAAAAAAAAACATTTACTGATGATAACATCGTTTATTAAGTTTCAATCACGTTACATCCGATACATAAAGATACAGAACATCATCGCTATGAAAAATAGCCTTCTGAAATAATATACAACTAAATAATAAATACATGAATAATAAACAAATGGGACCCCAAGTTTGTACAACATGAACAACATTTATAATTCCTTCAACTACATGTATCATGAATGTAGCAGTGATCGGCGTGACGTCATAAACTTTGGGCTGCCTACAAGCTTTGATGAAGTACAAAATACATTGTTTCCTCACTGACAGGGATTATTATGCCAGTATATGCTACACAAGAACATGTCATGTACAGATTAATCAATCTTTCTTTTTATTTTTTATTTTTATTATTTTTTTTTTTTTTGCTAACAGTTTAAAGGCTACTAAACAGCTTTTTTTTTTTAAACACTACATATAAATTAAATGCAATCGAATTTGTGTGTACAATCACTATCACCAAATGTCCAGTACATTATATACAGTGTATTTATAATTACAGTGTGAAAATGAAAAGAAAGCGCTCAGAACATGAAACCAGGATTGAACAGTCAGCAGTGGAAGAATTTACACTTTGGCCATAATGAGGAGGTGGCAAACCATATCATCCTTTTTTGAAATAATTATCATCATTATTATTAGTATCATTTATGAATAACCTGTAGATAGATAGATAGATAGATAGATAGATAGATAGATAGATAGATAGATAGATAGATAGATAGATAGATAGATAGATAGATAGATAGATAGGTTTGTTTTAACTGTGAGGGTAGAAACTATAATAACCAATGTCCTTTGTGCAGTTCTTCTCACACTCTCTCGGCGCCAGCAGCTCGGATTTCAGCGGGGACACTGTCTCCGACACCGGCGTGGCAGAGGGTGAGATTCTCCTCCGTTTGGCCTGTTCAAAGATCCCAGAATCGCTTGAATCGATGGACTTGATGGAGGACGGCGTCTCTATCCAGCTCGACTCGGATGTCATGTCCTTGGGTTTGGTCTCCTCCGCGCCGCTGATGGGTGATCTTTCCGTGGGGATGGACTCTCCCTCCTCGGCCTGCAGGTAGTTGGTTCCGGCTCTGCCACCGAGAGAGTTAGCGGGCCAGCAGGAAAACACCGAGCTGGGTTTGCTGTTGACGCCACAGTACTGCGGCGGCGTGCGTCCTCCCCACCCCGACGGGTCTGCGTAATAGCCAAGAGGCCGGTTGGAGCAGCCCGCAGTCGGCAGCGGAAGAGCCTTCACTCCGGCCGCCGCGTAGGACAGCAAGGTGGCCGCGTTACCGGCGAAATCCGCGGCGTCGTATGCCGAGGCGGCAAAGTCCAGTCGGTTGTTGGCAGGGGTGACGAACCATCGCTGCGGGGGGGAGGCAACAGTGGGATCCTCGGTTTGCTGCGGGGACAGCAAGCTGTTGCCGAGTGGGACGCTGCGCTCGGTGCCAGGAGCAGTCCCCACGCCAGGGTGAAAGCGAGATTTGGCATAAGTGCTGACAAACTGGTCCTGCAGTAAAGAGCTGTGCATGGCGTATCTCGCACCCGGAACGATTTGTGAGCGCGGAGAGTCACCCGGTGATGGAGTGAGGCGGTCAATGTCGCAGCCTGTGTAGACACTGAGGAGATCATGGGGCGGAAAAACAGAGGAACAAGCCATCAATATCAATAAGCCATCAAAAACTACGACTAGTAGTAATAATAATAATAATAATAACAACAACAATGACAATAATAATTCCACCCGTTAATTCGTTTAAGTTGACCTGTGAAATATCACATCACGAGGCACAAATGCATCATTTTGAGATCATGTGGCTGTTAAAGAAACTGAAGTCAATCCACACACATAATAAAACATAATGATACATAATATAACACACAACAAAAATATGATTCTAAATTCGTTAAACTGCACTTTATCCAAAAAGGCGCCCACGAGACTCAACAGGTAGCATAAAAGAATACCTGTTTAACTAATTAAATCATTTTTTCTTTTTTACATTTTTTCTTTTTCTTTTTTCCAACCTTCTTTGTAGCTTTACACATATTTCACATAGTTTGGTCCTAAATAATATTGGTATATATTAAATTAAAAATACCCCCTGCTTAGTGCAATCAACCTATAAAATAATGGCTTTCTCAGTTCAGTGTAAATATTCCACAGGGTCGTAGCAGGGGCTTTGTCAATTAATAATGATAATTTATTGTTTTTAAATAAGAAATAGCTCGGTTGTAAATTAAAAAATAAATTGCAGAAACAACGTGAGACAAAATTCAAGTGAATTATATATATATATATATATATATATGAACAAGGATGATCTTACGTGTCATAGTTGTCTCGAAATCCTTTAGCAAACGGATTGTGGTCGATTTTCAGTTGCGTTATCTGTGGGGGAAAAATGATGCACTCATTAGAGGTGTGTGTATGTGTGTGAGAGAAAGAGAGAGAACATGCAGTACACAGAAAACTCTATGGTGTTGTAAAATGCATATCTAAAAATAAGATAGGCTAAAGATAGGCTTATAATGTATAATTTATTAGACCGTGGATAGTGTAAAAACATGCACGAGTGTGTTGGGTCAGAGAGTGAGTGATCGTACATCGGTATTCTGATAAGCTGTGACTGCGACAAACTGCGTTTCTGTGAAGGTGAAAGTCTGGACTCTTCCTGGTTGGCTGGTGTCTTCTGTCCCATCCTCGTTCACTTCCACCACATGGAGCCTGGGCTGGTATTTGTGGAGAGACTGGAGAACCACCATCTGGAGATTTAGTAAAAAAGAAAATCAGTCTCAGACTTGGGGGGGAAAAAGAAAAACGAAAGAAAAAAACAAACAGACCCAGCTTTAATTGATCAGAAATAATAAAAAATAACACTGAAATAAATGACATACGAATACTAAACAATAATATCCAGGCGACGTAATAAACGAAAATGAATCATTACACAATTCTTCATCATGCATGTTTCTAAATGGCATTTAATTGATGATGCAGAAAAACTTGGAATTAAAAACAGTTCATGGATGTAGAATTGTACTACCTGCCCCGTGTTGTTGGAGGCGCCTTTGTTGTTTGTGAGCTTAAGTTTCCCAAATGATATTTCTTGACGCATCCAGTGCGCACCAGTGTTTGGTGAGTCCGGGTGCATGTAAACTCTATTTCCTACATAGAAGAGAAAAGAAGAAACGTAATTTTGGATTATATTTCAAAACTCCTTAGATTTTTTTAATTCTTTTTTTTTAAAAAAAGATTTAACCAGTTGAATGTAGCCAAGATTGAACAAAACCGATTTCTGTGCACTGATGGCGATAAATAAAAGAATATGATACCTATTACATTTGTGTCTGCTTTTCCACACGGCACCCACTTTCCTCCCTGAAATCGCCAGTGGTTTGGATCCGCGAGTATAATATCCACAAATATATTGTAGTGAGCAGTTGGGTCAAGGCCAGAGATGTTGAAGCTTAAAAACGGAAACATTCGTCTGTGGAAAATAAAGGAAATTAAATTAAGGGGAGAAATACACCGGAATGAAATTCTCCGTTTTATTATGGTCTCCTTTTGTGTGCGTTTTTTTTTTTAAAGAAATTGTGATTTGAAGTTCCTGGACATTAAATTCGAACTTTAAAATAAATGGTATGTATAAAATCAACCATTTCTGACGGATAATCCCATGTGCACGTACCTTCCTTGCTTTGTGATGATCATCTCTGTCTGGTGCCGGTGAAACTTCAACCACAAGGCCCTGTTGCACAGATACACCTGCGCTTTTCCCGGAACCAGTCCTGCTTGCGCCGAGGAGAACTGGTAAAAAGCGCCTCCTTGGTAAGTGTGTCCATACTGCTGTGCGTAAGGGTAGCCCGCCGCCGGGTAGCCTTGAGGAGGAGTGTTGGTCAGAAGGCTGTTGTAAGCTCCATTAGTTATAACCGGGTGATGGGCCATGTAGCGGCTGGGACTTCCGATAGAAAAAGCCGGGTGCGCTGGTCCATGCTGGCTCGGGTACGGGAACATGGCACTGGGAGCTGCTGAGACTGACTGCGGTTGGGTAGATGGAGAAAAGATGCAGCGTTCGCCTGCAGATCCATCGAAATTATGACGGATGTCAGTGACTCCGTGAAGATCAGGAGAGAGTTTGCCCCTCTGGACGTCCCCCGACGCGTCCTTGGAGTCGGGAAAATTGTCTGCCTCTGACTGATTCGTCATCTCCCCAGAGTTTTTTTTCAGAGGTGAACTTCTCTCCAGGTTGTCACTTGCAGATATAATAGGATGGTCCTGCAGCGAAAGCTCTGATCCATCGGAGCTCGAAAAGCCACTGCCCACATTCATAAATTTCTTGGAAAGATCACTCGCTGGCGAGATGCAGTTTTCGACCTGCATAGCGCAATAGGAATCCACTATTAGCTCAACCTTTATCACAAGCTTTGCGCACGCCTTTCCTAATCTAACACTATGAAAACGCCTTGCTATGACTTGATGTACCAACGACATCAAATTAGCCAATTGACACCATCCTGCAATCAGGAAGGATTTTCCTTCCATCACTCTGCCCGCTTTTACTAATGAAACAAGTGCTTCCATTGGTTAACTGAAGGCTGTGATTTAATTAGACAGCCCTTAATTAGGACAATATTCAGCGCGCTGTGCGTAAAGGTGAATTGTTTGTAGTGTGACACGGCCCTATATTTGATCACTGCATATGGACTCTGATTTTCTTTTCTTTTTCTTACAACATGAACAAGAATAACATACCACAAAAAATAAGACATATAATAATGGCTATTAAAATGTTCTACTTTTCTACTATCTGCTGCAACATCCCTCGCGTTATTTACCTATTATTTATCTGTCATATTTACCTATTCATGTGCCATGAGTGCCCAAGTATGTTTGCCGAAGAAGCCAGGATATATTATTAACACACCAAAAAATGACAGGCAGTGCATCGGATGCCTTAAAATGTTTGCGATAGCGTGAAATCATGGCGTCCCACCGAAGATGTGTTTATGAGTCCCAGTGCTGCTAAATATTTTATGCACCAAAGTTATGAACCACTGCACTGATAACGGTCGCTGCTGCAGCAGATGCAGCTCACAGACAGTAAAGGAAAATGATATTTTACATGAGAATTTTTTTTTTCAATATAATTGATTCATTTTGGTGTTTTTTTTTGTTTTTTTTTTTGGAGAAGTATAAGTGCATATTAAAGACCCATCAAAACAACGACAGACGATGCATTTATATAAACTTAGGTTTTGAAAAATGTTACCGCTGCAGAGAATATTGAACAGTGATTTACTTGTTTTAAAGGAACCATGCACAGAAAAACAGCAAAGCGTGAAATGTTTTAATGTGTTAATAGTTTTATCGTTTTACAGTTCTTATTACAGACGTTTTTTTATGAGCCGGTGTTAGGATTGCATCCGGTTTCACTGTACAGTGTTACTGTGCAATAACAATAAAATATATTCTTCTCTATTCAGTGATAGTTTTTATGTCAGTTGGATGCACTGCATTTATTATTAGAGCTTATTGTTGTAAAGTTTAGTTAAATAAATAAATAGACAATTAGGTGTAAAATCACAATCTTTTCCATCATTTTCTCACTCTTACAGACTCAAAGTCCTAAGTGCAGCTGCATGGTGACTTGTCAAAATGGAGATGAATCTGATTCGGTAAATGTTTAAAGAAGCAGCCAGTCTCGAATTCAAAAAGAGTATCTAGAGTCAGAGCAGAAACCTTTCTGTATAACTTATATAGCCTAACAAGGTTTCTATTACCAATTCTGTATGGTTTCATATACATTTGTTTCTCTGATTGTAGGTGCTACTCAATTCTATTTATTTATAAATTATGTTTGTAATGTGAACAATAATTCAAGGTCAATTTTAGTGGGCTCATACCAACAGAGAGGTAAAGTTTCAACAGTGTGTTGGGTTTTCTTAAACTGCTGTTTAGGGGGGGATGCATTTAATTTTATTACAGTATATTAAAAAATGTTCAGACTACCTGTTGTTCTCATGTGTTTAATGAGGGCAGACAGACTAGGAATCCCTTTTAATATGAAGTACCCACCGGCATCAAAAAGGCCACTTGACTAAAAAACTTTTCCTATTGTTCCACTGGTGTGTCATTATGCAGCAAGTGTGGCTTGAACAATCTGAATCAGACCAGGTTAAGATGCAAAGCGTCACTGGAGGGTGTATCTAGGTCTAATAAACAGCCATGAAAGTCTGAAGCTAACAAGAGGGGTCATTATTACAGCAGGGCTATAGGCCCAAGCAATCTATTCCTGTGAAACGTACAAGCACAGGCTTGTCTGTGCCCAAGCGAAAAAGAGGTCACTCTCTGTTCGCCTCATTACAGGATTATGGTTCACTTCCAACACTGATCTTTAATAAGCAAAACAGGCTTGCTTTTTAGCCACTGAAAAAACACAATTGTTGAATCTCCCATGCCGCAAATCAGCATGTGTGTTCCTTGGTGGACTAGTAGCTTGATTATTAGATGATGCTCTGTCTTTCCATTGGCTCAGTCAGGCAGTGGACAGAGCTAAAGAGGAGGGGGACTGATTTGTGATGCTCATGACCAGCCTTGTCCCTCGGGGAGACAGTATAGTGCAGCTCTAAGCTCTGCCTTGCACAAACAATGTGTTGACTGGCTGAGTTTAATAAACATGAACACCATTCATGTTATTTCTGCTCCAAAACTAACACAATTTTTAAATTTAAAAAAGATTAATTTATATGTCTTTAATTAGGAAGTGGGTGTAGGATAAAGACATAGATTCTAAACAAAAGAAAAACAATGCTCTTTAAAATATCTCTAGAAACAACAATGACGACTGAAGAAAAAATATAATATAAATATACCTTCCAGTTATTTTAAACACGTGTGCAGTTCTGCTTAACAATGCTTAGCTGAGATCATTGTTTCACCACTTTTTATTGTTGTGGCATAGGAATCTGCTTGCCACCTGGGTCTAATCTAATCAATGTGAATGACAAGGAGAGAGAGAAAGCCTGAAAGTGAGCACCAGCTTAGGGACTTTTCCTAATGCCCAGTACTGTCACTTCAATGATATGATCACAGCACACAAAATGACAACAAAATTATAGCCAGCAAGGATATGGGGACATAGTGTGCAACTGCAGTCAGGTGAAATTGCTTTTTTTTCTCCCTGACTATATAATGGCTTGTCTCTTGTCGGATGGGTAAACATTTCCTTGTCAGGCCAGTAATAAGGAATGAGGCTGGGCTGAACTAAGAGGATAGAGCCAAGGTTATTTGGGATTCATGACAGGTAGTGGCTTATATTACAGTGGCACTAAAAATTTCATGGGAATCCATTTAAGATGGCCTTTAAGTTATTTATATGTTGTTTGCCAGACGTCATATTGCAGTATTAAGTATTTCCTCCTGTATTTGTGGCTCTTGATTAAAAACAAATCCCCCCCACACACACATACACAACCTGTGTTTACCCTAAGTCTTTAATTACCCAGCATGGCTAATATGATCAAGTTTGGTGGTGCTTTGTGCTGTGCAAACATAACTACTGCCCCCTGTGGTTTCCTGCCATCAGTGATCTGCTCTGTCACAGGGAATCGGGGTGCTCTCTGACACAGAAGACAGCTGGAGACCTGCTAAGGGGCGGAGTGGACAGTTGTGGCTTTTAAACCCTTATTAGCCGTCCTCCCTGGACACACCAAGACACACGTCTACGCAGAAGTGCACTCCTACACCTGCTCATTATTGATGGCCTTTAAGGGTCGCCCAGCCAGACCAGACTCAGCCACAAAATCTTTACCACAAAGCTCACAGCAAATTAACCTGAGGACGGGTGATTATGGTGTTCAGTGGATGTACACGTGATATGGCTCCTTTACTAATACCATACCCTGAAGGGGCTGTTTACCCAAAACAAATATTTATACACATGCTTCATTGTCTGACAGAGTAAAATAAATCTATGAAAGCTAACCATTCAGTTGTAATCCCTTTTTTTGCTTTTTTTCCTGCAGTAGTTACATATTTAAATACCTCACTCTAATTATTTGCTTATTTATTTACTGAACAAATTTACATGTGTTCATTGTCTTCAAGATCACTGTCTTTAGAGGACAGTTTGTTTGATTGTGCACCTTTACTTTATAGTTACTGATTTTTCATCTCATGCACGTTTCTATTATTTAACTGCAATTTGATGCAGTGCCATAACCACAGATCATTAATATCCCGTTGCATGTTTAATACAATTATTTATCATATTTCTTCAATTATGCAAACTACACATTTGTTATGAGTTATTTTTAACTCTTCAGTCGCTGTCTGTTATTTCTACATCACAGGACAATGACAGCATGATAATTAACGCACTTCAATGTAAATTATAGTATAATTCCATGGGGAAAATAGGACAAGCTATCTACATTGATCAGCTGAGTTCTCCCATTTACAAAAACTGAGATAACATGAATGCAGATGATGGTATGTTAAACTGATGAATAATTATAAATGTGTGAATTTTGTCTCATACCAATTCTGCAGCAAAGCCACACTTGTAAATATAGTAATCTTGAACCACAATCCCTGAGAGTAATCCTGAAAAATGCTTCACACTCTCTGATGTGTATTATTTGCCTCAACAAATGGTGAGGCTATAATGTCGAATTACAAAGTTAGTGCAAAGGCTAATGTCCCTATGAAAACTTCTTTTATCACCTTCTACTGACCTGTTATCAACTGTTTGGTTTGTTGTTAGTCCCTTTAAATTTTAAAGAACCTGTGTGACCCACCGAGTGCAGTGGGGTTTGTGACCATTTTGTTATTTCAGCTGCCATGCACTGTCAGACGTCTGCAAGTGAAGAACATGGCCACTGTCCCCGGTAAGCCCATGGCATAAAAAATTCAGACTAACTCCACTTTTTAAGCCATTTCTGATGAAAAGCACACAGAAATGAAACTGACTTATGCCAAATGAATATCAGTGAAATGATGTGATTGTGAGGCTGATGTTTGCAACTTTGAAATTATTTATAAAACATCAGTTCCATTTTAAGAGAAGCCATGCCACGAAGTGTGCACTTGAGTATCCTCCGAGGTTTCCCAAGCTCTATATACCAGAACAATAGAAAACAGAAGGCTCCAGTCTAGTAAGTTATGCTTTGCCTTTTTTGATGTGAGTCTATGTTTCTTAGACAGGATGAAAATAAGCATCAATTACCCAGTCACAGCTGTGTCTGCCGGCATATTGTTTAATCGATAACTAGGTCGACATGATGGTGACTAAATCTAAAAACAACAACTTGCAAACCTGTTATCTAATTAATCAGCATCAAACATTTGGCACCTGAATATCTTCAATTATAACCACTATAAAATCAATGATTCACCTTTTAAAAGAAATTATTAAAATTATAAAGCATGAATGCAAGCATGGGATCCCTTTAAAGTAAACAAAATTTTCAGTTTGAAGAGAAAATATTTTGGGGAGAACAGGAGCAAACAGGCGACTGCCGTGTTACAAGAATAATCTTCATTAAAATCACAGGCAACAACACCAGGCCAACACACAGCTCATTGGGAATGCAGTGTGAAAAGAGAGGCCCACAGATTATCACTCTACGTAACTCATGTTTAATTTATTCAGGAGCAATATTGTCAAGAGTCCTACCATTCCAAAGAACTAGACTCAGATAAAAGCTGGAATAAGACTTAAGGGAAACCCAAAAATAACATGCTCAGGATAAAATGCTGCAAAATGGATAGAAAACACTTGAGAGCAAAAGCATCTTTGGTCGTGTATGTTTAGCACAACTTCACAGAAGTATAATATAACTGCTTTGGGGCTGTTAATATTTCAAGAGATGGTGTCGAAATGGAGATGACGATAAAACTGTTCACACAACAACCAAATATGTTACACAGCACTTAACCCTTTTTCTGATTTGGAACTATTCTATAAAAAGCAGCACTATTATACAGTGCAGCATCCTTAAATCTAGATAGATTACAAGAATAAAGATAAAGTAGTCCTACATTTGATTATAAAAACTAACCTTAAACCATTTTTCTCTGTGCTCTTTGGTGTGTGTGTGTTTTTTTTCTCCTCCTCCTCCTCCTCCTCCTCCTCCTCCTCCTCCTCCCTGTGGCTGAGTGAAATGGAATTGCCTCTCACATTCAAAGACAGCTCTAGGAAGGTGATAATAGAGCTACTCCCTGCTGTCTGCAGGCAGGAAATAGGAAAGTGGCATATGGGGCCAGGAACCAAATAGAGAGGAAATGTGACCAGGCAAGGGAAGGAACTAAAGGAAAGGTTAATGATCAGCTCTGAATTCTACGGGGAAGAAACCATATTCTTGAGTTGAGAGGAAAAATAAAAGTGACATGATTTATGTCTCCACCACTCACATAGGTTGTCACAAACAAACATGTGGCAACCAGTTTTATTTTCTTCAGAAAACTTTGCCAGTGGTAAGGCTGATGTAAAGGATGTATAGGTGCTATAGAAAAGAATTGTGCCATAACTTCACACTGAGCAGAGAGAGATGACAAATTCAGACAGTGCGGTACAATCAAGAGAGAATCCATCATCACAGCCTCAGTATGGTCCAACAAGTGTGAACTAATGTTGCAGAACCCAGGCCTGCAGCATCTCCATCTCCTGATCCACTTTTTTAAAACGACCAAGGGACTAAATTAAATTATAGTATCAAATATTGGACTCCACTGATTCATGAATGAAAAGGAAAGAAGAGTAAAAAGGGAGAAGGAAAATCATAGCGCAATAAAAGCATTTAAAGTGAAAGTGAAAACATGAAAATTGGTGCTGTAAATGCACACCAGTGGGTGTTTTGTCATTGGGGGCGACGGAGGATACGTTAGTAAGGGGAGAATTTGCTTTCAAATTTTCACCCTGTTACCACACCTTGATTAAAAGAGTTTGTGCCCTTTCACTATAAGGCTGGATTCTCGCCCTTTAGAACTGTCATTTACATCTGCTGTGAAGGAGAGTTCAGCTTTGAATTTGCTCTTGCACTTGTGTCACAACTGAATAACTGATAACATTTATTGTAAATTGTCTTCTTAATTATGTGAGCGGAGCCGGTGGCAGGAAGGCAGAGAGAAAAAAAGTGACTGAAACTGCCATGCACATTTTAAATTTGAACAGAATTCCTCAATTACACGGTATATATACATAATGACATGACATGACATCACACGAGATGACATGATATGATTTTATTTTTTCTACACAACAAAGTATAACAACTTGTGTCAATATGCAAACAAATATTATACATATTTACACAGATCAATTTCACACAATATACTTACACAATCACCAAAAATAAAAAAACAATAACCCCGCCCAAATTGTATTTTTGCTTTTTCTGTATCAGAGGAAAAGCAAAAATAAGACAAATATTACTCTGAATTATCCTTGATCATTTTACATTTTGAAGTTTTTTTTTTTTTTTTTTTTTTGAAACTCCATGGAGTAAGTTCATTCCATTGTTTCACTTTACAAAACTGAAATACTGTATATGTATATTTTGGTTCTAACTTTTTTGTGTCATGGATGTACACCCCTCTTCAATCTTTCCTTCCCTTCACCTGATGATCTGACACACACAGAAGATCTTAACATACAAAGCTCCATCTACGGTATGTGCTGCACGACAATATGTTGCTGGTGGACTGTTGTCGTACATCTGGACATAAGAGACAAAGCAACATCATGCAGGCAAGCCTTTTCCAGATCTGACAGCTAGATCATTTGAAGCTGACAAGATAACACTTAAATGCAAAGGTGACATGACAGTGTCTTCAGAGCCAGATGGATCGATACTCAGCTTGGCTCGTCAAGATCTGAGCAGTGGTTCTGCAGCCATGTTTTTTTTTTTTTTTACACTGCCGTTTTGAAAATAGGCTATCATGGTCTCACACAATGTCTGGTATGTTGTCAATGAGCAGATTTCCTTTCTTATGTTCTGACTGAAATATTGATTCGTTTGATTTAACAAAACAGCCCAGGATTCCAGCGCAGACCTGAAACCTTTTACCTATTTTATTACATTTTGGCACAGTTTAACTTATCCTCAGTTCATGACCTGCGTTTTTTTGTTTGTTTTTTTTTTTTTACAGTGTGTAATGAGAGTGATATATGATGTGACCACAAAACATGAAAATAAAGGTGAATAAAAAGCTCTATAAGAGAAGATTTGAGTAAATAATTGGTGGCAATAAGTAGCAATGAGTCTAAAATGATCAATGAGCTGTCATCTTGTTTTTGCAGTCAAAAGGTACTCATTTTTCCAAAGCATCCTTCAGTGAGGCAGCCAGGAAGTCCCGTAGATCAATTTGAAAAACTCGGCAAGTTGCCTTGGTGACCATCCAGGCTGCACTGACTGGCACTATCTTTTCTCCCATCAACATCTATACGCTTAAATAAAAAATCAAATCTATCTTTCAAATATTCAACAGTCCTTTTTTCTATGGGAGAGGTAAAGGAGTATTGTTGAATAATGCAACTAGACAGGGATCTCCCAGAGCTGGTCTCTACAGGCATCACTGAGCAGGTCTGATCCCACTTGAGTAGCATCTATCATAGTGACATCATCATTCACACAAGGAGATATGATAAGACAGTAGTACACTACTCTACCACTTGAGCCAAGTCTAAAGCAGGCAGTGGTGTTACTCATTTAAACCAATCTATTGGCCATCTGTTGATGCTAAAATCATGGTCAGGCTGCCATTTCTAAATCAAACACCATAAGTGTGCCTTTATTGCTTTCTACTGAAGGAGAACATGTTTTTGAGAGGGAAAAAAACTGAGATTGTGAGACACTTGCATATTCTATTTTACCTTGTGTGATTGTGGTGGGTGTATAAATTAAAAAAAAAAAAAAAAAAAAAAAACAACAACAACCAGAGGGACAAGACAATAAGGAAGATGAAAACAACATGCACATGCAGCAGCAGCAGTAGCAGCTCTCTACCCTGCAGATTAGGGCATTGGGAGCACTTTGCAGGTTGTTGTCACAGGTATGACGAGGGAGAATTGCGCTTACTATCCCCAGGTTACACAAGGTGTGAACAAAATGTGCAGCCAATTTGTTTTGTGCCGAATTAAAAGAGAAATATGCTTTGGTTTAGACTATCTGTCTGTCTCCCGTTAGTGCTGAGTTGCTTGTTTACAATGTGTGTTTTTTTTTTTTTTTTTTTACTTCTGAACACGTATGTTCTAGTTCAAATGGTTATTTAAACTGGACTGCAAGTGACATCAAATCAACAACTAAACACCAGACACAGGATCAAAAACAAACGCGTCCAATCCAATGAGCTTAATCAAACCACAAGGACAAAGAAAGAGTGTGAGCATTGGCACAGGAATTACTGATCTTGGGGGAATTGGCAAGACCAACTGCAAGCAAGTGTATTACATATGGCGTGCCATTTTCACAGCTTCCACAAAGAGAACACAAAAAGTGTTATATCTCACTATCTAAGACTAATAAACAACCCAGATATGCTAAATCTATTTAATGCTGAAACAGACTTGAGGTAAAGGCAGTTTGTGGGAGAGTTTGGGGTTTGAGCTCACAGAACGCTGTGAGATGATGAGCCGCGTAGTCTGAGCTAAGCAAAATACAGCAAATGAAGCCATCCTCCCACTAAATCTATGAGGTGTCAGTCAGCATGACTTTAAGCTCCAGTGAACGCAGATGGTTTCTTAACACTGAATAAATGAAGTGATTTGGATGTCGCATGTCTGAAAAGGTTCATATTCTGCTGCTCATGGCACAGAAGTGGTCAGCATGAGAACAAGGCAGCCATGCTCTGCTCTCACCCTGAGGACGCACACAGTGAATCTCCTCAGTCCTGCTGACAGAGTATGACTAATATCTTCACGGTGTTTGTATCTGCTATGTTGACAAAGTGTTAAGAGGAGGCCTTTGTTGTCACAGTTGTACAAAGCTCGCACCTCAAGTGTTATTGTCTGTGTCCTAACCCACTATACACTTTATTACTATCATTAGATGGATCACTGCACTTTCCCCGTGGTGTGAACTGCTATCAATTATGTGGCCATCTTTCAATTATTGTATATTGTTTTAGTGCCTGCTAATGATTTGTGAAACTACTGTGCTATGGTGTGATTGTGCTGGGCAATAACCAGCTACTGTACACTTAAGCTCATTTTTCAATTATGTCTGGGTGGTGATTTTTCAGTCATTAAGCACATTTGGTGTAAGGCTGTCCACCTTACACTTAGCCAAAGGTGTTTCCACAGTTTCTGTTAGCCAGCAACATCCCAGCCCCAATCCACAGCCACTGCTGTATGAGAGAGGACTCAGAAGACAAAACCAAGTACCCACTGTGATTTTCACTGGGGATTTTGATATTCACACCTGTACTAGGTGTTGTTTGGGAGTCTGATAAGCATGTGTGAAATCAGAGGGGTGACTAGAACAGGGGCCTTATTTGGAGGGACAAATCTTCTCGGATTTATTTCTCAAGGACAGAAGTATTTTTTTTTCCTATTTTGACTCTATGAAAATTAGAAGGGACAAAGCTAATCAAGCACATTGTATCTTAGATACCAACTATGTGTCTAATTGAAGTTGCACACGGCCATATGGCCGTGTGCAATAAATAGAATGTCCAATAACTATACGAATTCAAGTAGCACATGAGGAAAATAAAGTATTCTCAACAATTTGACAGCCGTAATATTCAGTGACTGAACTGAGATTTTGTCTCAGAGATGCAGCTACAATACCTGTATATTCTACTATCAGATAAAATTTACCAAACTGTATATAAGGAAAAAAAAGTCATTTTTAATGCATGAAGAAATCACCCATTAATAAAAAAAAAAATATCATTACAGGATCAGAGGCTGAAAAACAAAGTGCATGAGAGTTGCTCCTCCTCTCTCTACACTGGTGATGTTCAGAGGCAGCCTGTTATCAGAGGTGTTAATTGGCAAATTCAGTACAAGTCAAGAGTATGTTCCCTGTCGTCCTCGCCCGGCGAGGCGAGGTCATTAAACCGAGAATGGATTCTTTCATGCTGCCTTAACCCTTGAATTGCAAGTTGCCATTCCGCAAACATCATCATGCTCTTTCCCACCCCCATATGTCAAGAAGAAAAGCAACTTACTCTGATTTAACATTGACAATAAAATATCAGGAGGGTGCCATCTTGACAGCCAAGTTTTCTGCCCTACATTTTTTTTTAAAAATGGCTGCCAAACGTCTTCAGGAGGTTTACACGTTTCAAATTTGTCCAAACCCCAGGAAAACTCCCCAGGAAAGCGTAAGTGTAGCTTTTGCTGTATGATTGCAGAACAATGTGAATCTTAGAACAATGGCTTCAACAAACTCCACTGATCAGTGCCTTTGTGTTCTGTGTATTGAACAAGTCTCTCATCTGCCTGAAATGTGAGTCTCCTTTGGGGTTCTGGGTGCGATCTCACCACTGCCTCTGTCATCACTTGCTGTGACTGCCAAATCTCTGCTCCAGGAATCAGGGCTCTCAGACCAGCACTCAAACAAACACAACGGAGAAGAGGGGCTGTTGGGAGACTTTGCACAGGTAGCAATGGCTTCAACACATTTAATCGCACACAAAGTCAGCTCCACCACTTCTGCACAGAGAGCACGCGGAGCCCAACGCATGGCAAGACAACTGTGAGGTGATACTCTCAGCTCGCAACACCATGAGAGTTGGCAGTCTCTCATGCCAACGGTGACCAGTGCACAGACAGATGAATATGCTTCTCTCCTAAGTTGTTAATTATCTAAATGACATTGCTGTGAAGAGGGCATTCTAGCCAGGTGACCTTATTCCACTTGCTATCGCTCTGTTTTGTTTTCTATTTGATGAAACCCTTTAACGACTCTTTTTTTTTTCCCACTTGTGTTATACGGTATCTTCTTGCCAATAGCGTGATCTGATAAACATTGTTGGAATATTTAGAAATATGATAATAGGAGGAGTAATTGCTGAAAATAATTTCCTTATACTGGCCAGTGGGAAAAAAGGGTATACATTTCTTTATGTGGAAACAACTACTGTATGTATGTAACAGATTTTCATCATCTTTATTATATTGCATGAATTATGTCAATTATTAAACTAAGCGTACACACACTTTATGTGATTGTGCATTCATTAAGTATTCTAATGCCCTTTATGTTGCAGCCATATGTTGAAGTACTTTAATTCATGTTCCCATCATTAAGTTGCACTAAATAGTTTTACATTTTTTTTACAAATATAACACAAAAGACTGAGGAAGAATGTGTTGTGTTAAAAACACCAGTGGCAATAAAAACCCTTTGAATAGAGCTTTGTGTATAGGCAGATCTTTTCCATCCTGTCACCATCATGAGGACTGTGGATTGCGGCCCCTAAATGTTTTTTAATGGATGTGCATGTCATTTTTCTATTTATAATTGTAACTGTCACTGGACAGCTATTTTAATGGTCAGAGACCAGAAATGTACAACTGGTTCCAAATCATGACTCTGGCTGAGACATTAATTCACAGAGAACTTTACCAAATACACAATTGCATTGTCTTTGCTAGTTCATTGCAGATATACAGTATCTGTCCTTTGCTCTGTTCAGCATTCTCTTAAACTTGCTCTCTGCTAACAGCCCCGACACCATACGTCATCACTGGAATGGTATAGAGCAGGTGATGATCAGGGCCTGGTTCCCTTCAGACATTATGCTTCGAATTCAAGCCACTCTGTTCCCTTTTGGTTTCATTAAACGAATGGTATAAAGGTGCTATCATGTGTCTTTCTGATTGAGGGGAGGTTTTCATGAAACCACTCTGCCAAAATGGTCAGATTAATCTTCTGGTTTGCCACCAGAGGGTGGCTCCTACAAAAAGCACATAGTTTGAATTGCCTAATTCTCACTTCATTTATTTATTTTCCCAAGCAGTTAATGGTCACTTGCTAGTTTACGATCTTCTTCGAAATTTTATGAATCAGGCTCCGGTTTAAATGAAAAAAGAATTTCCAACTGTTGAGCCTTCAAAATACGGCTTCAGATTGTAATGGGTGTAATTTGTCTCACTGTGGTATCATGCAGTTGCGCTGTTTAGAAGGGTACCTACAGTTTAGCAGGATTGCAGGAGCCCTGGTCGTTCTTAGCTTCTTTCATATTGACAAAATGTCATACAGGCCACTGTCCTCTTGGGAACTTTCAGTGGAGCAGAGTATTTTGTAGCAGATCTGTATCGGACACATTTCTATCTCTTAGCTCTGAAGGCAGTTTATTTGATCCTGGGGCACATTTCTGATGTGATATACATTGTCAGCAATGAGATAGTATTAAGACAGGACATTTCTAAGGACATTGAAGAGTTCTGGAACATTGCAGAGAGAACAAGAAGAATAAGAGACACCAAATCTAGACTTTAAGTGTCATGACACAGGGTGTGAATACTCATCATATAACTTTTCCCTCTTTGGTAAATTTTTTTAAAGTTATAAAATGTTCTGTTTGTCCTTATCAGGTACTGAGTGTAGACTGATGATAGAAAATGAACATGAATTATTATAGAATCAGACAGCAACATAACATAATGTGAAAATTAATATACAGTATGTACAAAGTGATACATGCAAAGTATATAGATGGGCAGTCATTCCACACAAAAAAATAATGGGAAAAATGTGTAATCTTTGACAAAATCAAATAAGTAAATCATTTTTTGCCATACAGAGTTATTTAAAAACAGGCTTACAATATATAGCATAACCATTATTAGACCTTATATACTTAAGAACACTACAGTACTATCATCTTATGTATAATCTTATAGCACAGTCCACAGAGCTCAGTGTGCACAGGATAACCTACAAGCTCAGCTAAGCACTGATAGAGTGTCAACAGCTATACTGAGCATCACTTTCTCTCTTCTCCACTTAAAAAATGACTGATCTCCCCCGAAGCCAGTGACTTCCTGTCTCCCTGAACTCTCTGCAGCACCGACTGGTGGTGCAGAAACACTGCTTATTAGCATGCAGTAATGATGGTGAGCTGGGCTCCATTGTTCTAACACCTCCCCTCTCCTCCGCACCAATCTGTCACCATTCAGTGGGCTAGAGCTGCCTCAAATGCTTCTCTCCACAAATGAGATGGATAATTAGTTGCCCCTCACGAATGCTGCACTCTTCTCACCCCTGATTGCTTTCACCTTCTTGCTCCTGGCAATTTTGACACCTTGTAATCAGCCTGCTACTTCACCATCTCAATCCATATCCCTCTGCTTTTTTGTCTTCTATTTCAAATCTACTGCCTGTAACAGGAAATGTCCCAAAGAGAGAGATGGAGAAAGAGAGAGAGAGAGAGAGATGACACATATATCTGATATTTTACGGGAAATGATTGCAAAAACAACAGCTCAAAGGCAAAGGGGAGCTTTCTCAAACAGTCCACGTTGTATTGTATACACATGCACAGAAGTATAGTGTAAAAAATACATCAAAAAAAAAATCCTTGCTGTCAGTGTGCATTTCCTCTTCTAAATAGCAATGAATGACAACATAATTATGAGCAAGCAGCTGTTCATGATCCCAGAGAGAAAAGCCTGCAGGTTACACAATGTTCAACTCTTCACAGATTAACCAGAGAAGATCATTAGGGATATGTATTTGCCAAATAAAAAAAAAGTCCATGATGTGATGTTAACTGTGAAATTATTTGATTTCTTTGAAATTAACAGGCGTTTAACAAATATGTAATATTCACCTTTATTAAAGTACATTTTCCTCATATAGGTATGCTCTTCTAGTTGTGAATAGTTAATAACACACAGTATATAAGGTTGAAATAACAAATCTATTAAGCTGTGTTTGATTATTAAATATTGATTATTAAATAAGTTACAATGACTAACACGTAAAGAAAAAAAAGATTGTTTGCAGACTTCACACCAGATCATCTAGCACAAGTGTTACCAACCCTGAGCTGAAGGGCTGCAAGGTCTTTGATGCACAACAAAGTGTTCCAACACTAACAGCATCACTATTTCGTTAAACATCTTCTCACCGAATGGTGAAAATCACTGCAATTGTTTACAAAGGTGTGAATCTATTGTGAAGAAATAAAAAAGATGATGCTGTGGTTTGGAAAAGACTCAGGTTTAGTAAAATTTTTCACACAATGCTTTACATTCTGTGAAAAACAACAGTAACAGACACATCATTTATGATGACCTGTCCATGGTGTACCCCGCCTCTCACCCTGTCAGTTGGGATTAGGCACCAGTGCCCCCAGCGACCCTCATGTGGAGGATAAAGCAGTAGAAGGTGACTGAGTCAATGTGTCTCACTGTTTAATACCTTACTGAGCCACTGTGATCTTGTCTGTCTAATATGCTATGTTACATCATGTGATACTGATGTAAATTCTAAACATGGAGAGAATTTTTACCTAACTCCATGAAGCATCATTTGAGTGAAAATGTTAAAGGTACATTACAAAACTGCTGAAGGTAAAACCAGCAGTAACTGTGTAATGAGTTTGTGTTTTATTGCTGCTGTGCAATAAGGCACTGCTGCCACCTGTGTAAACAATTTTAATGATCAGGTGGCATACAAATTTTGAACTTATTTCAGTTATAAATATTTTCAGCTCCACGAATGATGACATACAACCGCTTCAAATTACCCTCATGATCAAATTAGACCAACAATGGGAATTAATGTGAAAACAGTGATAATCAGCATGTCCACCTTATGTTAGTAGTAAGTAATTTACGCATATTGGCCTTTACATATGGAGTATAAAATCCTGACACTAATATCATTATCCATATCATCAATAGAGACAGTGAGGACAGCAAATCTTTGAATTAATGTCTCTCTTTCATGCTTAATATGTTTTAAACTGAAAAATATACTAAGTCACAAAAGAAATAATGAATACATAAAAATACTGTCAACCTGACACCCCATTGTTTACTTGGTCAAAATAATTCAAATGATAAAAATGCTGCAAGAATAAATGTCGGTTTTATTTGCTCATGTATACCATATTATGCATCATGGTCACTTACTATAGTAAAATCTCAGCATGATATTGGAAAAATAAAATGGGCAGAGAAGTGTACCATTTGATTCTTCAATATTAAATAAATGGATTCAAGTCTTGTTGCAGTGTCATTTCCAATCCAGCACAGCGCATGTACTTCCTGGCAGGCAGGACCATGGTAGACCATGAATACAGTAAAGTCTCGGAGTAGTTGGGGCCTCAGCCCATCAGTCTGCAGCAATGTCAATCACCGGCTTCATTCTTATGAGAGAAATGCGAGTAGAGGTGGCTGTTCATTTGGTCCTGAGGAACCACAGCATGGCAGAAAGCACATTTATCGGGACTGCTGTTCTGAGGCGTCGCCAGCTCTGTCCCCACGTCAACTGCATCACACAGCTCAGGGCTCCAGAGAGGCTGCAGAGCAGGATGAACCAAAAAAAATATTACTGATGCTGTAATCAATCCTTACACTGTGAAAGAATACGTGGCCACTTTGGCTTCAAGCCTAAGTATGATGATTTGCTATAAAGAAAAGCAGATCATGTCTGGTGTCAATCCAAAAGCCTTCACAAATACTCAGCAACACTAAAGGCCCCCTCAAGAGTTAAATTATCTCACTATTTAATGTGTTCATTCAACTTATCAAAACTATCACGGCTAATATACATGTTTACACGAAAGGGAAATTATCATTTTGTGAAAAAGTGGACCAATTTTTAGATCTTACTGCATGTCATTTACACGCTTTTACTGGGCATTTATACACATCAGCAAATAAAACTTAGACACTATATTGTGCTTCCATCTGGCTCACAATTTCCAGTAAATATGCCAAATATAACCAGACTATCAATACTTAAGTTAAAAAAAAAAGAATCAGCTCACATTACATTACAGTGATACATTTCAAGTTAAAATCCCAAGAGTTTTTTTTGGTACTTCACACAGTTTCTCTCCTCCATTAGCAAAGACCAATCATAAACTGATAATTTGCTACTAGTTTTCTCAGACCTTCTCCTGTGATTCTCACCTGCTGAGGTCCCCGCACATTCTCCTGGGAGAGCGAAGATGATGTAGAGAGGGAGGGGGACGTGGGGTACACAAAATGCATGGGCAGTTCCATGGGTTTCTCCTCCTCTGTCATTGTGGAGGGGACACTACTGAGCAGTGGCTTCAAAGGCATGGTGAGGCCACTGTGCCTCTCTGGAGCACTGTTCAGGAAGTCATATTCACTGTCCGCTGAGGGTGGGAATTTGACACTGAATTTGGTGAGAGACTCTACTAAGTCCTGGTCCTCGGGGCTGGTGCCACGGGATGCCAGAGACGTGGGCTGATGTGGAACATCCACTGCTGACCGTAGCACTGAGGAAAAGGGTCTCTCTGCCTCTGCTGTATGGTCTGTGCACTGGATGGGCATGGAGAACTGCTGATCTGTCACATGTAGGAAAACATGGGATTTTTACACACTTTTTTTCTGTCTCAGTCAACATGCAGATTCATTTCAGTGTTGGCTCCAAGGACTTTTGCGCTTAGCAGTGATTTGAGAAGTACAAAATATAACTCAAGACATCTCTCAAGCGTACATATTGATCCTTACAACTGAAGAAAATAATTTATCACCCTATACTATTACTATCATTATCATTATGAATAATAATGTTGTATTATATTAGACATTCCTTATCCACAGCATTTGTGGATGGAATTATTAAATGTGGTCATCCATGTAATTTTTACAGGGGCCCTGGTTTTGAAAGAACAATGGGCCATTTATGTACAGTTCCTGATGTTGCTGAAGAACAAAAGCCAGTAAATAGATAAATTGTTACTACATACATAAACCTATTATGGTTTGAATCATGCCTTTAAAAAAAACAGCAGGTAATGTTTGATAAATATTAACGTTACCGGTTGATGTCTCGTTTTCTCTGTGGAATCGCTTAAGATGATCTTTTTGTCTTTGTGTCAGAGACCGAATCTGCCGGAATTTCCCTTGAATTGCTTCAAATACTTCCAGCATGTCCTGGCTGACAAGGAAATAAATAAAAAGAATCGAAGTCCTAACTGTAATGCCCATAATTAAAAAAATGAAGAAATAAATAATAAAAGAAATAAATGTACTACTAGTACATACTAGTCAAGGCTGCTGTTGACTGGTAGATGAGAGGAAACAGCCACAGTGCTGACATTCTCCTGTAAAAACACATATAACAGTCATAGAAATCACTAACGTTAACTATCCACAAGCAATATTGTTAATACATCTGCATTTTATTGAGATAAGTTCTTTTACTGGTGAACATATCGTCCTGGCTGGTGAAATAAAAAGCCCATGCTGTTTCACTGTGCAGTGACATTATCCTCTAGCACCATCTGGTGAAGTTGAAGTGGATACACCTTGTGTGGAGTCAAACAGAGGGTGATTGCTATTACAGCAGCTATGCAAACCGAAGGCCTATCGGTTGTTTTATTAAATCAAAAATAAACAATGAGAAACACATGGGCTTTCCCTTTTCAGTCAGGGGAGTGTGAATAGCACAGAAATTTGCTTATCTGGCATGAAATTATCAGCAAAACAAAGGTTTGCAAAACTAGAAAAAAATATTACTTGAGCATTTTTTTCCTGCACAATACAATGATGGGTCAAGGTTTGTGTGTATCGTTTGGAATGCTGATTCCATGCTGATCAAGCCCCTAGAGATATTTAGGCAATTTCCCTTATATTTTCAAGGCAATGGTATATTGTACATGGTTATATTGTATCCTTTAATAAATAAATAAATAAATACATTTAAAATAAAAGGATGAAGCTCAATACTTGTCTTCTGTATAGCAGTATTTTACAACACTATCGGACCTCATAGTAATACAGTATTATATTCATAGGCTACCAGCATAATACAAGTCTTACAGCATCCAGCAGAAACACTATGAACATGTATGTTAATGTGTACAAGAAGCTGTCTGTATGTTGTGAGAATGAAGAAAAACCTGTTTTGTTGTCATCACAAAGACATTTTTACACAGTGCAGATATAGAATATGCAGCGTGTAGGACAGTGAACATACTGGTTTTATCCTATAAGCACTGGCTCCATCAAAGAGGTGGTTGCACGGTTCACATGTCATTTCTCCTACAAATCCAAAACAGTGGAAAATCAACAGCTTGTACTTGAGGAGATGCTAAACAAATCAGATTCCGTAACATTACTGTTTGCTCACTGACCGGAAATGAATGCAACAGAGAGAGAACATGTGTAGCTCACCAACCTGAAGGCTGCCTTGTCGCAGACAACTTGGCTTGAAGTTTTGTAATCAACTGCTGCTGATCCTCTATCTGCTTTTGAAGTGTTTGAGTGTATCCTTCATAATATTCAGTCTGTGAAAATAAAGTCTCTGTTATTATGCTATTATTCAGAACAAAGTATATGGTCCTTGCCTTTACATCCACGTGTCACATTTTCAGCTACAGTTTAGTCACAATTTATTTATTTTTTTGTAAATTCAATTCACTTATTTGTATACTGCCAATTCATAACACACATTACTCTCAAGGCACTTAACATAGTAAGGTCAAAACCATAAAACTTCACCAAAAACAAACACAAAAAAGTAAACAGTATGTCAAAGTGTGATATGAAACCTTTCTCAGGAAAATTGTTGATGCAAGCTTATTTTTCTTGCTAAATTGGTAAATTGGCATTTGGCTCAGTTTTAAGAAAACGTGAAAAAAATTGCTTCTGTTGTTACCATTTTTTGTAGCTCCTTTTTAGCAATATCCTTTTCAATGGAGACCTGGCGATAAGCTTCAAAAGCTTTGTTGAGCTGGTCTCCAATGTTCCTTTCCATGCCGTGTGCTCCACAGTCATCACTGACACAGTAGACATGAGCCCTATGAGTGAAAACACAATGTTTTCAAAGATACTAAATATTTTGTTTAATCATTTTACTTGTTTAATGCCTTTACACACAGTGACCAACTTGTGTTAACACACTTATAAAGCCACTGAATTAGTGTCATATTATTTTGTTGATTTAGGTAAGCCACTGACGCAATGACAAAAAGGTGCCAAAACCGAGTAAAAACACTTCCTAATGTCTGCTCACTTCCAGTGCAATAACAACTTGCACAAAAAACAAAACTGCATTCACATTTCAACAAATGATATTTTCTTTTATAGCTTGGCATCAAAGGATGTGTGCAAAATGTAAATGAGCAACTGAAAAGTAATGGCAAATGGAGCTGCAAGTGATAATTATTTTCATGACCAAGATTTTTAGTTTTTTTTTTTTTGTGGGGGGGGGGGGGTGTGGGGGGGGGGGGTGGATTAATGAAAAAGGCAGTTTGTCTTATAAAATGACAAAAAAATGTTAAAAACATTCATCTGTGTTTTCCCTGTGACATCATGAAATGTCTTGTTTGGGTCACATGCCAAAGATATGTGGTGTACTGTGATAGTGGAGCTGAGAAAACAGAAAAAACTCAGAGAAGAGAAGAGAAAAAGACAAAAACTGCTGAACTAATAACCATAAGTGTTTGCAATTAATTTATTTGTTTATTATTAACTGATTCATTAAATTACTGCTTCAGCCCATAAGGCAAATACAGTATGCACAAGCCACTCAATGTAGTTGCTTCATCTTGCATTACAAATTTATAACTCTTACATGGACACTTCTTACATTTTTGTCCCTTGTCGATGTTCACTGTCGATGTTCAGACACCTTTTACACAATTTTTGCAGCACCACCGTGTTTACTGTAGGGCTGCTACCAATAATTATTCACACTATTAATTAAACTACTGAATGACTTGTCATTTAATCACTTAGTTGTTTTCTTTGTGAAATGCAGAAAATGGTGTAAAACTCGGATCAGTGCTTCCCAAAACTCAAAAATGACAACGTCCTCAAATGTCTTGTTTTGAAACATTCAGTTTACTATCATAGTTATGCAAGGAATCCCCCAAATAAGTACACTGAAGAAGTTAAAATCAGATGACTTTTTTTTTCTTTTGTTTGTTAAGCATTTTTATGTCGCAGCACCACCATATTTACATTTGGAACATATTGAGAGATTAGCTTATATCAGTTTCAAACCCAGAGTGGCTCATCAATTATTGCTCAATCTTCATAATGAATGTCATAGCAACACAGTACCTGTCAGTGGTGGTAGTTACACAGCAGCAGCAGGAGCTCCTGGATGGAGCTACAGTAAAGTCCACTCAGACTCAAGCAGGAAAAAACATTAACACTAACCGGGAGGCAACAATGGGCCATTTCAGAGCGTCGTTCAAAGCAAAATCTGCACAGTTCCGTGTTCTTTAAAGGACTGGTTAGCCATAGCTCATTCAACCGGTGTCAGATAAGTTTAGCCCTCTGTCAGCTCAGTGTCCTCTTACCTTCATTCGAGTAACGGCTAAAGTCGCATTTATAGTGTTGACCCCGCCTGATTTTCAGGTGCGAAGTTACGAGGCGCTGGAGAGGATATGGCAAATGTATGTTTTACATTTTTACTTGGCCCAGAAGAGTTGGGAACTTCCCTCGGGGAATCCCCCTGCTCTGTGGACTTCCGCCTTCACTCGAGCCCGGCCAATCAGCGCCGAGCCCGGAGAGAAGAGCAGAGCAGAGCGGGGTGGTGAGCTGGTTCAGGGTTCTTCCAGCCTACGCGTCTGCAGTATTATGAGTGCTGCTTCTGCTGCCGCCGCTGCTGCTGCTGTTGCTGCTGCTGCTGCTGCTGTGCGTGTGAAAAACCAACAGTCCCCAAACCAGAGGAGGACTGCGCTCATTTCACTGCGCAACACGTTTTCTCTCTGCTACTATCGATCAACTTTCAGCGAGCGACGACAGAAAGTACCGGGGGTGAAAGTTGTGTATTTCTCTATTAGGTTGAGGGGACACACTTGTGCAATAGGTCCTCACAATTTAAAAGGGCTTTTGAGGATTAAGATTTAGTTTGAGTTCGGGTTACAATTAGGATTAGGTAAAGTTTAGGGCGGGGTTTTTTAATCCTGGTCCTGACCTATATCTTTTAGACCAGTGGTTCTCAAAATACTAATAAGTAGGCCTACCACTTTGAAATATTGAACTCTGGAAGTAACACCATCATCGCCAACGTTAAAATACACTGGTGTAAACAGGCCGAGCAAAGTCAGGAGGCAGATTTATTCCCAATAAGATGATTTGCTCTCTCATCATCCTCCTCTTCCTCACATATACTTCAGAGACTGGTATAGTGGAATTCTATTTATTTATTATTATTTGTTACATTTTCAACCTCTGGTCAAAAATCCTCAGCTCCACTCAACTCACATACCCTGGTAAATATACAGTACACTCACTCACTCACTGACATAGGGCAAAAGGTGGGCACATCCTGGACAGGTTGCCAATCCATCAAAGGGAGTCATAGAGACAAACAACCATTCAAGTTGGGCCACATTTAAAGCCAACATCCGTACATAAGGAACCCTAAGCCTACCTTACCTAAATTCAGGAAAACTTAGTTTCACCCTGCTTTTCTAAATACCTTTCCCCACATGTTGTGAACAGTAGAGTCCTGTTCATTGTTTCTGCACAACTCGTGCTTTTACATTTCCCCAAACCACACACTGTTTAATGTGGATATATGACTGTTTATATTTCTTATCTGTGTCACCTCTTACCATGATTAAATGCATCTATATCCCAGAGTGCATTGTGTCGCTGGCCGAACCTTGTCCTCTGCAAAGGGCATCCAAAGAAATGCTGGCAGCTTAGAAACAATGAACACTAGATGGCAGCTAAGAGTCTTAATCTACTAATATCCAACCAGAATATGTGAAATGGGGCAACCACTGAAGTAAAAAACTAAATGAAAACTCAATTGCATTTAATCATTTCAAGCAACATCACGCAACAATGTAAAAACAACACTTCTAGTTTCCATGTAATCCAGGAACATATGATACTGTATATTACCAAGCTGTTATACCAATTGGTGACAAAGGTGGGGCCACACAGTTTGAAATAACTACCATAATATATTATGGGTTTGTGGGCATAGGGCTCAAAACCAAGTGTTTGTTGCATTTCTTGTTTACTACATATTTGTGACTGTATTGCAACCTAATTAATGGTGACTCTAAGACGTTTTATTTATATTTTGTTTATATTAAATACTTTTGAGACAGCTTTGAGCCTGTCACATCTCCTTCCTGAACTCTGCACAACATTCTTCCTTTTTAGCGTCTTCCTTGGCTCTGCCTTTGCTTCTACTTCTTCTTCTTCTTGGTTTCCAAAGTCATCCTACAGACTCGTTGCTGCTCAGCCACCTTCTCCCCTGGCATCACCTTCCAATCTCATATCTCCTTCACATTGCATCTTCTGCATAGTATATACTGTAGTCTACCTGTGACCATCTCCCTCCATCCTTATAGGTCACCCTTTGTTCCTCTGTCTTACTGAAGTATGTTTACCGCAGCCATTTCCATCCTTTTTGCAAAATCCATGACCATTTGCCCTTCCGCATTCCTCTCCTTCACCTCATACCTACCCAACACCTCCTCATCACTGTTCCCTTCACCATGCCCATTGAAGTCTGCTCCAAACACCATTCTATCTCAATTTTGTGATGGGCTCAGCTTGGGTTATTACTTATCATTTTAACTTTCAATGTAATAATGTTATCAGATGAGAAATTGATACATTTAATCAATACATTAACTTGATAGTGTAAAATGTAATATGAGCATTACCTTTATTTTGTGTCTGGCTGAACTTGCTCTTTTTCCATAGCCTCACAGTAAACAGTTTCAAAAGAAGTGGTTTGGATGAAAATGGTTCACTGGTTCCTACTTTAAAGGTCACAGGATATGCACTACCAAACAAAGAAGGGACTTTTGTTTTGGTTGAGGAAGCAGGCAACAAACGTCTATAATGAAATGCTTCTGATTAGAGATGATTCATTTTTAGATTTTGGACCATGAAAGGCATAATTGTAATAAATTCCGCCAATTCCGATAAAGAAAGCTGTGCTTACACAACCTAAAAAGAAGTGCCGAGAGACAGAAATTCCAACTCCACCATTCAAATTAAACTGCCAAAACAGCCAATTAAAATATTAAAAAGCTCAGTCACTAAAAAAAGCTTTGTAATATCTAAATCTAATATATGAAGTTGTTTTAAATGCAGCCTCAATCTCATGTTTGTGCAATGGAAGCAAAAATGACACAGTTATACCCCACCTGGTTTTGCACCATGGCTGCTCTTCTGCAGATGAAGCAGAGATGTCAGTGGTTTGTGGAGGCTGAGCCACAGACTTTCTCATCTGTGCTGCAGGTATCAGTCCATGGATTAACCAAGACCTGCAGCTCAGCCAGAGCTAGGGCTCCACCTGACTGACCTCTTCACAAAAGTTTGTGACCCTGGCTTTCTGCTGCTTCAAATGTAAGTTGCAAGTATTATTCCCACCTGATACAAGACAGTGAAATCCACACACTACCACAAGATCTGTATGTTCTTAAATATTCAATTTCAAATGGAATCATTAATAATCACTAATAAGATTAAAATTACAATACATTAGCAAAATGAATACTTTTTACATTTAACTCTGTCCTGCATGTCCCTCTCTGCTTTCTGAATTACAAGTTGCACAGAAATTCCTTGTTCTATGCAGACTCACAGACACCCTGAGGTGGCAGGCTGGCATTAGCTTTTGTCTGTCAACCCTGGCTTTGTGTTTGCGTTTCTTCCTTTTCCTTTTGTTCTCCTCTTTTCTTCATGCTGATGTAGACCCAGTGTTGTCCCTGATGGCTTTGCCAGGGCAGTGTTTGACTGGTTATGAAAGATGTGTCAAAAACTGTGGTGAAAAGCAGTATAGTATAGTATAGTATAGTATAGTATAGTATAGTATAGTATAGTATAGTATAGTATAGTATAGAATGCTTTTCTTATCAGGATAACCACTTAATACACACCATTGACTATCATCTCACTCTCACATTCTACGTCTGTCAGTCATACATTTAAAAATAACATCATATTCACTTTGTATAAATGAGTTTTTATCCTAATGCTGCATTGTTACAATTTTCTCTACTGATGCTCAGCAGATAGAGCTGGTCATCTGAGAGAATTAGTAGTCTGATTTGCCGCTCCTCCCCTTTCACAAAATCTTCATCAGCCTAACCCTCCATGTCTGTGTGAGAGAAAGCCACACTAAAGATGAAAAAAAATGCAAATACATTCATGAATACTCTTTCATGTGGTGATGATTTGTTTAATCTATCTTTCCCCTTCTTCCTCTTTCACTGTCTCTTTCTTTTTCACTTCTAAAGTAAGAAGGATATTAAATAATAACTTGTCTATTTAATATACTGTTACATATTAACACTCATATTTTCTGAAAATAAAGTGTGCCATCGTTTTTCTATGTGCAGTTGGGTGCTACATGCATACAGTATAAACTATTTTAGCAATAAACAAATATATCTGCAGTCATGTAAACAGACGCAGCTGTGCCCATACAGTCAGAAATGTGCATCCTAAAGCAATTCCTTTCCAATACCCTGATCTCAACTGTTTCAAGTGACATGGTTAGAGCAGAGGCTTCATAAAGCTTCATAAAGCCTCTGCTGAAATGATCTCCAGGGAGATACGGTGTCCTTTTCCAGTATTACCCTTGAAGAAGACACCTGAAGGGGTCAGATGAGGGTTTTATGCCCCTTTGTCCATTACAGGACGTTACTGTGTGTGTGTGCGTGCGTGTGCATGTGTGAGTGTGTATGTGATACACTGAGTGATCTATGGCCTCAAGCTCCACAATTAGCAAGATGAGAAGACTGTATGCTCAACACCCTGGTGTGTCAACTGATGTGATCACCTAATGGTGTATTCCCCAGACAGGCAGGCAATTCTGTTGTCATCTGTGATGTGTCAGTGGTGAAAATGATTCTAAGCTCGCAGATATAGGGAGCATTTGATACACACCACACTGGTGCCTGACTGTCCGATGCAGTAAATCTTCAGTCAATGAAGGGTCCAACAGCGTTTCCTCCATGTCAAGCAAAATAAACAATCTGCTGTAGGTCTCCAGAAAGAAGAGACCGAGGGTATTGCTGAAGCCTCCAACATGCTGGGGGAGGAGGAATACCAGGGGAAATACACATCAGATCAGATTTCATGAGCCTAGAAAGGGGGGAGCAGAGTGAAATAGAAAAGCACTCAGAGAGTGCAGACCTCTGCCAAGCAGCTTATTTCCCCCTATATTGTGATTTGCACCAAAAATTGTTAGTCCTAGAATTTTTTTCTACATTATTGGATTCCTTGACCACAAAAACATACGCTTACCATTTGGAAGCACGTTAATATCATTGTTAGTTTGATTTATGTATCTTTATTTGTTACCCTACAGTGCCCAAAATCCCACAAGCCCCCTATTTTTTTCCTGTTCTGATTTGTATTATCCGGAATGTTCACAGGATCTGGATCAATCTTTGATATATTATAGAACCTATTGTGCCCTTATCCTGTATTTTTTGCCAAGAGCCCTAGCCATTTATTTTGGTTACATACACAAATGCTGAAAAAGGTTCTATCTCGCAATTATAAAGAATCCTTCAAATAAATTCCTGGATCCAGATGGTGATCTGGATCACCACCTAAATCTAATCATCTGTTCCTTGTCCCATTACATACCTTTCCTGAAAATGTCATTAAATCTGGTCATAACTTTTTGAGTTATTTTATTTTTTTCTGTTTTCACATTTGAATGAAGTAAATCATTGTGCTTTTTACCTAACTGTATTTCTATCCATTTGTTTATGTCCCAGAAATACAGTATATGAATCCTTGGTATGGAAATGTATGGATTTATAACCATAGAGCATAACAGTGAACCACTTCAAAATACGTCAGAGGCTAAAAAGGCTGAACACAAAATTGTTAAGGATGAAGCTCTGGCCTCAGGGTCTTCCTTCTAGTTGAAACGGATGAGGGGGGGATGAATAGAATAAAAATGTGTGAGAAGTTTATACAGTTATACAGGGTTATATTCTAAACACTTACTGTATATGGAGCTTTAAGATCTTGTTGGCTTACAAAGTATATTTTCATACAGTACATCAACTTCCAGTAAGACTAAGAACACATCATCAGTTTGTGAAGTAATTATTTGTTAATGTGTTAAATTTCAAATATGTTTGACCACATATACAGTATAATGCTTTTACTGATTGATAGAGACATTAAGATATTTCCTTACAGTTCCTGTCTTGGTGGGAAAAGTTATTCTCTCTACATTACTATTTACTATACATCAAAAAATGTGTGATGTGAGTGCTTTATGGAAGACGGATGCTTTTGGGGTATTTACACAATATTTAATATTTTAATTTCCAGAACATCCCTTTCTTTTCAGTTCATTGTGGAACCAAAATTACTGAAGCAATAAAGTATAAGTGAGTAGTCACATGTTTGGACAGAGCAATAGTTGTTCATTTCGAGTTTTATAGAGGGGGAACATTAAAAATAAGAGAGGATGGAACTAAACTGAAATGAGGTTACAAGAAAAGGCCCTAACTACCAACACAAGCTCATGAAACAGTCATCACCAGATTACTTATGGCTCCACATAGACAAATGTCTACCAGCAACAGGAAACATACAATTTACTAAAACTATTCATCCATAATGGCATAAAGGACCCAAAGGACAAAAGAAAATTTGTTAAAAACCTAAATATTTGTTTAATGGTGTGTATTTCTGGTGTTTTATTTGTTTCATAACACGAGAGACTAATTCACCCACTGTAATCTTTATAACAGACTTGTTGTGGTGCCATGATGCGATTTATTAAATGTGTAAAAAATAAGGAAGATGAAGAGTGCTCATTTTATTCTAGTCACCTCTGCCATGACTAGTGTGAAATACATGCATCCTCTGGCTATAAACTTAAAATTGCTTGCCGCTTGCTGATTGTCGACTGCTTCCTCCAGAACAAACCTTAACACAGACAAGGCAAAGGCAAACTTGTTTGATCTTTGATTAAAAAAAAACAAACAAACAAAAACAAAAAAAACAGGTACAATGGCATTATGCTGAGGCCGAACATCACCACACAATGTTTACAATAACGTTTGGAGAGTTGCCAAGCTGCAGAATGTACACAATTGACCAGCACAGTGGCCCTGCCCATCATGTCAGTGTTCAGGCCTGAAAGAATAATGGTAGCTTTGTACACATATTATTCTCAGTACATGACCAGACTTGGGGGCAAGCTCCACAACAAGATACATATTTTTCTCTCACTGCTTTAGAAGGTATTCAAAAGGTTCAAACATGTGTGAAAATGTCATAAGATATATGAATATGAGCTAGCAGATAATACAAACCCCTTGCAGGTCGTGGGGCCGCTGTAGCCAGTCCCATTCGACATAGGGCAATAGGTCTGGACAGGTCACCATCACCATCAAAGTGCAGTCATGACTACTGTATGTATAATGAATGTACATCCTACTTGTTTAACCTACACATAGTATAACATGAAAAATAATCTTTTTCAATAGCTAATTATCACTTGAAGCAGTAAAGTGACTCATTCATGTTTGGATAGCTGAGCAGAGACATCATGTAAACCACTTCCACACCAGAACTTCATTTCAAGACTGGAGTTGTGAATGTGGAATTTTTTTTGTCTGTGTGACACACACACAACTCATAATTCCTCTGTGGGCCATCAGGCTTCAGGGGAAGTGAGCCTTCCACTTCCGGAGTTTCTCTAACCCCTGCATCCAGGCAGGAAGGTAGAGAGCTGTTACAAATAAGCTTCCTGAAGCTGCCACTACATTGTCTGTGGTGGTGCCACCTCTCAGGAATGTGACACAGTCAGACAGTGAGGAGGAAGGGTTGTCTCTGCCTTTTATAGATTAAGCTATTAGGCTGTAATTTTGTATAAAATCTCGAAGGACTAATCAAATTTTTCTTCATATACCTCAGTGCTGTTTGGCGACAGAGACACAGTTTTGATTAGTTTGTGAAAGAGTGAGAACAAGGAGCACAGTGTCCGTCCTAAAATAGCCTTACTCTTGAAAATACCCAGTGTGATAGTGTTAGATGAGCCTGCGTATCTGTATGTCTTTGAGAGTTTGTTTCTTTTAATCTTTGCAGCATCGGAATCGGAATCAGAATCACTTTTATTTGCCAGGTATGTGAACAGACACGAGGAATTTGACTCCGGTTCACTTTGCTCTCTTTGTACAGACAGATAGTAAAGAAAAATATAAAATATAAAATATAAAAATATATAATATATGAATATAGCATTGCATGTACATGTCTGCCTACTTTTCAGTCTAAACCAATGTCTATATCATGAAAGATGTTCAGGGACAGCATGTTTTTGGGGTATCTCTTTGTTAATCTGAAGCCAGACTTATTTGTGTATTAACGGTATGCTGCATTCTGTGCACTCTTCAACAATGAATTAATTATTATTTCCATCCATTTTGTGGAAAGCAGTGAAACTATGGATATTATTTCTAGTGCTTGAAAAACACAGGGATTAGAGAAAATATTCCATTCACTGTTTCATAAAGGTGATGGTCTACCCTGCCCCCCCTTTACTTCCCTGAGCAGAGTGCTGAATCAGACCTCTTTCCTCTAATGTTGACCCATTGACTCCTGTTGGCCTAGTGAACCTTTCTACATGCTCTGCTGGTGACCTTTGGTTTCATTTAGGTTGATATATCACATATCATGCCAATCTATACACACTGTGCTGACACCTAGGAGGGCATCTGTATCATAGAGGGCTCACAAGGTTATTTTCAGTGATTACTAAGGTTTAAAAACCCTCTTATTTCATTACTTAGCTTGAGTGGGGGTTCTTCAACATATGTTTGCCCTCGAGTGGGCTTTGATAAGTTAGCAACAGTGAAAACCATGAAGACACTATTTCACATTGACATTTGTGTTTTATTTGCTCAACAGTTGTGACATAAAAGTGTTGCTGCTGAAATCAGAAGGTATAACAGTGTAGGCAGACTATAAAGGCATTACAAGACTGTGGTAGGAGCATAGCATGGCAATTGTAACATGCTGCAGGTTGCCGTTACTTCACATTTTCTGCCACCACTGTGGGTTTTCCAATCACAGGGTGACAGCGGTGGTTAAATTGCTTTGATTTATTTCCCAGCCTGTCCCTCTAACCTGCTTCAATAAAGATCCACACACACACACACACACACATACACCAAGATCACAATACTAACCCATCACTCACATTTAGAGGTTCCTACACACAATCCATAATAGAAGTCACCTTTTTCATTTAGGTTTCCACCACAAAACCCAATCCTTTAAAGACCAGTTAACCCACTTTCTTCCAGTTTCAAGCAATATAGCTGAGTTTAAAGTTTAGATTTTGCAGCATCCACCATTGCGATTACCATTATCAATATTTATGCAAACTTATTAATGTTGTTGCTATTCTACTGCTTGCCATGAATGACATAGCTTTATATCTGGAATGACATAATGTTATGCTGTTGAGTGTTCTTCTGATTGTTTATTCATTTATCAGCAAACAAAACTAATAGCTTGTGAACAAAACATTTCTCTAATTTCACTCATTGTTAATTGAATGTAATAAATTAATAACGAATTGTGTGTTGTAGCTGTTTTGTGTTAAAGTTTGTACAAAGACGCCATCATCCAGAAAAAATGCCCAACAGTTCATTTTATATCAGTGAGTAAACAGGAAATGTATGTGTTTATACTAGGTTTGCATCTTAGTCATCCGCAGATTTCTCCTTACTAAACTGCATACACAGAACTACATTTTGTCTTTGCCTGACAATAACAAAGGTGTTCAAACTTTAAATAGAAACTGAAAGTTATCAAAATATCACATCTAGTACCATCAGCAGCACGACGGAACCGGGTGGAATGCGTGGTATGCAATCTTTAACACACAAACAACAACGGGGGTGAGGAGATCGACTTAATTATCTTTGTCGGACGACTTGGAAAACCTAAATCGTCAAAAACACCAAACTTTCGTTTAATATCTTTCAAAGTCATATCTTAAATATTAGCTCACCCAAAATAAACTGCACGGAAGGTATGTTTTGAAAAATGTTATTTTAATGTCTACCCCTACTGCAAAAGGGTTAATGGTTTCTCCCAGCGTAGCCGTGCCTGCCCTGCCTTCCCAGACTGAAAATCAATGAAGCCAGTCGAGGCAGTGGTGGGGCTGGGCCGTCCGAGCTGGGACTCTACGGGGTTTTCTGTCGCGAGAGAGTCGACGACAAGGACATGTATACGGCTAATATGTACATAGACCTTTCTTCGTGTCCTTTAGCGGAGTGAGAAGGATACGCATAACAATTTATTTTTCTCTACTTGTATGAGAAGTTTGATAGATTTCAGAAGAAAATTGTAGCTTAACTAAAAAAAAAAAACACCCTCCATTTCCGAAACGAGGATGATTTTTGCTAATACTGGAAACCCACTAAGGACTCCCTATCGCAAACAGGTAAACACCGCTAATATTACTAAAGGCCAGCCTTGAGACCAAACGTCCAATAAACTGGTTGACTTCAGGTCGTGAAGTTATTCTTGTTTGACAACTGTGTAAATAAACTAATTGTAGAAGGAGACACCTCGAAACAGAGAAATTGTCTTTAGTTATACATGGTAATTGTCTGAAATTGAAGTCTTGTTTCTCTGTCCGACATTAAAGACATGCCATTAAGATGCATAATGGGAATACCTGCTGTTCAGGCCGTGGTCCAGCTTATCTGTTGTGCTGGACAGATACAGGCCGATGACTTCAGCTGATGCTTTGATAATGTTGTGTATGTGCTGTCCACACAGTGTCACACCAACACGATATGTTTGTTTTATTTGTATTGTAAAGTGACCTTGAGAGATTTGAAAGGCGTTTATAATCAAAATGTTTTATTATTTTATTTAAATATCCCGTCACAGTTATTGCGATCAAAATATTTGCGATTCGTCATATTACTTCAGTGATTCTGAAAGTGTTGTATTTTGATAAGATTTCGTAGACTTTGTGCACATTTTCTGAAAGATACAGATACAAAAGGAAACAGACAAACTAATGTTACAAAGAACATTAATGATGTTTCAAATAAAGTGCCACAAAATATTACAGTGTTACAGAAACATGTTGCAAATTAAAATCTTAAAAGCATCTTACTAACTATAAACAGAATAACATTTGTCTCCAAAAAAATATTACTAATTAAAGTAGTGTTAGTATGGATGCATATTTTTCAGTGAACACATTTTAAGAATCTTGAATAAGATCATTACAAATCACAAGGTCCTGGAATAGCTGGGAAAATGCCGGCTCTCCTCTCACGCTTGAAAATAAATCACTAGAACTGCATGTTGGTGAGTTAAAAGCCTTGGCAAGTCACACTTAAAATACTGATGATTTTCTCCATTCATGATTATCACAATGTGGGAAAAGTCATCAATTCATCATGGGTTCCTTTTTACGCTCTGTGTTATTGTGTCCCATCCCTACATTGTCCCATCCCTGAAGACTAAGCTATCGATTTGCATAAGTAGTCCTTATTTAATATCTATAGGTACAATGCAGTACACGTGAGCTGGCCATTGACACTATTTGACAGACAGACACCAGAAGCAATTTCCAAAACATATATTCTGGTTTGGTGTGGAAAATGTACATTTTGGTTGGTTTCTGTTTTGTCTGTTTCCTTAATAGTAATCTCCTTTTAATGTGTTCACATTTTACCAGTTACATCATACATACAGATGTATTTAAACTTCCTTTACCCAAAAGATTTGAATAAGTTCTGTTGTGCTGTCATCCTGTGGGCTATAGAGCTCCATGGGCGAGGCTTGTTACTGGAAGGCCTGTGTATTTCCAGCTCGGATATGACAGGCTCTACTAGTCTGGGTCTGGCTGATAAGATGCTGTCCTCTCCCCTCATGGTGTGTCACAGTCGAGCGTCTAAGTAGCCTGTCGTTTGAATGAAAGCAGACTTTACTTTCATACACACAAAAAGGGGAAGTTGGTGTTATTGACAAACCCATCACAGACAGTGGAAATTAAGCTCTGTTGTAGGCATTGTCTTTGAATACTGGCTTGTCTTGTTTGTTTGTACACATATCATAAACTACCTGTAATGTATGAAATGACTGTATGAGACTATATCACATGTGCAGCAGGCTGTGATGTCAGTGACAATAAATGATTAAAGTTAAATACAGTTGAAACTGAGCTTTTTTATATATTTGAGTCTGTAATAGGCTCAGAGATTTCCCAGATTTTGAGCATGTTTCAAGCTAACACAACTTATTACTGTTGTTGGTCAGTCAGTAACATTACAGAACTTCTATGAAATTGAAGTTGCGTTATCTCTAAAGTGTTAACCTGCCATTTTTGCCTGATACCATAACAACACGGCCAAATCAGCATTGCTTGTTTTGAGATGCTGAAAAATAAGTTGAAATTGCAGTTTTGTGTTGTGTTTTGTATTTGGATGAAACCCATATAGAAAGAGACACATTTTCTATGTTAAAGAATGTGTCTATAATCTATCTTACTTTGGATGATTTCAAATCAGAATAACTCTCATTTAAAGTGAGTTGTTACAGAATTACTTTGTAGTTATGATGATTAACATGTTTTATTTGGCTTGGAAAATAAGGCTATGGTTCTGTTGTTTGTAAATTAGTGTTTGCCATGCAATTAGTAAATGTGATGTGATTTTTTTAAAAATGTTGATGAGGATTTCTTTAAAGGTCTCCAAGAATTAAAAAAAAATTTCATTACAACCCCTTGTAACAGTAGCAATAGTCACCGCTGTCTTTGTGGTTGTTGCTAAAGAATGGGATCACACCATTCATTTATATGAAATCTCCTCACGGACTAGTCTTTAAAAGAGAGTAATTAACTGGAGCTTAGGCTGGAGGAAATGAGGACTTCTGTCAGCTAATCCAGGCAGGTTTCCTCTATGCTATTGTTTTTTAGTTTTCTTAATATTCTTTCAAAAAAGCTGTTACCTGTTACTTTGCCATTTCAAAACATATAATATCAGAACAAAATGAAAATATTTTTTCGGGGCACACTAGCTTAGCTTAGGTTGTAATAGTTTGAATATTCAGACAGTCAGAGTGACAAAAAATGTTTGAGCATCACTGTAAAAGTCAGAAAGCATTGATTTACTCACTCATTTTGTTACTATGATTTATGACTTATTACTGATTGCAATTAGAAGGTACAATTGTGCCATTCCCTCACGCCAAACTGGCATAGTCCGCTCTAAAACAAGAAGAGAAATGTTGTTGATTGTCCTGTCTTACGCCAAGTAGCGTCAAAGGGACTCAATTAGTCTTAGCTAGTTTCAGACATTCATAGTTGTCATTTTCCTGTTGGGTGTCCAATTATTTATTATGAAGATGGATGAGGGTCTTTAAAAGAGGTGTGGAAAGATGCATTACTTACCCATTTCTGTTTTGAGACTGTTTTGAGACTCTTGAAACTGTTTTGACCAACAGTTTTTTGTTTTTTTGTTTTTTCCATTTTTTGCAAAAAGGTCCACCAAGTGCAAGTGTGTGCAGTCCATATATATATATATATATATATATATAGGATATATGCACACATACACACATTTGCGTCAGTTTTACATCATAATTTTATTTATGCTTCCCTCCATTGTTCAGAGCTCTCATTTATTGTTTCATAGTCTTTACAAAAGTTGAAAAAAAGGAATGTTTGTGATAAAATGTCTTTATCACATTTTAAAGTTTCCCACCCACAGTAACTGCTCTTTTGTATCCTCAGTCTTTCTACATTAGACTCTCTACATCCAATTTCATGTAAAGCTCTATACATATAATTTGTTGGATTCCTGATTCTTTGTTGCAAAGCACTATGGGCAACATTTATGTTGAATGGTGCTACACACATAAAATGTATTATTATTTTTGTTGTTGCTGCTGCAGTAAATTGGAAAACAGTAGGTCAGACCTTTTCACAGTTAAGGCATGTGAGGCAGTCACGCAGTCATTCACAAGAGAATATCCTTTAGGCTGAAGTCCAGACATGAGTTGCTCTCTCCTGACACCGTCTCATGCTTGGGATTCCTTCATCTTCCTCTTAGCCTCAGTTATTCCTCAGAGAGAGGAAGAGGTGGGGGTGGGTGGGTGTTAGTATCCGATACCAAAGTAAAAGACAAATCCCTGAAGGGAAACACATTCTCACCCTAGGACATCTGTGTCTTGTAAACATGGAGCAAAAAGTTGCCTAATCGCAGAAGAATATTTAACTTTTTTTTCCCATTGCCCTCTACCACTGATTTTAGAAATACTTTGACTTGTAAAATGACCCAAAAAATAAAAAGTACTTTTTTCAGTGATTTTTGTGATCAATGACTTTCCCCTATTGGCTCATCTTTATGGGCAGTCTTTTTTATTCATTCAAATCTTTCTGGTTTTCTTTAAATGGGACATTGAGGTCAGAAGGTGTTGAACTACACCAGGGAAAATTGTTTCTGTTGACCTTCAAATACCTTACTCGCCACCCCACAACACTGCGACACCATGCCAAAACGAAAAGCCCTTGTAGATACTGACCTTGATGGCCATGCTGATTGCGAAGGTGTAATGGATAATGCTGTGCAAATAATCCTTTGTAAATAAAGCTCTGTAAAACAGCAATACTTCCTCTGAACTGACTACTCATAGTGATTGTGATGCTTATAATTATATGTCCAAGGTAGCCTAATTTGTTCCCCCTTTATGTTACTATAGGAGTGACTTTGTGGTGACACACAGGGCAAAAGTGACATCATAGTTTGAGGCAGCTGATTCAATATTTTAGTTTTTGAACATGGTGGAGTATTTTGCAGCTAGCACTAGTGGATCATTACTCGTTGCCACTTGCTGCATATTCTACCACCAAAGCTCCACAAGACAACAATTCCCATAATCCCTATGGTAAGAGATTCCAACCAGTAGATATGCATGCTGCATATTTAAAAAGTATTATGTCTGAAACTTGCTGCTAATGTTGCTCCATGTCTGTTTAATATATCGGTTATTAAGAAGTTAAATTTCTTTTGCCTCAGGGTGGCTGCAGTTGAAATGACTGTGCAGTAATACACAAATGTACACACAGTACACTGGGACATCAGAAGCACACTTGTAATCACACCTATCTACAGCCATTAGAGATGTGTGGTCACACATGAAACAAACTTGAGACTTAAAACAGCACTCTTTCCCTGTATGTCTCTTCATATATTCACAATTTTATTTTCATCGCTCATTGTCACCCATTCCAGACCTAAATATAATCTTATTTTTCTTTCTCCTTACCTATTCCAGCCGCCTGTTGCCCCATCATCACACCCCATGGCTCCACCCAGCCCGAGCACCAACAGCAGCACCAACAACAGCAGCAGCAGCAGCAGCAGCACTGCAGGCTGTGACCAACTCAGCAAAACAAACCTTTACATCCGAGGCCTGTCCCCTTCAACCACAGATCATGACCTGGTCAAGCTCTGTCAGCCGTGAGTACTTCACTTCCTCTCATCATAACAGTACTTTTGATCAGATGTTAATTTTTAAGCCTACTGAGTTCTAGAGTTAACTTTCTTTGCAGCAGTTGCTTATTGAGTTATATGTATATTTAAAAAGTATATTTAATGTATATTTAATTTTGCAAGTATTCCTTCCTTCATTTTTTTTATTCTTTCGTCGCTAAATTAAGCTTGAGTTTATAAAAATTCTGTGGTGTTAGAGCCTTCATTTAAATATTATACAATGACACAGTGTAGACAGTGTGCAGAATAAAAGGGCATTATACTGTTAGCAGTGGACCACAGCTCTCTTTGTGCTCTGAATGCTTTACAATGGTCAAGCAGAGAGACCACCCTGGTGTCTTAGACTTTGTTTGCTTTATTCCCCGAGGCCCCAAATACAAGCAGGGCCCCCTTTTTCATTCTTGGGGTGGCTTAGGATCAGTGATTGAGCATGTCGTCCTCCCTGGCTCCTCTAGTCTGCATGCCAGTGTATCCCTGGGCAAGACACTTGACCCTGAATTGTTTCCTGTGGCTTTATTGACAGTGGGTGTGACAGATGCGTGATAGAAAAAGTTTATAGATGCACAGTGTACAGTACGCTGTGTGTGTGTGAATGGGTGTGAATATGTGTAAATTGCTTTGATTGATTATCAAGAATAAAAATAAAAAATGCTTTATAAAATACAGACCATTTGCTTTGTTCCACTGAATAATCTGGAATTGTGTATTGTAAAAAAAAAGAATTGTACTATAATCTGAAGACATAGAGAGAGCATCAATGGTGAAGTCACACATGATGAGATTATGTAAAGGTAAAAAGTTTTTTTTTAAACCCTGCCTTAAATATCCTCCCAGAGTAAATTGTAGTTTATATCAGTGACTTGTAAATAATATACAATAGACACATGATTAAAACAGTCTTCCTGTAAGGTGACCTTGAGCGTTCTGAAAGGGGCCTAAAATAAAACATTGCGTAAAACATAGCAGTTTTTTTTAACTTCCTATATCAAGGCTTTCTTAAAGAGACGGCATCATGGTAACGCAGTGTGCTTGGATGTTATAATCATCACTTTCCTGTCTGTGATCTGCATGTATACCAGTGTTGCTCTGCTCATACCATGGCAACAGCATGAAGCAGACCAGACTTATGAATGTCATAATTTCTGTGTTATGTTATGGAGTTGTCATATATATTTTGTATATATATATATATATATATATATATACACACACACACACACACACACACACACACACACACACACACACATATATATATATACTTCTTTTTAGATGTTTAACTATATAATTTTTTTTTTTTAAAACTATTTGGCATGTTTAACTGTGAGTTGTACACCGTATGTACTGTATATGTTAAAATACTTCATATACATGACTCTGCAAAAGGATTAGATGTCGATAATCCAAATTCTCCCCAGACAGACTTTTGTGACTCTGCATAAAGTTGGATTCAGTGGTTTAGTTTGGCAAAAAAAAAAATGGGCTGTTTAAATTTGCACTCACATGGTGGGGATTTTCAGCACCACATGGAAACCACTTCCTGTTTCTCATATTTTTACAGTGATGTCATAGATTGTTGCTCAACCCTCTTTGTGTGTTTTATAACAGGCTATGTCTAGTATATAATCCTGTTAACAATGCCTCGCCTTTCTACTCCTCCTGTAGGTATGGTAAAATTGTATCAACAAAGGCTATCCTGGATAAGACTACAAACAAATGTAAAGGTGTGTGCAATTTTTTTCTTTCCAACACCAACCCCCTAGTTTTTCTCTTGTCTGAATAGAGACATCATGGGCTGGAGGATATGCATCACTTTGCTGTAAGACACAATATCACCTCTGCATTTTTTACAAAATAAGTCTAATGTGTGAATTGTGATTGACCTCAACCGCAAATCTTTTTTGAAGCTACAGTATCTGCTTGTCTCAGGTGATCTGAACACATGACCCTGGCTGTTTAAATCTGTCTCCCAGCTTGTGTTATTTTAAGCCCAAGCTCTTTCCTGTTGTCATTGTTGTGGGTGGTTGACTGAGACAAGGCCAACCCCTCCTCTCTTTACCTAATAACAGTGCTGGTTTTGTTCCAGTTGTAGCAGACAACCCACTTGGCTACAGAGAAACTTGCTGACTTTTACCTCTAGTGCTGATGGGATTAAGACAACACTCTCATTCACTCTCCTCTGGATTATGCAAATGTCAGTTAATCAAAGGTTCTTGGTGAAACTGGACACCCTGAAATGCCTTGTGAAGCTCTGGGTGGATTTTAAATAGAACCCAGCATCTCATAAAGTCTTTTATTTCACTAAAGTCATTGTTTTTGTATAACTTAACACATCAGGAAATAAAAAACAATCACATTAGACTTTTAGTACCAGTGTGACCCATTTTTCAGCTGAAAGAGCCCTGGCATTTTACAATAATTCAGGTTAAATATAGCAGCTGTTGTGCTGAATAAAGGGTGTGGTTTCACCTGGTTTGTCCCTCCCAGGACAAAGAGCTGACCTGAACTATGAATGTCACACTGGTGTCTGCAACCTCAGCTTTTTCTGCCTATACACACACAGGTTCCCAAAGCTGTCCTAGTACTTGCACTGACTTCCATCTATTTGTACAACGTAAACCTACCCTTAACTTCAATTCAGTGCAAATTCTAATTCATATCTTAGTCCTAAACTTCCTTGAGGTTCTGGATACTGGGTTTGACCAGGTCAGTGTTTATGTCAGAAAAGGTCAGAAAGAGGTAACACACTCAAGAACACACATAAACAGATACACATAAACATTCATTTAAAATTATAAGGTCTACCTTATGCAGGAGAATGTTGAAAATGGGTGATTCCTACAACTGCCATAGGTAAACTTTAGCCGTTTACCCTAAACTATAGCCCAGGCTGTAGTTTGATATGTATGTGTCTCTGTAGCACCCCAAATTTGATAAGTACTGTACATTTGGACACAAATTAGAATAAGACAAATCTTCTCATTTTTGCTTTTATTTTATGAACTGCCTATCTGTCATTTTTTTCTTAAAACAAAAAATGTTGAATAATAATATATGAAGAAATACTTATTTTAAGTGCCGTCTTTCTGACACACACACATTCCCAGACATCTCACTTTGGCAGTCAAGGGGGAGATTTGAGGAGGAGAAACTGAAAGAATCCTCAGCACTTCTTCGCCCAACATTGCAACGAAATAACAAAAGCAAAAAGCAAAAGTCCTCTAACACTGACAACAAAATTAATATGACAATTTTAGTAATGGCACAAATGAGAGCCAAAGACAGAATGAATGGGGCTTTTGATGTCATAAGTATGTTTCATGGGACTTGCTTTGCTCTCCCACTAGAGTCTTTTAAAGGGGTTTGAAGACACAGTCAAGAAGTGTCACCAAAGTAGCTTCTTTAATCACATTCATAACTTGATAAAATGGGCCATTGACTGGTTTGTAATGCATTTATATCAATACAGTTGTCTGCACATTGATGTATTAGTTAATTTGTTACACATCTGGTAACTAGTAACACAAAACACAACTGTGATTGGTCCTCTTGGTAACATGTCTTGTCCATGTTTTTTACTGTCCTGCTTTAATCAGCTCTATAGATGTTCACCTCGTCTTCCCAAACATCTCCTGTCTTTTCTGTGTAGCAATAAGTTCATTACACAGGTATAAACACACAAACCATCAGCCTCCACATCAAAGGCATAGGTTTGCAACATTGTGGCTCTGCCATTATTTGTGATTTTCCGTAATATATTGTCTTGACTGTGGTATTTGTCTCCACAGGATATGGCTTCGTGGACTTCGACAGCCCTGCTGCAGCTCAGAAAGCCGTGGCTGCCCTGAAGACTACTGGTGTCCAAGCGCAGATGGCAAAGGTCAGGGTTTAGATTCTAATCCTGATATCTCACCCATTAAATCTTTCATCTGGATGGTTGGGCAGCTTACAGCAAATGCATTTTGTAGACTGATCCTTCATGGATAAATATCTTCTCCCTAAGACTTGGTCATAGACAACCCAGCGATTTGAATCATGAAGAAAGCCAGCACTAAAGACAGTGTGAATTAGTGCATGCTTGTGCAAGTATGTATAGAATTTTAATTGATGTAGGTCTGAATGCTATGAAGCAGATTTACTGCAGCATTTTCAGGAGGAAATGTCCACTGATTTATTGCAGTTTGCAGATCTTCATTTGGTTGTGAATAGTGAGTGTGTGCAATGTGAGGCTCTGTGCTTTTCTTTCCCAAGTGCATTTAAACAAAGCATAGTTAAATGAAAGTTCACATACAGTATTTAATGCTAAGTTACTTTTGCACTGGATGGGCTTCTGCATTTGAGCATGTTACTGTGAAATAGCAAACAAACAAGCAAGAGATCAGAATCAGAATTAAGACACTATTAATCCCCAAGGAGAAATGTGATGCGTTGCATTTGCTCTTTCAGAATTAAAACAACACCCAGGGATAGAAAAAAATGTAATAAGATTATAATAACACAATTTTGCAACAGTTAAAATTTATTATGAAATATAAACATGACAAGAAATATGTGCACAGCAAGAGATTCTATGACAAATAAATATAACTGAATAATAAATATTAGAATGTGTGAATGTAATCTAAGAACAGAATAAATATGTTCACAAAAATAAGAGCCTGGAAACAGACCATAACACAGAACATGCAGGAAGAGCATAATTATAACAGACTAGCAGCAGAGGATTAATGTATGTTGTGTATAGTATTTGTTAATGCAATGTTTGTTTTCACCATGTCCTTGTTTATCTTCTTGAGGGGGGCAAGCAGATATTGAGTTTATATCACTGTAAATTAATAATCCTTTTTTGACACACACATTACTGCATACATGAATTCTTCAGCATAAATCTGGGTTGGTTTCAAGCAAAACAATTTTAATTACTTCATGAAGAACTTCACAGCCAAGCAAAAGCAGACCCGTTGTGGGAGCTTAATACAGCGGTCTAGTTTGGCTAAAAAGTGACTCTTTAAGCTTGCACTTACGGTGGGGATTTTCAGCACCACCATGGAAACCACTTCCTGTTTCTCATGTTTTTACAGTGATGTCATGGTTTGTGGCTTAACCCTCCCTCATTGTTTGCTTTTGCTTTGGTGAGACACTGACTCTGTTCTCCTTCCTGATTTGCCTTATTCTTTCAGCTTATTCTGTTTTTTTTTCCATTTGCAATAGTCAGTGTGACTTCTGTTACATTAATGGAATATTTAATGGAAGGTCATATAGTGAGCCAAATTTTCGAATGTTTCAGATTTTGTGATAAGCTCATGTGTTTGCACAACGCTTTTGAGGTATATTGATGCATGTTCTCACATGTTTTGTGGGTGTATATATTATTATAGGTTTTTTTGTCAGTCAAATCTCCCTGCCAGGCTTCTTACCGAACAAGTTGGAGTTTATGTAGCTTTTTCCCACTGGTATGTGGATAGACAGTCATGTTTTTTTTAATTTGTCTTGACTTTTTCACAGTTATATATAGTGCATATTCAGATAAGAAGCACTAAAATAAGGCTGTAAAGACTGTTGACACTACTCTTTTCTGACACCCATAAAGGAAGTAAATAATTGTGTGTTGTTATGGTAACAAGAACCAGTCAGGGAAATTTTGTTTCCATATAGCAGTGAGAAAGAACCCTTTACCTCATTTCCTTGTGGGGCTTCTTGACATGCCTCTGTGCACCCATTTTACTCTTTTTAATTAAAAGAGAGGAGCTTTAAAGCATAAGGCCGAAGTGTAATCTTTATATTGTGGAAGTCAAATGCCATTATAAAGTTTGAGCCTTTTCCCCCTAGCTTTATTCTTACTGTTCATTACAGTGCTTGTTGGAGCTTAATGGACACCTTGCCAGAGTTCCCATTTCCTGTCATTAATCTTCCCAGGCATTCTTTAACTGGCTTTCTTATATTGCTATCATATATTTATAAAATCAGGTGGTAACAGGTGAACCAGTAAGAGTTCTGTTTTAGATTCTGTCAATAAATTATTTAAAATGCTAAATAGGTGTGTGTCTTTCTATGTATATGTTCGTCTGAAATTATAAGGGGAACAGCATTGTTTTATTGTTACTTATTTCTTTTGACCTTCTTTATTTACTCTGGTGCTTTTATTGAAGCAGTCTGTCCCTGTAGCTTGCTCTGCAACACAGTATTGATGATTAGTAATGGAGAGAGAGGCTGCTCCCCAGGGACTTGTAGCCATGCCCTTTGTTTCTGCTGATACTATTAAAATACTGCAAGAAATCAGCTCACATGAACCTGAAGTCTCCACGAGCTACATCCAAATCATCACTGCTCTTAGTGACCCTTTATTTCCTAAAAATTCCATAGAGATTGACACGAGGAAGCAAACACACGGCAACCCCATTTACAAAAGTCTGTATTAGGAGCCTATTCAGTGATTAGCTCTTTCCGTCCTGTTCCACGACCTCGTTTTTGTTTCATCACTATATTACTGAAACCAATTTTGGAAATGATGCACAAAAGATATACTGTATCTATGTATTTCCAACATTTCCAATAGCGATATTATAAAATCTGGCTTCTTCTTTCTTTTTTGACCATACAGCAACAAGAGCAAGACCCCACAAACTTGTACATCTCCAACCTGCCTTTGTCTATGGATGAGCAAGAGCTAGAGAATATGTTGAAGCACTTTGGCCAAGTCATATCCACACGCATCCTGAGGGACTCCAGTGGAGCCAGCAGAGGAGTGGGCTTTGCCAGGTCAGTGTATAATTTACTGTCAGCGATCCATGCCACTAAAACAATTTCAGCAATTTCTGCTAGTGCTGCATATTTTATAGCATTTTACCATAAAACATACATGAGACATTAGCTTAATTCAGTGGTTACTCACAGAAATATTTTACCTGTTGGCTAAAATGTTGTTGATAATTACGCAGAAAGACCAGTTCTCATATGGACAAATTGAAATGCCTTAAAAACAGCTTCACAATGACTATGTGATTTAATTATAGTGCTACTGCTGGCTTCTGTCAGTCATGCTTGCATAACCGGACATTCAACAGAAACAAAAATATCATAATGCGTCTCAGGAATGTTTGTCTATGTGGGTGTGCTCTGATATGCAAAAGGGAGAAGACTATAAAAGCTGATCCCATAATAAGAAAAAAGTTGTTTAAATTTAATAAGAAGCTTTTCCACCCACCTACAAACAAAGCACAGCACCTGCTCACTCTCATCACTGCAGATGTAGTTCTGCCATTTATCTTTTTTTTTTTAACTTCAGGATGGAATCAACCGAAAAATGTGATGCTGTCATTTCTCACTTCAATGGAAAGTTTATCAAAACCCCAGCAGGTGTTCCAGGTATGGCATTCTACATAATGATTTATTATATTTGAGGTATACAGTATATTACATTGATTACATTTCTAAAATAATTTTAAGTACCAGGCTATGATGTGAATATTTTTGATTGAAAATAATAGCATTTCCCTTATAGTGATTGTTATGTGCGTAGTCCTCATAGGTGGAGTTGTATAGACAGGATGGAGTGATCAGCCAGCTGATTCATGCTTCCAACTGGAGTCAGAGAGTCTTCTGGTAAAGAGCTCATATACACTGAGCCTTAAGTGGTAGAGCACAGACAAAGAAAACAAGGGAGAAAGAAAGAGGGAGAGTTGCTCTGTGTGCCTTCCACTCCCTCACTAAGCTTTTTAATTGGATTATTAGACTGAAATAGTCTCTGCTGGCCTCGCCTCCTTTAGGAAGGGGAGGGGATTATAGCTCCACTGCTGCCAAATTAGATGTCTGTGTTCCCAGGCTAGCTTGTAAATGTACACTCCCAGGCTTCAGGGAGTGATTTGTTGTATCACGAGCAGTGACAGGATTGTCTGTGTTTTTTATTTTGTTTTTTTGTAAGACACACATTTTTCATTTTGTCTCACCCTTTCTCTGTCTCTAGCTCCCTCTGAACCCTTGTTGTGCAAGTTTGCTGATGGAGGCCAGAAAAAGAGACAAAGTCAGAGTAAATTTGCCCAGAATGGGCGAGGCTGGGCAAGGGACGGTGACTCAAGACTGGTAAGCAGTGTCTAAGATGGAGTTACAGTAAGAAACTGAGAGTGGGTGATGGGTATCAACCCATGAATAGATATGAATAGAAATTATATACAAAAGAATCACTTTTGAGTAACTTCATCAGCTTAATATTCCAGAAGAGACATTTAAAGTAATAAATAACATGTTTGTATATTGTCTGTCAGGCAACTATAGTGCTTTGATTGCACAATATAATATACACAGTAGTCACAATCCTGGGTCTATGCTCTGCTTTTTATTGTCCTTTGTAGTAAAGTGTGTCCGCCCCTTACATTTAAGGGAAATAGATACGCAAAAGACTGTACAGTGTAAACCAAGTACTTGACTTGCATGCATAATTTCAGTATTATCCTTCTCTCCCAGGCTGGAATGACACTCACATATGACCCCAGTGCAGCTGCTATGCAAAATGGGTGAGCTACAACAGCAGATAAGATTGCATTGCTGAGGCTACATTTAACTTCTGTTTCCCTGAGAATGAGCGCCTTTTTTTTTTTTTTTTTTCAAGAGAATACATTTTATTCTGTTTCCACTTTCCACAGATATTTCCCACCAGCATATAGTATTTCAAACAGGATGATTGCTCAAACGTCGATGCCTCCTTATATGTCTCCTGTTTCTACATTCCAGGTTTGAATGCTACTCTTCAATTATATATAATCTATGTAATTTTACCTTAACAAGCACTTAAACGTCCAGTATGTAACAATTGGTGACATCTAATAATGAGACTGCAGATTGTAACAAATTCCTTCACTCACTCCTCCCTTTCAGGGAATTAGGGTGGTCTTTGCATGCCAGAAATGATGTCAGTCCTCTTAATCAGTGTAGTAAGTTTGTGTAGTAAGGTACAAACTGGTTAGTTTGTGTGTTCAGGTTGCTGTAGAAACATGGTGGTTCAATATGGTGGCCTGTGTAAAGCAAGGCCCTCATCTAAAGTACAGATAAAAGGCTCATCTGAGGTACAGTTTGGCGATTGGACGAATATGTTGGCTATTGCAAATTGGCGTCCATCGCTGGTTGTTATTTTGGGGATGATTTCTGGCACTCTATTTTGCACATTTAATGGTCTGATGGGTGTCCTGAGAGAGAGAGAGAGACTGCATTTTCAGTCAGTAGATTTTAACAGGAGCTGCGTCTTCTTCCAAAGGTATTTTTAACTAGTGCGCTCTCAAAGTTTGCAGCATGCATTCCACAGCGCACTGCAGCAGAACGGTGATGACAAAGTTAATCCCGATGACAACATGCAAGTCTACTGTACATGAGTGAGACTGACTGTAGCTGTCTTCTTTCTCTGCAGACGAGAGCTCTCTCATAAATAATTATGTACAAACACACAGTGCTTTTTCATCCCACTCTACTGACTGCCTGCTGTATGTCCAGCACTAGTACCACTGTTAATAATAATATCACTATTATTAAAATCGTTCATAAAGTAAACTGTGCTGTTTACGGAGCGGTAACTGCGGTGAAGGGCAGCGGTGTACGCTCAAGGGGGTCAGTGGGTTTAAAATTAATGGAAAAAATTACAGGTAATTATAAATTTGTTCAAACATTTTTTTTTTTAAAAATGTGACAGCACTATGTTACACAGGGTGTCAGCTACCCAGTGTTTAAGATGTCATGCTAAGCAAGACGCTGGATTCACAAATGCTCGTGCACACTGGCACTACCCATTTTCAAAGAAGGCAGAAAGCTTAATTCAGGTCCGTTGACTTTCCCTTTCATCGTGTTTAAAAAACAAACAAACTCCCAAATAGGGGATTTCATGTTCTTTTTTTCCAACAAGCTCCATCCTAGCCTGGTAATGCTGTAAGGTAGCTGGTTGTTGCTGCCAAAAATTTGTCCATATCGCCCCACCCTAATCTGAAGTCTATGAAAACCAAACAATATTGATTCTAAAGTGATTATAGACTTATGTTCAGTAAATTCAGCTTTTACTAATAAGCCATCCTAAATGTTACACTCTGGACCTTTAAAAAAAACAAAAAAAATTAATCCAGCATAGACTTGACATTTATAAACCTTGTGTTGCCAGGATAATGTGCATGTCAAATGTGACATGCACACGTGGCCTGTCATGCTAAGTGCTGTGCTAATCATAGTTGCCTGTGATCTCTGGAGAGAGCAGCTGCTCAGTGCCAGTGTGCTCATGGTGTGTTTGTGTATTTCCAGGTGCAGAATCCATCCTGGGTGCCTCAGCAACAGTACATCATGCAGCACCCAGTAAGAGCATCATCTTCTTGTCATCACTGATCACTTTGTCACAGATCCCTTCCACTTTTCCCTTTGTTTTTTTCTGGACCACAACTATGAAACCAGCTCAGCAAACACTTACTGAGTAATCAAGTTACACCGTTACTAAGCCAAATGCCATGTGGCTTTGTAATAAAGAATTCCAATTAGGTCTATTTTGCTCCAGCAACAACAGCTTTTTCACATTCACAGATTTTTCTTAGCCCCTTTTTGCAACGCTGTTGTTTTTTTGCTTTTTTTGTGTGTGTGTGTGTTTTTTACACGTGAAAAATTAGCAATGGCAACCGACAAATCTTTGTACAAGGTCACACCTCTCTGTGATTTAAGTAACACAGCAGCTGACATAGTTTACAATTCTCCCAAACTTGTAAGGACAGAAGTTTGCAAGTGAGTCCTGTTTCAGTCACTTTCATTTTAAAATTTATTTTATTGTCTGACAGTAAAAACTAAAAAATCATTAGGAATGTGTTCTAAAAATACTGTGAGAGGAGGAACACTGATCTCACACACCGCTTTTTTTTTAATTCCATCAAAGAAATCTCTGTGTGGTTGAACAGAACTGAAACATTTTTCTATAAACAAACAGAACAGTATGAATTACACATAAGGTGGCACATATTCCTTTAGATTTACTGTGCAAAATTGTTTGTAAAAGCATTAGTAAAAAAAAAGACAACTGCTATATAGAAGCCATATAGCGGCGTCTGTTTGATGGCAGATGCCAAAGGTTTTATAACAGATGGGTGTGCAATGAAATACTTTGCGAATAAACCAACACACATAAATAACAAGGGTAAATGAGAAAATCTTGTATCCAGATAGGGATTTAAAAAGTCCGTTATCACATTTTTTGAGTTAAGCTACTGACAGACAAAAACATTCCCTCCTTGGCAGACATAAAAAAAATAATAATGAAAAGTTCACCTAATGAACTAATTATTCATCATTCATTCATTAGTTCATGAACTAATGAACAGGTCTGACATTATTTCAGCTTTTTTTTTTAACCTAAACTTCAGGCACACCTCTGGTTTCTGGCATTCAAATCTTCCCTCAGATGTTTGGAAAATATTTCACTTTTATTGAAGTATACTCCACCAGATGCACACATTCCTCTCTCAGCTGCTGTACACTTTTATTCCAGGGCACAGTGATATCGCCCTCCATGGACCCATCTATGTCACTGCAGCCTACTTCCATGATGGCCCCCCTCACACAGCAGATGACTCACCTGTCTCTGGGTAGTGCAGGAACGGTGAGACTACACCTGTTTGTCAGTATGGTATTTAAATGTGCTTCACGTAAATTGTGCCAGTTATGACTGTTATTTCATAATGCCTGTCTCTCTTTTCTTCTCTGTGAAGTTCATGGCTGCCAACACAGCTATGCAAGGAGCATATATCCCACAGTACACACACATGCAGACAACTTCAGTTCCTGTGGAGGTATGTTTTAACATCAGTGCTTCCTCACACGTGGGGCTAAATAATTTGGGTAAAATATCTAATTGCAATTTTTCTGACATATATGAGTGCTATTGGAACTGTTTACATTATGATTTTTAACAATAATATTTTGAATATCAATTAATCACTGGTAAATCGATGAGTTGTTTAATAATACCAAAAAAATTTCAAAAATGAATTAGTATTGTTTCCTAGACCTCAAAATGACAATGCCTTCAAATGTTTAGAGAGATATTTAGTTTACTGACAATACCAATAAATATTCACATTTAGTAAGCTGAAATCACACAACTGGTTTTTAGTTTGTAAGAACTCATCAGCCGATTTATTAATTATCAAAATTTTACTAAAAAGTTACTAAAACTTATTTTGTAAATGACAACTCAATCATTAAACGATTCATTGTTGCAGGTGCTATCAGTCAAAAATAGATTAAATGGCAGCCTCGTGATTTACTTATTGTATTGTTTCAAATTGCAAAATGTTCAGCCCTACTCGCTTACATAAAACATTATCCTTCTCTAAAATATGGAAGAGTCGATATGATACTTGGTATCTGTCTAATACTGGTCAAAATCACTTGATCAAATATTGGACAGATAAAAAATGAAAAATCCCAATCCAAAAATCCTATATCACATGCGTCACTATGCACAGACTGTGAAAATGTAAATAAAAATCAGCAACAGCATTTTAACTGTGGGCCGTTTACTTCTTTGTTATGGGAAAAGAATATTTGTAACACGGTAGGAGAAGTGTGTCATTGAAATAGCTTGGAATGGCACAAATATGTTGCTTCAGTAGTTTAAAAGGTCTAAAATGACTGCCTCAAACTGTTATTGGTATTGGCAGATACTCAAGTTTGTGATATCAGACCCAAAAAGTGGATTCATGCCATCCCTAATAAAACAACCGCTCACTACAAAATGGCATTCAGGTCATCTTTGCTCTCTCTTCCAGGATAATGCTGCACAGTCTCAAATGGACTCATCCAGAAATCACTCTCCATATTCATACCAACAAAGCAAGTAGTGTTGCAGTATCACCTGGACAACAGCTGAAGCAATCATGTCGATGAACAAAATGGGCTCTACGGATCTTTTCACTGTTTTGCACAGGTTCTGCAAATATTTAAGTGAGACTTTTATTTTTGGCATAATTTTCAGAGACAATGTCTAACTTCATCAAACTAGTCAAATTATATTTAAAAAAAAGTTTTATTTTGATACTTCAATGTTTATTGTTTACCAAGAATTGCTGCAAGGAACATGTGACAAGTTGTTGTTGTCAATATGACATTTGTTAATATTTCCCGATTTTTTTTTTCAACCAGATTTTTTAGAAAATTGTGTTTTTTGTGCTTGCTGTGTGAGTGTTGCTATGGCAAATATTCATTGTTGTTGTTGATTTGTTTTTGTATTTCTTGTAAAGTGAGTACTCTTAGAACTTTGGATTGATCTTGCTGTCTGATTAAAATTGCCTTAATCGTTTTTATACAGTCACTGTACAGACCACCACAAGAGTGACGATAAGCAAAAGCGGTTTCATTTGAACTCATCCACAAAGAAATTTGACCCAAAAAAAGAAAATGAGAATAGCGAAACTTGTGGTTTTTTTGCTTTTTCCCTCCCAGAATTGCTAAAAACAATGGAGTAATTTTAAAGGAAGGTTTTGAATGAAATGACTTATGATAGATTTATTAGATGTATTATTTATTCAGTAAGAATGCCCTACTTGTTTCTAGATGTCAGATGATGAAGATTTGCTGAATAATCACATTTTGAATCTTTGCCTTTTTAATCACTTGGTGTATTTAGACTAGTTGATATTGATATTATTGGGGAGACGGATGAGACATGTACTTTGTCTGTTGGTCATGCTTTTGTCTTTTGGGGTGATGTTGATAATTTTTTTAATGGGATGTGTCTTTTTTCACTTTTATTTGAAAAAAAACAGGTAAACAGACTTATGATTGTGCAAAAAAAGCAGAATTGAGGTGGGGTAAAATGAGACAAAGACATGTACAGTATTTTATTGCACCTCGCTCTTTGATAGGAAACAAAAACTTGGCACTTTCAACTGTAGTGTACTTCACCAAAGATTGTGACACTGAGGAAACAGCATCATTTGTCTCTTAAACCAGGACACAAGTGACTCTGCAGACTAGATTGCAGTTTGGACAGTGTGCCTTTTTTTGTACATTTTCATTCAGTTTTCATAGCTATTAGTACAAAACACACACATACACATGAAGGAATGCCTGGATCACAAGTGCCACAGAATGTCATACCAAAAGAAAGGTTATTGTAAAAATAAAAGTAAAAAATAATTGGCACAATGATCTGGTATGACATAGCACTAAAACATTATGTCTGTTTATTTAATCTGTTTGGTAAAAGCATAATTGTGATCAAGGTGTCCTCCAACAAGCCAGTGATTTGCCCTGACGGTCAGTCTGACCAAATATCTACCTCAGACTTTTCTTTCTTCTCTGTATTAGGCCGGGTTAGCAGGTCCAGCCCGCCCTTCCAGACCAAATGCCATGCTCAGGAGCTGGCCGCATGGAGCTGTACCCTACAGGTTGTTTTTAAATCTTTTCTTCTTTTTTTTTTTCACACTTATTTTTCAAGATTTTTTTATTGTAACCATAGCATTATTGATTCAGTGGAGCTGCTGCTTTTATAAGAGTAGATTTTAGATGCTGATGCAGCAACAACAAAGCTTTGTGCTGGTCACTGGATCTTGTGGTCTGTGAAGAAAAACATATTTGTTGCTTTGTCTTAAGTCTTGGTCATTTGCAACAGCGTCTCCTCTGTAGTTTAACCAGGGTGTCCCACAAATGTAGGGCTGCATACCTGAGATGTAATGCCTGAGACTGAGAAGTAATACTGTTTCTGTGAGGTTTTTGCTGCTAATGGTGTCTGAACCAAGTGCCATAGTACCAGGATAAAGAGTCGCAGAGGTGCATCAAAAAGAAATTCTCATATACACAATCATCATCATTAAGTTATACAAAAAAACTTCTAATTTATGAAAATGTTTGTACAGACAGCTTGAAAAAAGAAAGATTTTCATAGTTTTAGATGAGAGTTTATCCTTTTTTTCTTTTACTTGTGCCACACAAATGCCAGTGGTAACTTGTATATACAGTTTAAGGAATCTTTCCTCTTTATTTTTGTTTTGTAGTGTTTGTTTAATCCAAAGACTTTTTAGTAGCTTGTTGCCTAAGGTTTATTCTGTTCATTTCCATTTGACATTTTTGAATAAAACTTTTCACCTTTTAACCTGTTGAATTTCCGGTGTTTATTCACAAGAACATGGTATAGCCGGGTGGTAACGTTGCTTAGTGATGAAATTACATTGAAACACACTTTGTTGTAAATGTTTTAATACACTCTCATTTACTCATTTTCTACCGCTTTATCCTCCACTGAAGGTCACGGGGGTCGCTGGTGCCTAACTCCAGCTGACATAGGACGAGAGGCAGGGTCACACCCTGGACAGGTCGCCAGTCCATCACAGGGCCTCATAGAGACAGACAACCATTCACTCTCACATTCACACCTACGGGCAATTTGGAGTGTCCAATTAGAATTTGAATTTACAAATAACCATTATTCAGACAGTTTCAAAAAAAGCTAAAAAGTTTTTTATTTCAATGTAGTCTAGATCTGCATAGCTCTTATTATTATATACAGTAACATACAGTGAAATTAAGATAATAAGGACGAGATAAGTCTCCATCGGCTGTCCTGAAATGTCCCCAAATAAAGGTCTCTTTGCTGTCTTCCATGTTAGCAGAGTCCATTAACATGACAGCGACCGTCCCTAACGTGTTTGTCCCACACATACAGTACATGATTCAGTCTCTCAGCAGTCCACACTGTGAATTAAAAATATAGGGTGAGGTAAAGGATGTTGCTAAATCCCGCACACTGTTTCTTAAATGCCTTCACACATTTAAACAGACACTAAAGCCCGGCCTTGTCCTTCACCCCACTATGCAAATGTTTTGTTTTTTTTTCTTTCTCTTTTTTCTCTCACTGTATTCCTCTGTACAAGATGTTTTCATAGTTGCACTGCAGCCACCAGTATTTATGATTTGTTTTGCATGCAGCCACCCAGAGGGCACGGACAAGAAAAACACAGTCACATGGTATTGTTGACAACATGTGCAGCCTGGACAGGGTGAATTGTGGGTATCAGGATATTTTCCATAGGGAGGGGTGGATGGTGGCGTCTGTGAGCAGGCCTTGCCATGGCAGATGGGTCCTCACGGTTTCCTGCAGGGTGTTGTGTGCCACCCTACGGGAAGCCACCAGCTCCAGACGAGAAGCAAAACTCACTCCCCAGCTGTCTGTGTTTGTGCCACCTGCGCCTACAAGCAATGGACTTGAAACACTTCCTTTCCACCTGGTTTAACAAACATTCTGCCCTCGAGGCTCAGTGCTCCACCTCTCTATCACCTGCTCAGGTAGGGAAAGACATGGAGGAAGCCGTTTGACCTTTAAACTGGTGTAGACAGATTATTCTGATAGGATTGTTGTCTTTTTTGTAGTAATACAGTGCATACAATAATGACAGAGTAGGGAAACAATGACCAAATAAAATGCAATCCACTCTTCATTTAAAGTAAGAAAAATGTTTCATGTTTATGATCGTTATAATTATTGAATTCTTCTAAAAATCAATACACATAACATGTACAGGGATTTAAAATGTGTTCAGTTTAAACACAGCAATGGGCATTAGGTTAATGTTTCAAAATAAAAGCAGAAGATGGAGCTTAATGGAGGTGGATACATAGCTAAATAACTTGTTGGGATGCAAAGTTTTCAGTCTGCACACAAAGCACACTTACAGCGTCCTGTCTGATGAACACTATGCTTACAGCGCCATCCAGAGGTTCCTGTGTGCATAGTTTGCAAAATCTGACCCGTTTCCCCCTCTCTGGTTCTGTCAGCTGTGTAGGAGCTTTTTTTCCAGGAGCAAAAATCCTCAGTAGTCCTGAGAACCAAAGCCTGGTGGTCATGAGGCAGAGCAGGGGCACTGTAAAAGGGGGAGCCACAGAGAGCATCATTATGATTATTCTTACTATCATAAATATTGTGAGGAAGATATAAAAATACATTTTTTTACTATGACTAATTTGTCATATACTGTACATGTAGTTTGTTTATCCATTTTTCCTCAAAACTGTAAGGACAGCCTTTTCAGCCCTCATCGAACAGTTCGGTCTCTATTACAGAGAAACACATGTACTTCATTCCCACTGGTCAAGAAAATGGGTAACCGTGGTTTTAAACATTTTTTACTAATTAGAATGGATTTAATCAGTATTCACTCATGGGTCAAATGACTGTGCAATGCAGGCAGGTTTTTATTAGCCTCATTTATTCTTTTTTTCCCCAGCAATGTGCCATTTCTGGCACAGTGCTACAACATGCAAAGCCACGAGAATAGCTTTTAGGATTAATGTTTGTAGCAGTCTCTGCTTTTTTACAACTTGGGACAATGCTCCATATCATTTATTTCATCAATCGAATCATCTAAACCCATGGTTCTCAAACTGTGGCGCGTGTATCACCAGTGGTATGCGAGCTTCCTCTGTATACAGGGAATGTGATCGGAGTGGAGCTGAGGAACTTTGAACAGAGTGTGTAAGAAAATGAAACAAATGATAAAAAGAGATGCATTTAATAATAATGAGTCACCTTATCTCTTGCTCCACCTTAATCTAATTTTGCTATACCAGTTACAAAAACACCATTATCGTTTACGTTAAAGTACAGCGGTGTAAACAGGCCGAGCAAAGTCAGCTACGGACTCTTTTACAGGAAGCAGGTTTATTCCTAATAAGATAATTTGCTCTCTTGTCATGTTCCTCTTCCTCACATACACTTCAGGCCCTGGTGTAGTGAAATTAGATTAAGATGGAGTGAGAGACAATGTAACTCTAAATATCATTATTTATTTTATTACACTTTTTTGTTATTGGGCTCATTTTCTACACACTCCTCAAAAAAATCCTCAGCTCCACTCTGATCCCATACCCTGGTATATACAGCAGAACAGTATTTCTGATTTTCCTCCAGATACCACTAGAGGAAGCTCTACCACAGTTTGAAAACCATGGATCAACTATATATTTTATAGATATTTTCATTTATGAGACCCAAAATCTTTAGCAGCACATTTTTGGTCATCTATGATTTAGGTCAATGATGAGCCTTTGGTTAGGCTGCCCATATAAATGAAAGTCAAGGCAGTGTCCTAGCAGGAATAGCTGCGCAAGAACTGTGTGTGTTTGTGTGTACTTGTATTTCTAATTTGTGGGGTCAAAAAAAAAAAAAAAATCATATCTTTTGACCTTGTGGGGGAATTTTTGTCTGGGCCCCACAACTTTAAAGTGCTTTTAATGGATTAACACCTGGTTTTTAGGTTAGAGTTGGGTTTAGGGTTAGGGACAGGGCTATGGTTAGGCACTTAGTTGTGATGGTTAAGGTAAGGGGCTAGGGAATGCATTATGTTGACGAGTGTCCTCACTAAAATACAAAAACAAGTTTCTGCGTGCGTGTTCTTCTATTGGTATGTTTGTGAGGACCAAAAAACATATTAACCAGACGGAGTGAGGACATTTTGGGAAAATGAGGACATTTTGGCTGGTCCTTACATTCTGTCACCCTAATTTCTCTAGCACTCGATTCCCTCTTTTGAGGGCTTAAGACTTTGTTCTAGGGTTAGGGTTAGAATTGGGTTTGGGATTAGGTGAGGGTTAGGTTAAGGACTAGTGTAGGCACTTAGTTGTGATGGTTAAGTTTATGGTAAAGGGCTCGAGAATGCATTATGTCTGTGAGTGTCCTCACTACGACTCCCGCGCGAACATGTGTGTGTGTGTGTGTGATATTCCTTATGTTGCGGGGACCTAAATCTGTTTACACAGTCATATTATGAGGACTTGTCTTCCTTTTGGGGACAAAAATCAAGTCAAGGTGAAGGTGAGCATGTTCTAAGTACAGGCTGAAGATTAGTATGTCTCCAAGAAATGAATGTAAGTCAATGCAATGTCCTCTCAAGTCATGGAAACCACTGTGTGTGTGTGTGTGTATGGGAGGGATTTCACTCAAAATGCTGGCACTTGAAGTCGATCAGCGGTCCGTGTAAAAACTTTCCTCCTGCTGCTGCTGCTGTTGTTACGACTGTAGTGTCTTTTCCGCTTCGCTGTCATGGAGCCGCAGCAGAGAAATCACCACCATCTTGGATCCCTATTGTTGAGTGTGTTCGTGTTGTGTTTCCAGCCGAAGCTTGGTCTGACGGGAGGTAAGAGACTTTGCCCTGAGCCGAGGTCACGTAGCTCGAGTCGGCCTGTGTTGTCAGAGTGCTGCGGTCAGTTTGCTGGTGAGTCAGTTCACTCGCTGGAGTTTGGCTGAACAATTAGTCACGTAACATACATGTAGCGACGGCTGTTACCGAACCAACTGTCCTCGGTGAAGGCACACACGGTCAGATGGAACTTCTGAGCCGAGACGGTTATGACGGAACTTTCTGTTACTTACGTTCAAATCACCGTATCTCTACTTCACCTTAAATTCAGATTTCAAACACACTATGCTGCACTGCACTTTAAATGTGCACTGCGCTGCACATTTAAATTCTTATTTATTTTTTAGGAAAACTGTGGGTAATTTCCCTATATGTATCCCTTTATGTAGTTGTGGAGTATGGCAGGTCAGTTATTCAGTAGCATAATGTTTATCGTTATATAAATTTCTTCCGTTTTTTTTAACTGTTTTGATAATTGATTGGTCTGTTTGAGTGATTTTATTAAAAAAAAAACAATTTAAACAAGCTCCCTTAAATGTGATTTTTTTTTTTGGTCGGGATGCACAATATTATCGGTACAATATGGATATCAGCAGATATTGGTTTTAAAATGTATTAAAACACACCAAGATCTGACGGTATGACTAATGACAACATTAGGCTAACTAGGCTGCTACCTCCTTGGATTTTATGCTGGCATCCTCTACAACTAATATTTTTTTTTTGCAACTTTGTATTTTGCTCAAGAAGAAAATGTATATCTACATCTGCTGTGACATTAGTAGACTACAGAAGAGACTAAATGACGAAATGTACTGTATATATATCGATATATAGTGTTGATAGTGTCGGTAGCATCGCTTATCAGCCCAAGCACTCTTGATATATGGGCAAAGTCCAATATGGTGCATCCCTAATATTTTCTGTTTTCTCTGTTCTAAATCAGTGGTTTTCAAAGTACTGAATTCTCTAAGTATGGAAAATCGATACAGTGAAATATCCTGGTAATTTGTGTATAAGTACCATGTATAATTTTTTTTTAAAGCATATACATTCTTTTCAAAAGTTGTTACAAATAAATATTAATTTTTTGTGGATTAGCAAAAAAAATAAAAAATAAATAAAAAATTGGTGTTTTAGTTGATATGTTGTGCTCACTAGAACTGTTGTGTGTAAATATAATATTGATATTATGATAATATTGTGTCTCTGGTGATTCCCACCTTCCCAACACCATTATCGCTAATCTTAAAACACAGTGGTGTAAATAGAATTTTCACAGGAGGAAGATAATTTGCTCTCTCATCATCATCCTCTTCCTCACATATACATCATACACTTGTTTAACCAAATTAGATTAAGATGGAGTTAGGGATAAAGGGACTCTAATTATTATTCTTTAATTTAAAGTTGTTGTTTTTATTTGTTTAATTTTCTCAGCTCCACTCCAATCACATACCCTGGTATATACAGTAATTCTGAAGTACCACCAGAGGAAGCTCATGTACCACTGGCGGCACATGTACTACAGTTTGAGAACCATAAATCTAGTCAACTTTAGTTAAAGCTATCTGACTGCAATCCTTTTTCCAAAATATTATTGGAAAAATTGAAGCAGCCAGCGAGCGCCATCCTACATCGTCTTATAGACTGTACATGTCTGTACTTAAAATAATAATAAGAATTATAAAATATATATATATATATATATATATATATATATTCACAAGGTGTTTTGTTAATATTCATCCTAAAATATTCCAGTTGTTTTTTAAAAAAACAAGTTTGTTCCCAAACATCCATCACCTTTTTTGGTTCCATGACTTTCCTTAGATTGCCCTGCAGACGGCCGCACCTGGGTGCCCTTTCAAGACAATTGTTACCACTTTGTCCATGGAGAAGAAGACAAAATAAAAAGCTACACCTTTGAGAGAGCAAAATCGCTCTGTCAGGGTTATGGTGCGTGGCACATTTAGTTTTTTTTTTACTCCAGTTTTGTATCAGAAAGACATTTGTGCTTCGTCCCACTGTGTTGTCATGTTGTACCCTCTTTGGTATTTTCCAGAGCTTTTGACCATACAGAGTGCTGAGGAGAATGACTTTGTTATTAAATATAGCCCAGAGGTGTGGAAAGGCAATGTCAACGTGTGGCTGGGAATGTATTATGACACAAACAGTAAGTACCATGTGACCGGAGGACTGTGGCTACTTCCTTCTGATTATTGTTGACAATGAGAAACTGGCTAACCACTTAAATATATTTGTTTGGGGTTAAGTAGGTGGAAAACTGACATTTTGGTCCACATGTTTGTGTAATTCTTAACTCAGGATGAACTAACCTACATGTTTCCTAGTAGTTGAACCTACATGTTTCCTAGTAGATCTGTGTTTCAGCTATTGCTCCATTTCCTGAAGGGCATGTTTTGAGTTATCTGTATCTGTCAACTCCGTTTTCTGCTTGCGCCAGCTACTTTTGTTTATATGACAACAGATTTATCATTCTCTCTAAATCCTGCCACAGCTTCAAGAAATCATGTTCACCTCTTTTGTAATGTTATTTATATTGCAAGACTGTTCAGTGAAGTTTGTCTGAGTGCTGCAGGGAAAATGCTAAATGTAATTCCTCAAATTCCTCAAATGGCCGACATTACAGTACATGTGAGGGTGCTTGGTATTCTGGTGGCCTGTCCTGCTGGAGTATTGATTGGCATGTCTTGTCAGGTGAAGACATGAGGTGGTTGGGGGAGGACACGGTGGGATTCACTAACTGGGAGGACGGCTCATCTCCATCAGACCTCGTGCCCTTGGACATGTGCGTGGCTCTGCACAGCAACACAGGGAAGTGGGAAAATGTTAGCTGCCAGGATTCAATGGAAAACGGAGTCATCTGTGAGGCAGTGCAGAGTAAGATTTGAGTCCTAATTTCTCCTGTGCTTGATTCATTTGTTGATTTTTTTTTTCTTGTTAATTGTATTAAAATTACTTTTAATACAGTTAACATCAGAAAATAAGCTGACTGCTTCTACTTGCCTAAATATTGTTTTTCCCTTACAGAAGCAGAGGAAGCCAAGAAGAGTAAGTCAACATTTAAGCCTTTTTTATTTGTTTTTTTTTATATATATTCCTCTGCGATTTTGTGTTTATAGCACTGACCTTCCTTACATTGTAACTTGTCCTTCTCAGAACCCAGTGTGCTGCTTTCCGCCCTGGTCATTCTCAGTGTCGTTGCTATCATGGGAATCTCCGCAGTTATTTGGTTCCTGCACCAGAAACAAAACCTTGGCTCCACTATCCTGACGGCGTTTGAGTATCACCCTCCGTTCCGAGTCCTGAACACAGACCAGTCCTGCCTGGTGGAGGCTGAGGAAATTGACAGTGTGCCATAGGAGAACGTACTCTCACCTGGCCAGTGGGTATTCATGCAAAGAGAAGTCCTCTCTTACAACTGTTACTGAGACAGCTTTTGGGATAACATGCATTAGAGTCATGACTTGGAGTAATGTAGTGTGATTGTTAGATAAATGGCAATGGCCTTTCTCTGACACTAACCTCTTCACTCTGGCTCATAAATATCTCAGTATTACTTTCCTTTTGTCACTTGAATCATGTGTAATTTTCTCAGATTGATTCCTCAAAAACCATAGCTTGGTTGTACGCATCACATTCACTAGATGTATCAGATGCTTGAATAACTTTTGAAATCATTGCGTTCTGTTTGTGTGAAAACCCATATATGGTCATCTGTAGTTAGCTGTAGGCAACTGGACATGCTCGAGTAAGGTTGGGATAAGTGTCACCTTTCTTTAATAGACTTCTTCAGTTCTTCGAACCTAAATCAAGCAAGCCCAGTTGCCTTCAGCTAACTACAGAAGATGATGACCTCGATGAACATGAACCTTCACAAACTCCCGTATATGGTCTTTAATTTCCATAAAGTTGGGAAACTTAGAAATCAACATGGAAGAGGCTGGTATATATATATATCCTGATTCATATTCCTCACTATGACTTAAAGTACATTTTCACAAATGTGACAAATTGATGCTATTGGAACACGTGGGTTCTCTTAAAAATGTGTCATTTCAGTACCAAGCTAAGAAAACCCCGACATCATCAGTGTTATTTTGCCAGAAATCTTGCAGCAGCTTCCTCCAGAGCAGGAAGTGTGACACAATCACTTAAAGAAGCTGAGAAGTCAAGTGTGAAATTGTTTGAGTGTCCATAGATGAATCCTCAATCTGATCCCGTCAAGAGCACATGTCAATAGTATGATCAACTGCATGGTTACGCCATTGTATGTAAATGTAGCCAGTGAGGTGGAGTTCCTGAGTCCGTGAAGCTGATTTTCTGCTCCATGCTTGTCCTGACTAGCTTTACTTCATTTTGTGAAGTGTTAGTAAAACATGTTGTTCTGCTGCCTTCTTGGGCTGGTCACTCTTGGAAAAGATATTACTAAACTCATTGAGCCTTTTTACCTGGTTAAATAAAGGATATACTGTAAATAAAAAACATTCGGCCCCTGTCTTGGCTGTGATGTGAGATGAGATATAAGACAAACAAACATTTAAGCAGTAAATATGAAGAATACTGTTTATTTTTGTATTGTTAAAGCAGACATCAACAAGTTATTGTTTTGCTTATTTTTTTTTTTTTTTTTTGTGAAACCCAATTTTGCCACTGAATCATTTTTTTATGTGGTCATGATTTTGGTGTGAAAATATTTCATCATCCTGTTAAAGACAATCTAGGTTTGGCTGCGTGACGGGTATATTGCAGGATAATGACCCCTTTTAACATTGTTTTTGTTTGTTTTCCCCCCAACAGTATTAATATGCTTTTGTGCAGTATCTTGAATTAATTTGGCAGAACCTGTGCCCCTGTGTGTCTTTCAAATTAAAGTATGTTTGTAAGAATAGCTTGTTTTTGCTTTTTTTATGGAATTCATCTGAGTCTTGATGTCCAGTTCTCAACTGGAGATATTATTAATTTCTTGTCATACGAACGTGGCTGCTAAAGATATACGTACAAATTGATGAATAATTGAGTTGATTTTTGAAATTTAGTGACTTGAGTCCAATTAGTTCATAAAGGATATTTCATTGATCACTGTCATTGGAAAAGTGTCACTCCCTCCAAATGCCCAGCGGCTCTGCTCACCATGATCCAAGATGAAGCAGGACTGAGAGAAGGTCACAGGAAATCACATCACGTTCAATCACATCTAAATTTAGACTATCAGGATGTCTGTCATCCAACAAACTTCAGTTCTCTGTTTTGATTATGTAAAGGAAATTTTTGGACTGACATCTTACATTGTGGACCAGGTAAAACACAATATGAACCTTGTTTCTTACCTCAAACCTTCCATATAATTTCTGTATTTGGCCACCAGGTGGGACAGTGACTCATAATGTCAAGTCTCTCCCTCTCAGACACTACAGGGACAAACGGAATCCAATCCTATGTAATAGAAAGATTATCTTTTCTCCAGGTTAAGGTCAAAGTCCTCGTAGGGTATGTCAGCAGTTTTAACCCTGGTGTCAAAAAAATGTACATATCAGGCCTTTTTTTGGTTTCCTTGGTCGGCTATTCTTATTCCAGCTCTGTTTACCTATTCTTCAAAAAACAGATTCACCCTCATGAAAAACTAACTATGTATTGGATATACAGTTGAAAAAAGAAAAGCCTCTGGATGGAGCATTTGGAAAGTGTAAGGTGTGATTGCAAATTCCTTCCTTTGCACAATCAATCCTGGTTCCAAACCTCTGGAGCTCCCATCAACATCTTTTTTAGAGATTCGTATTAACCGAATTATTGATGAAATGGAAGCAAAAAAAAAAAAAACTTTGTCCGATGATCAGTATGTATAATATCTCCTCAGTCAACACATCTGTAATTTATTGAAATGCTATGGGTAGTTTTTGGATCCTGTATGTCATCAGTTACAACAGAAAATGTACACATGCATTTATCATAATTATAATAAATAACTGCTACATTAGTACAGCTACAGATACAACTGCTTCTACAACATTTTAACAGCATAACCAGTTATATTTTTTGATAACATAAGCTGTTAAATGCCTGAAACTGTCTTTCCTGTTTGAACGGGGCATGTTGTATGTGTTTAATTGTCTTCATAGAAGAGTTGTCTCATCACAAAGACTCTTATTTTCACCCAGATAATAGCAGAAATGATTTCATTAAAACATCTGGCACACCACTGCCTGGAAAAGGACAGGGGAGGGGTTGGTGCTGACTCAGAATGACAAATAAAAATGGACATTGGTACGCATGAACATGACGTACACTCGTGGGATAGATGGCACGTAAATGAGCAGCACAAGTATGTCTCGAGACATGTTGTTAGTCAATTAAGCATGTGGATATTCTGGTGAAAAGATCTCTCTTATCTTTGTGGTTTAAACATTCCTTTGTCCCTTTCCCCCCTCAGTATCCTACTATGTACTGGTTATTTTTGCTCTGATTCATCCTTCATGTTGCTGTTTTTCCTGTGAAAGGTGTCTGTACACAGAAGTGCAGAGCATCTGTTTCTCATGTCCCATTAGTCCCATTAGGTTTCACTACCCCATTTCATATCAATGAGCATACTGCTATCAACAGGGGAAAAACAATAGCCACTATTTTCTGTAGGTGATTGTTCCCCCGATCTGCTATTGTAGATGTAGTCATCTGACTGCACAGAGGAAATTGCACATTACACTTTGAATATGACATGTTTACATATGCTTCATGCAAAAATAAACAAAAGCTGCAGGTAAGTCTATATCTGACAAAGCACATGGAGTCGCAGGGTTCAGGGTTCAGGGTTCAGGGTTCAGGTCACACTTCACTGCATATTTCACAAACTTGAGCAATGAATGTGTCCTAATGTTAGCTCAGGACAGTGTTTATTATTTTCTAATGCATGTGCAGTGCTTTGTTGTTAGGGACCAGAGGACTGTGTGCTGACATGATTAAAATCTGTATGTATGCGTGTTTGTGTACCTGGTATTCCTTATGCTGTGGGGACCTAAATCAGTTTACACAGTCACGTTATGGGGACTTGTCTTCCTTATGGGGGCAAAAAATAAAGGTGAAGACACGTCTTAAAGTTAGGCTAAGATTAGGTTTAGGTTAGGGTAATGGTAATTATAGTTAAGGTTAGAGTAAGTCTCCAGGAAATGAATTTAAGTGAAAGCAATGTCCTCTGAAGTCGTGGAAACCAGTGTGTGTGAGACACTGAGTCCAGCTCACTTGCCTTACGGGTGTCTTGAGCTTTCTGAGGTCTGATAGAGAAATAATAATTGAAAACAAAAAGCAGTGCCTTAATTTGTTTTCCCTCAGTCTCCAGAGAGATCATCTTTGCTGTGCCTTTGGTATCTCATTATACTTTTTAATCAAGACTCTTTAAAAATCCTTTTAAAGAGGACAGACTGTTTGCCCTTCCCCCAAAGTGATGCTTGCTTTTCAGCCGTTATGTGCGACGTGTGTTACAAATGACCAAGGTGGGTTGACATTTTTATGAAAAACCACAGCCGGAGAAGAAAGGATACTCTGATCTCTTCAATTGCTCATTCTCATGAAGATGGTCAATCAATATATTATTATTATTATTATTATTATTATTATTATTTTTAAATGCAGGTATTCCGTAGCTCTGCTGACAAATGTCCTCCCTCACTGTGGTGTGTTTTCATTCACCCAGGCGTGCATTTCACTCAGTCTTGTCAGTGGCTCCTGTGAGTGCCGCATCTACAATGGCAAAGAATTAAAGAGAGGAGGAGGGAAGAAAAATCAATGAGCACGAGGGACAGTGGACAGACAAATAAGTCTGTTTTAAATAACAAATGCTGATCAAGGTTTCCCCCCCCCCCCCCACATCTTTAATTCAGATGTGCCTCTGTGCCTATATTACTATATCCAGTTAGCACAACATCATGTGGAAAAAGGTGCAGTGCCTTGAATTGCCCTCCTTTTTTCTCTTTGTGGAAGAATTGCAGCATACCTTTAAAACACTTCATGCTTCATTGCATCTCACCGTTACAGTTGAAACCTGATTCTCTTTAGCAGAACTCATACAATATTGTTTGTGTGTGTGATTCCATTACCCTGTTGTTGGTTTAAGTATAACGATAAAACATGTCCTTATGTGTCATCTTTGGCCAACTATGTTCTTGCTTAATGATCAGAAATGAAGACAGATGGTTGTTCTTGGCCCAGTAGAGCCTTGGATAACTCATTCACTGAACATAAATGTCTTGTTGACAGTTTCACACTGTAAGCTTCAGTTCAGTTCACACAATTAGACAAAATACCAGCGTGTGTCACAAACACATAAACTCCACTGATGCACACCTTCGCTTGAATTAACAATTTGAATTTCTCTTTTAGTTTGGAGGCCTGGGCAATACATTCAAATGTTAATTTCAAAGTATGTGAAAATATATTACTTAAATAGTGGTATATCTTATTTAGCACCCTCCTCTGTTGACATCCCTTTCTTAATTGTTAGCTTCTTTTCCTAAAATTGCATTATTTAATTTATGATTTATGATCTTAATTTATGATCTTTGTTTGCCAGGTGGATTTAAAATCTATTCACAAGGTTGTTAAGAGTAAGCACTTTACCATAAGCAGTTGGAGGAAGGACTGTGTTGTCATGGCCTCAACAGGGATGTGGGGTGTGAAGAGCAACTGAAATGCATGTTCTGGTCTGTACATACAGTGATTAACAAACGTATTAGACCATCACCCACACCAGTATGTAGTAGCTCTGTAACATAAAATAATATTTTTAATGCTAAAATTCTATTATTGTTATTACTTGCATTCCTGAACAGAAAAATAGGTTTTAGTGGTTGAATGTTACACTTGATTTATTTATTCTGACTTTCTGAAGCCCATTGGGTCGGCTCCAATTTGGGTAGAAAGAGGTGAATTCAGTTTGTTGTTTGCCAAATAAAAATAACAACATTTTTAGTTTTAAACAAGTTTCTGAAAGATTTGTAACATATTAATATTTTCTCGTTTTTATGACAAGTGGTCTAATAAATTTGTTAAGAGTATTTGTAGGGTGCGTGATTAGTAAAAGACTACTAAATCAATCACAAACCACTTTATCTTGAGTAATCTGTTTTATTTATTTAAAAAAAAAACATTTACTATTTGACTGAATGTCTTTAGTTTGATTTGTTTTGAGATTCAGTTTTGAGGTTTGGGAAACACAAACAACTCATCAATTAATCAATTGATTATTCAGTGAATTGAGAAAGTACATAACAGATGAATTAATGATGAAAATAAGAACTACAGCTTCACAGTAAAGCACCACCTTGATGGGGCCATTTGACTCTGACTATTCAAAATTACAGTGCAAGATATTTGCTGTATGTATGTAGTGTATTACTACATTGTGCAATTTAAACCAAATTATAGATATCTCAATATTCACATTGTGGATATTATGTACAAATGACTGAAAGATGTTTGAAATGACAAACACTGTGCACATGAAGGGAAACAGTGATGTCATTTGTCTGAGGAAGAATAAAGTTGTGGATATGTGAAATATTATGTTTTTTGAATCACAGAGAGACAGATGTCCTGCTCTGCTTTTATTTTGTCAAAGCGTCGAGGAGACGTCACAAAGTCACGGACACAGAGAGAGAGAGAGCGAGAGAGAGAGCGAGCGAGCACAGACCCACACGGTCCACATCCACTCTCATCTCGTCTCGCACCGGGACACAGTTAACGCCACGCTTCCTCGCTTCTCCTGGTATCGTCCTTTCAACGGCGCTAAACTGGGAAGTAAATAAACAGTTTTTAGTACTATTTTTCATTTATTTTTTTGTTTTTAAATGAAAACACAGCTTTTCGACGACAAGGTGAGTTTAATTGTTTGTGTTGTGCCCCCCCCCTCTTTCCTCTTGAGACTTTTGAACCTCAGCTGCTGGATGTTGTTAGTGCTCGGTCACTGATGGTTCGCTAACAGCTAAGCTAACGGTCCCTTTGCTAAACACCCTTCCTTGCATCCTTCCTTTACACTTGTCACACTGGCATGAATGAAGTTAGCTTAAAAAAGTACGCGCAGCGGTTTTTTTTTGTTTTTGTTTTTCTTTTATTTGCTGTCGCCAATTTTAATTATACTGGAACTATGGTTTGTGTTGAAAATGTAACTCTGTTCGAAAAGAGAGTTTTGTGTTTGAGTGACCCAGGAGACGACACTGAGCTGCGGCTCAGGCGGCGCTGCTCGCTGTCTTCACCGCTGCATGCAGCGTGGATGAGCTGTCTTTGTTGCCAGCTTGGTCCGCAACCGTTGACTGAGACGCACACGGTAATGGCAGGATAATGAAAACACGAAAATGAAATGAGACCGAGGAAAACAATCTTTTTCCTACTTCTGTTCCTGGTACGATTCGATCCAAACTCAAAGCTAGAATCCTCGTTCCCTTAAATGATTTTAAAGTGACTACAGTTGCCTTAACTAAGTGATAAGTGAATGCTTAATTATTGTTGCCTTGTGCTGGGTTCGTCGTCTTAACAATGTTTTCCGGTGTCATTTGTTGTTAACGTGTTTGTCCAGGTGCATTATTGATGCTGCTGCCAGCTGACACTATTAACTACAGGTGTCTTACTTGCAAAAGAGGCTTTAATCTCCCTGTTAGAGGTCGACTGATACGACTAATAAACACTAACTGCCTACTTTATTAGTCTCATATGACACCTATTAAAGTGTCAGTCGTGACACCTAGTTTCGTCTTCTGCTGCTGTAGATCATCTTCAAGGTTTGACATGTTTTGCATTCAGTAATTAGCTTCTGGGTTTTTTAGACTTGCTGTCTATTATTTTGAACCAGTCCGATCATTCTCCTCTGACCTCTGACATCCTTCATTAATTTATCATCTACTGCTTTGTCCTCCACATGAGGGTCATGGGGCACGCTGGTGCCAATCCCAGGTGACATAGGGCGAAAGGCGGGTACACCCTGGACAGGCCAACACTTAACAACTAGTCGCTCTGACACTCAAAGCTATAGTCAATTTTAGTGTCCAATTTGCATTAGGACTGTGGTTGGAAACCAGAGAACCCACCACCAACATGTAATTTTTATCCAGGGAACTGCTGCTCACACGATACTTTCTTTTTCAGACCATTCTCTGTATAGATGTGTGTGAAAATACCAGTAAATCAGCACTTTCTGAAATGTTCAGACCAGCCCTTTTTTGCATTAACAACCATGTCGCATTCAAAGTCAATTAAATCATCTTTATTTCCCATTCTGACGCTCTGTTTGAACTTAAGTATGTTGTTTTGACCGTGTCTACATGCCGAAATGCAATGATTTTCTGCTACGTGTATATAAAGTGATGTCTCTGTCATTTGAATTTTGTGTCTGCACTACAGTGTGCTCCAAATTTAAAAGTCAATAATGTGTAAACTGAATATTGAAAGCTGTGAAACTTGTGGGTGAAAAAAATAGTGCGCTAAGCAGCAGTTTCAAGTTTCTGAGAGCTAAAATGTATCATCTTACTTAAACCTGTCTACCTCAAATTAGGGTGATTTTATAGTGAAATTAAGGTTAAATGAAATCATGAAGCTTGTCAGAACATTAGTAATTAATCTCAACAGCATGTCATGAAATCGCCCAAGAACAGTACATAAAAGAAATAGGCTTTTTAAAATTATTTAAAATTTTTCCTCCTTTCATTGTTTCATTTGTTACTAGTGTTAGCTGCCCATTGGTCTCTCGTATCACTCTCTCTCCCCCTACTATCCTCTCCTATTGTGGCTTCCTCAGTCTGCAGGAAAGTGCATGCAGCCAATCGTGCTGCAGCTGCAGTCTGGGCTAAAATTTACCCTTTTAAATGATTACTATATCCTTCATTTATGCTTTCATATTCATATTAAGACAAACACCGTCTTGAGCCATTTGTCTGTTTAAAACGTGGGTCTTCTGCACTAAGGAAGAAGAATAGGTCTGAAAGATATACAACTTTGAGTTTTGTTGAGCTGAACAGAAACCATCAATTTAAATAGCAATTTAATGATGATATGCTTTACATTTATTTTTTGACATTTTAAACCTGGCTGATATTGATAAGGTACCATAGGTCTAAATTAGACCTTCCTGTATACTTCCAGTGCAGTCTAAGATTTTGCGTTAGCTGTGCTCAGAGCCACCAACGTATTTGGCAGATCAGATAGCAATTCCACGTACAGGTGTTTTTACACCTGTACGTGGAATTTGATCACTTTTTTTTTTGGAGAGTGTGAAGATGTACGTCTGTTTTATACAGTAACCCGTGCAGATAGGTTGTCTGGACACATGAATACAATAACTTGAAATTAGCACTGCCAAGCTCCGGTAATCGTATGAGCTATGCAGACTTATTTTAAGATAAAATAAGAAAAAAGCAAATTTTGTAAAAAGATTGTTTCAGACTGATATCAGCATTGGCAGATACTTAAGGGTGTGGTATTGTCATCTGTATTGGACATGAATAAGAGGTATTGAGACATCTTGTTGGTTGCCGTTAACATTTGTCCTTTAGTTTTTATGTGCTCATTTCCTTTGTTTTACTGCACAGTGGAACTAAATAGGTTAAATAATTACCTCCGCCTAGGGTTTGTTAGCAAGTAACTCAAAAAGATAGGAAGGATTTTGATGAAATATTCAGGAAAGGTGTGTAATGGGACAAGGAACAGATGATTAGATTTTGGTGGTGATCCGGATCACCATTTGGATCCAGGAAATTTAGGGCCATTTTACGCATTTGTGTAACTCCACAATAAATGGCAGGAGGATAAGGGCACAATAGGTTATGTAATATATCAAAGATTGATCCGGATCCTGTGAACATTCTGAATATTATGATTCAGAACAGGGGGCCTGTGGGATTTTGGCCACTGTAAAGTAACAAATAAAGATACTGACAACCAAATTGTAGCTGAGACGCTGCTGAATTGGAAGTGTGTCAATAGATTTGCAGTATCTTTAATAGCTATGGAGCTAGATCCAGAAGAAAACGGCCATTACAGTAACTCAGTCAAACGTATAATAATATTAAGGTCATTCCAAATGCTAAGTGAATGTTTTCATGGTCACAGAATCCAATAATGTAGATAAAATAATTCTAGGACTAATAATTTTGGGTGCAAATCACAATATATTGGGAGAAATTTGTTGCTTGGCAGAGGGCCGTGTCTCCGAGTGCTTTACCAGTTGATAGTAATGAACTAGCGTCCACCCTTTTATTCACACATTTTAAGCGAAATGGCACTATACATTGTTTCTGATGAAGTTCATCATTTAAATGGCTCCAGTAGCCAAGGTAGCGAGATAAGTCGGATCACAACCTTGATGTGTTATGCATGCATCTAGTAGCAGCCAATGAATCAAAAACACAGGTAGAAGGTCACTAAATTTCCCTCCTATTTATTCAGAGTTCCCGTCCTTGAAAACCACTGCAAAGAGAGAGGTGTTTAAGCATTGTGTCACCTCCTAATAAGAGCTTTTAATACTGAAAAGTCAAGAGTCAGCATTTTGCCATTTCAATGTTAAAAAGGTAGCAGTTTTTTTTTTTTTTTTTAGACTCCAAAAGCTAATGAAACTCATGATCACTATTACACACAAAATTGAACTTATACAAATATTTTTATTCAACAAAATACTTTTGCTGAATGGCTCCCAATTGCTTCACTGTCCATTATTTGAAGGCGAAATCACACTAAACACACCCTTATCTGACATGGGATGTACCTTTTGTAATATAGCTTGTAATGTTTATTTTAAAAGTGCCAAAAAGAAGAACAATTGTGTTTTCACCAATTTTCACCCTGTCTCTATTCTTACCCTTTCCACGAGTTTGCACTCATTAATCAAAGATGGTGGACTCCTGCTGAGGGCTGAGCAGGTTCATCAATTTAGCAGCCAGGTTGTTGTAGGGAACAGTGCAGAGGCTCTTAACACACAAGCATAAATAAATCTGTGGTCTTTATATGCAAGCCCTGAAGGTTAATGCTGTATAATTCAATGCAGGCTCTTTGTCTGCTGTGATTGATGTTTTTAAACATGTATGGCTTGACAGGATTCCCTTTTTGTAGGTCACTGTTGACACTTTATGATTGGGAGAGCTCGGGGGGAGCAGCACGAGGGAGGTGGATTATTAGGAATATGTCAGGGTGATTACTCTTTTTCACTCATCGTCCTGGTCTATTTTCTCTTTGCCTGCAGATGCTTATCCTAACCCATGATGCCTCGGAGACCAGAGTCTCCCTGACGCGTTAATGGAACTGATGTTAAAAATGCTTGTTGTCTGGTGTTTTTGTGTAGCTACTCAGTCTGGAGTTGTGTCCCATACTTTGGGGTTGACTGGCGGGCTGCAGGTCATAGATGAATACATGCCAGACTCCTAATTCCATGCAGTAATACAGATCTTTTGTCCTGCTGCTGTTGTAAAACCATTCTATTCACACACAGTCTGTGTCTCACCCCCCTTTTTTTATTGATTCTCATGCATTTAAAATCTGGTCACAAACACTTCCCACTTTTCTGCTGCACCCACATTTTTAGATATTTTATTTTTGCTCAGCAGTCCCTGGCCTGATAAGAAACTGTGAGGAAGTGAGGAAATTGATTCCTAAAAATTTATGTATCAGCAAAGCCCAGAATCAAACTTTTTTGGAACTTAACTGACTTTGTGTCTCACAGTTCCGGCAATGGTCAGGCATCTCAGCCTGTGAGACTCTACTGCAAATGTGTCTCTTATTATTATTATTATTATTTAAAGCAGCAATCTTTACTTATCTCTAATGATATATAATTTTACAACTGTAAACTTTTAATATAATAATAGTCAGAGTTATTTAGCTGTATGATTTATCTAAGATACTTTACATAAATATGCACTAACATGTGTGGTTTGACTTTGCTTTTTTTCTTTTTCTTTTCCGAACGTGCAGAACATCGACCAGAACACCATACCTTTTTTTGAAAAATCACACTGACTTTTGATTGTTGCCATTGTTAGGAAATTAATTATCAAAATTGTTAAGAGATGATCTCAATTTGTTGGAGCTGAGATGTTGGTGTTTAGAAATGAAGAAAAACAGATGCCTTGAGCCAAGTTATAGCAAAACTGACAAAAGGTTCAACATGACCCTCCTAGCAAGCTGAAAAATCTTAAAATGCAAGGAGACTGTGAGCATACTTGAACAAGTTTACGTGCGGGGGCCAATGTCATTCTTGTTTTCTTGTTTTCAAATGACACATGCAAGTGTAGAGGACAGTGATCTCTCATCACTCACACCATGAAATGGCTCAAATAGAACTTTACTATGGCCAACATGCACATACACGTACATGACGAAAAACAAGTGCAAGAGAATGAAGGTTGCACTTAAAATCATGAAATATTGTATTTACTGCTTATAGTTGATTTTAAAGTTGACATTTTAAAAGGCATATGCAGGGACGAAATATTTTAAATGAATATTAAGAATAATAAAATTCTTCGCAAGTACAGTATGCAGTGTTTAACACTGAAGATGTATGTTTCCCATTAATATACCTTTTCAAGGAAAAATCCCAAGAGAAGGCTTGACTTTGAGATGGTGTACACATAGTGTGAAAGGAAAATGCTGGTTTTACAGTAAGATCAATTACTTCCCTATATGTATGTTAAATGATAATGTAGATGTTATATAACCTTGGAGTTATTATCATTGATAATTTTAACATAGTGGTGATTTAGTTCAGCGTTCCTAAAACCCATGACTTAGTTATCTGTGGTTGATGGAACTATGATTAAGAATTTTGAAATGGGGAAAGCAGCATTACCACCTCCTAAGTGTACAAGCTGCTGGAAATTATTAGGACTTTGAACTGTGTTGAAGGACTTTGAACTGCGAAGAGAAAATGTTTTCTCTTTTGAAGGGCAGCATTGCACCTCTCGCTGTGCAGCCTGCCAGAAATTATTATTATTAGAAGATTTGTTGTATAAAGACATGAAAGGAGTGAAAGGATTTGGCATTCATACATAGATTGCTGCTCTAGGAGTAATTTCCTTTACATTCCAAACCAAATGAAGCCAGATGGTAGTGACATAAATAGCATACATGTGGTGGCTTATAGTGCCTATATTGTATTGTATATTCTATTGACCGTTGCAGCTGTTTAGTCAGAGGATGAACATCGAGGAGAACATTTCTAATCAACAGAATACCAGTAGAAAGTTTGACTCGCAATCAATTTTAGTCTTTTCATTAATTTGATACAGGTTGTTTTTCTACTTTTGGTGCATAACGGATTTCTTTAGACTATAATCCAATTTCTCCAAAGTGTTTTTGTCATTTTACATTTCCCTGTGTTTTTGGTGGAAGGAGTAGGTTGTGTTTTGCTGTTGTTTAGAGGTAACTCCTTTTTCCTTCAGTCTGCATTATCATTTTTATTTAATTTTTATTGATAAGTTCTGATAAGAACAATGCTGAATGAGTAAATCGATAAAAGTGACCAGTCAATCTTAAATGTGGTTGTTTGTTGTTTCAGGCACGGAGGACTGATGTCACAGAACTGGGGATAGTCTCATACAGTAAGTACATCAACACAATCTCTTACATTAACTACCCATTGTCCTTTCCTACTTATTTCAAATTAGGGTATACAAGGATTTACAGTTTGAAATTTCTCATTCATGATATTAGTTTGTACTGCATTGTACTATATGCTTATTTTGTGTCCATCTAGTTAATTCCTTTGTATCAAGGCTTCATAACATGTAAGTCTCTTGGGGCAGAACGTGCAACTTTTTAGGCTACAGTTTATTTTAAGATAAATTAGTGTAAGCTAAACATGGGTAATTAGTGGTGTCAGAGCTGTTTGGCTTTATTTTAAAAATTAAAATAGGAGGCTAGAACACCACATTTAGAAACCTTATAAAGCTGTTTCTTGGCTGCAATTAAAAATGTAATTGTTGCCCCAAGACAGAGGTGGTGTGTATATTAATTATCAACTTTCTTTCCCTTCAGCCTGAGTTCTACTCTTAAAGTGACATGGTTTTCTTTTTGACTGCAGTACTTCATTTACAAATTAATTTTTTTTTTACCTTCTTTATTGTGCGTACTCCACTGTAGAGTAGGTGTGAAATGATGAAAGGATCACATTTGCAAGAAAATCAGTTGCAGCTTTTGGAAGGCTATTTTTTCATTCATCCTTTCTGCTGTTGTAGGTGTGGTCATATTTACTCTACCTTTGTGAAGCCACTAATGTGTCTTCCTCACACTGAATCAAAATTTACTTCCTCTCTTTGAACATTTGGCAGTATCCTGAAAAGGGAAAGTGTGAAATTGCTCACTTAATTTTTATTATTCAAAGAATGCTTAAATTGTGTCATGAAATCTGTGACAAGTACATGGCCACCATTTGATCAACTAAAGAGGAACAGTTTCCTGCTCTTTATATGATTGACCTTGTAAAGGGACAGGTCATGCTCAGCACTGTGGACAAGCTGAGTTGAAACTGGATTGGCAAAGTGAGTGTGGCTGCATGAATCCTTTCATCTCTAAAGCTGAGCTCTCTCCCCTCCATGAGAGGGTGACATAGACGCCCTCAAGGATTTATTGTAGCAGTTAGCAGCAACCTTCAGTGTATAAACAGTTGCCATAATACATTTTAGGCTGACAGAGTATACCCTAGCCAGTCATTGCTTTTGATTGCAGTCAAATGCTGAGCCATGATAACAGTGCTCTGATAAAACACAAGTAATGCACTTATATTTCCAATCAGTCTAATGTAAACTTACATCAAACAAAACAAGGTTAAAGTCACACAGGTTAAATTTAATGTATGTCATAACAGCTGCTGTATGAGAAAGCCCAGAAGCTGCTGGCATTATCTGTACAACTTCATTATTTGAATACACACACAATGTCTCTATATCTGGCCATAGAGAAATCTAACAGATGTGTTTTCTGAGAAGAATCTTTGGGCTATTTTTTTGAATGCTAAGTTTTGCTGTGTTACATGACTGATTGACTTAGGTCTCAAAATAGTAGGAGGAAAACTTTCACAGGTAATTGCCACAGAAGCAAACAGAATGCTGTGGTATTGCATAGCATTGTAAATATCAAAAACCACTAAAATACATTCGGAAAAGAAAAGTGAAGAGATTAAAGAACTCTGTCAAAGGTAATTCAAAGGCTTGAGAGAGTGATGCAAGCTTAGTTGACAGCTGTGTGCACTGGCAGCGTTTTCAGAAATCTCATGAATCTGCAGACAATTTTGTAAGAATATCAGCAATGTGCATCATCTGTAACCTCTGGTTACATCATGTTGCCTCATGAGATTAATGATTTTCAGAATCAAATGCCATTTACAGAGCCCACAAATATGTTCACTTCAGTCATAAACTGACAGCTCTTGGTTGTGTAGCTATAAAAGGATACCACACAGATACCATTAGAACTGAGAAATGTGGGATTAATTATGTGAGGATTTTTTTGTTGGTCTTGTAAAGTTGCTTTTCTTATCAACGGAAATGTGAATCAGAAAATGGTGCTTGTCAGTTGATCTTGAATAAAGGATGAAGGCTTGTTTGATTTTGTTTAAGTCAGATAAAGAGGGACCAGTGTAAAAGTGAAGCATCATGCAGCAGGTTTACTCTAGAAATAGTACAAGATCGTAAATGAGTGAGTGAATAAGGGGTGAAGTAAACTTATTTTGTAGGTGGTTTTGTCTATTGTTTGGCAGCTGAAAGTGTGCAAGTTAAAATGCAGAGCATGGCTGTTCAACGTTTGTGTGACTTCTACAGAGCCTGATGCACAGTGTTTTTCTCTTGCTTTTCTCTGGGGGGCTCTTCAAATCTTAACAAAGCCACGTAGTTTCATGTTTGACTAAAATCAGCAGTATGGGTTTTCAGTACATAGAGCAGTCTGTTTCTTTTCCAAAGCATTAAAATCACTGTAGGAGAGAAATATTGTTGCAGAAAGTTTGAGACAGCTGTCGTCACAGAGGCGTACAGAGTAATTTGTCATATGGGCTTCTCCTCTGAGGTGATAGGTCATGAAGACCTTGGACTTGGGACAAGTCTGGCATGTCGTACTAGGGAACTTGAAGGCTGCAGGGCATCTCTGAGGTTTGCAGATGGCTGAGGTCAGCTGCCTGCTGTTCTTTCTTTACTGTTGACATGAAGTCTTTATTGGACAACATGGATTTTTAGTGTCTTCCTGACTTCTACAGCAGTATTGTCTGTCACAAATAAAGATATGTAGTGTGTTTTAAAAACACACCCATAGTAAAATCTGTGCCATAGCTGGATTGTTCTCATTACCCCATGGATTACATTGTTTCTTTTGTGTGAACCAGATAATCTGAATTCTTACATCTGTTTGACTATAGATCTTAACACAGTCTTATCAATTCTGATAAATTACTTACTCTTGAGTGCCACTTAGCTGGTTGACAGATTTGTAGTCCATCTGCAGCGGCTTAACAGTGAGGATCTGTGGTGTCAGCGCTCACATTGGTGCAGAGGTGACTCCAAGGTGAACGCTGAGTTGTGGAATGGTTGGAAATCATTGAGATTCTGACTTGGAGGTTGCAAATGGCCTGGTGGCAGATGGAGTCTTTGTCAAGGAAGAAAAATGGCATCTCTGGAGCATCAATGCCATCAATGCCATTTTCCCTATCAGCTCCACTGGCAGGCAGTGACCTTCTGCTGCTCACAGTGATCCTCCACCAACACATCTTCAATTATCTCATAACCATTCTTTACTAAGCTTTTGTAAAAGAATTTAAATGATTTTTGTTAGTGAGATTTGTAAAATTGGTCTTTCTTTGGTGTATAATGAAGAATGAAATTGCAAGTGTATCTAAGCACTGTGTTGCATTGATGCATATGAAACAGATATGTGGCAGCTGTTGATCTCCATTTATGTCATGTCATTACAGAATTGCTACAAATGACATTATAGTAATAAACATTAAACGCTGCACTTTTTATTTCTCAAGGAGTAATGCTGACATCATTAATACAAAGAAACTGGGCATGTTTAGAGTGCTTCTATTTATGAACATGTAAAATTTGGTGTGGATCAGATTTGGATACAGATTTGTTTCAAAAACAAAATATTCAATATATGGATTTAATAGAAAATGACATCCCACCCCCAATGACCCCACTTTAATATGCATGTTTTTTGGCTTAATGATTGACTCTACTTCCAGACATCATTCCTATGCATTAACTGTTGTTCTGTAGTAAAATGAATATTGTTTTCATGTAGCCTGAATACATATATAACATTTCTTTTATGATTTTGAGTTACATCCCCTAAGTAGGTTGTTCTCAATGTATCATTAATAACATTAAATATAATGATATATCCATACATTATGTTACTTTAAGATTTTTTCTTATATTTGTTCTACATAATTTGATTTCTTTGAAATTCTTTGAAAACAAACCTTAAGCCTGAAATTTTAACAAGCTGTTGCTGTTTTGGAATTAGCAGAAGTCTGTCAGAAAGATAATTTCTTGAAGGTCAGGAGCTGTAACTGTAGCATGCTAACATACACCAGATCACAGGCCAGCCAGCTTCCCTGTGGTTTTGTCCACCACATTATTGGTGGGCAAAACATGTTGTCTAAGATAATATTGTGATTGTTGTTTTAAAGATATGCAAAGTGACTTTATCATTATTGTATATTAAAATGACACAAAAACTAATGAAACACGCACTGGAAGAGCAAAATTCCTCCTCCTGAGCAGGTTTCAGTGTCACACGATCACTAGTGGGCCTATGTGATCACATGACCTCCTGCTAGCATCCTCCCTGCCACACCACCCCCCGCAACTGAGTCTTTTAAATTGTTTTATTATTTGCTTTTTGCTTATATGCTGTGCAGTTTACTTTACAGTTGAGCATCTGAAAGAGTTGTTTTCACATCAATGGTGTCCAATGATGTAATCTGTTAGCAGCAATTAATGACTTAAACAATTAAAATCTAATTTTTACATGATATAGACCAATTATTGTTATCCTAAAAATCCCAAACAATATAGATATTTTTGCCAACCCCTATTAGACACAGACTAAGTGCTTATAAGTGCTTATCATGGCTTCCATGCCATTTTGTTCACCCTACATGTGAGACAGTTGTATGGATAAGCAGATGCCTCATACCAACAGGTTCATATATAACTGCCATGGCTCACACCTTTCCTTGTCGTTCAGGCCTGGTTGCACACAGCTTTCAGGAGGCAAAAAAAAATCCATTAGTTAGGCTCTTTGTGTTAGCAAGGTGATTCGTTTCACTCTTCACTCCAATGGCAATATTAGCAATGGTAGATGCTTCAGGTGATAACCCATGTTAAGTGCATGTGCTGTATATCAATATTAGCTCAGCCTTTGCAGGACAGTTTTATGACAGAGGGTTTGGGTGTTATTTGGCCTATGCTGTCTTACTAACCATTTGGTTACCAAAACAGTCCAGGATAGGATCTAAAACTGCACTAAGTTATATACTGTATCTCGTCTGTAATGGGAACTTGTGTACCTGGTCAAAGCATGTGGAAGGGCATATTCAGCTTTACTTTTGCTATTTTAATGAATGAAAAAAGGTCATTACACCAAGTGAGCAATTTAAAATTAAATTTCAACTCTCTGCAGTAATGGCTTTGTTTTGATTGTTAATATGATCCAGTCAGTAAGAGACAACACTTCTCTCTTCTTCACTTTGCCTCAAAATAGCAATATGGCAACAATATGCCTGACCACAACTGATTTTAACCGTAGCACATTGCTTAGATGGGCACACTTGCAATTGATATTAAGACAATGTAGACTTTGGATGGAAAAGAAATCACAACTGCGTCAATTTGAAATGAGAAAAACACTTGGTCTTTCAGTCATGTGCAAGAATACAGCCCCTTTTAAAGTAATAAATGATACAATTTCTTCAGTCATTGTAATTAAATGTCAAGTTTCCCCGATCGTTCCTTCATAAGCAACAAACTGTTGTCAGGGTCCTGTTCCTGTCCAGAACAGAAATAGAAGATATTGGCTAATTTAGTACACGTTCACATTGACGCCATATGTAAAACAGGGTTTTATATTAATATCTTTGTCTCACACTTCCTACTTTATCAAGTCAGCTAAGTTTTTGGGTGTAATTTTCAAATATCTGTGTACCAAGCCCTAATAGTGGCTCTAATGTTGATGCATGTAGCTCTATTGTTTGTTAAGCTCAAATCCTGAAAAGCTACAAACCCAAACTTTAGAGATTGTACTGGCAGCAATGTTTTACTGTACAAGAATCATATTCAGTGCACATTCTGTTTAGATTCCCTCCCATGTTTCAAATTAGATCTGAGTGCCACAGTAACCTTTAGTATGGTAATATTTTGCAGCTATTAATTCCCCACCTATTGCATGAACACTGGTGTTTTGCGCCATTTTGTCATTGTCAAGACTGCATGATAAGAGCATCGTGTATGTTTTTTAGTCCAAGCTGGTGATGGAAATATTCATTCAGCTGCAGAGATCGGGCTCTTTGTGACAAATTTACTTTATTTTATCTATGTATTCATCAAAATAAAAATAGTCTGAGCACTAACATTGAACATTGAATCTATTGAAGTCATAGCTACTAATGCATTTAGCACCTTTCCACTGAATTACAGGTATTTTTAAGGTCTGTTAAAATATGAACTTCTTTTCTCTCCTCCCTCATCTCAAAGTCATTGTCTTTTCTGTTTCATCCCATAAGAATTAGCACATTTAAAATAATGAAATGTCCTATTTAAATGTATAACCTTCACCCATTGCTTAACTAAATCATAGTACTGTATGTTACCCTGTTTGAGTCTACCCAAGAACAAAGAATTGGCTGGTCAGACTATTAATGATAATATTTACCTTTAACTTCAGTCTCTAATCCTTTAATTTAATGACTGAAAAAGCAGAATGTCAAAAGGGCCTGGGACTTATACTGTGCCCCATTTTCCAATTTGAGACTTGTGCAGCTTCTGCACTGATAATTGTTCTATTTTAATGGTTAAAAACTAATTAATAATTAATTAAACATCACATTGTGCTCAAAATATGTAGCAATGCAAAAATAACCATTCAGTGATTCAGTTTTTTTTATTTATCACTTAATCATTATAGACTGCAAAGCAGTGATTTTGATCTTTTGTTTTCTGTGGTCTGACAGGCTGTACTTAGCTGCTATAAGAGCAAGTATTCCTTAATTCATTCTGCACGACATGTTACCAAACATTTTAGGAAAAACAAAACTTGCAGTTCAGAATTTAATGTGCTACAGTAACATTAACTGAGCCAACACTTAGTTGTGGTTCAATGATTAATAGTTTTTCATTACATTTAACAATACCAGAAATTACTCTTATTCTTATCGGTATTTGTGGATACAAATATGCTACATGAAGAAATTACTCACATTTATCTAACTGTGACCATGTCTGTGTAGATTCTCGTGTATCCATATGACTTATTTTTTTAGAGGAAGACCAGGATTGTTTCAGGTGCAGCTGTATGTATTTCAGGTGTATGTTGATGACGTTTGGGCAAAAAAATTTAAAATATAATAAACAAAACAAAATGTGGTATGTCCTCATTACACCACAACAATCCACTTCAAATCATCAGATTGTTGTTCTCTAACTGGTTTCTTAGATGCAGATACCAAATTTTCCCTTCTCTTGGTGAGAACTTGGGCTCAAATTCAGTTTGCAGAAAAATATAAAAAGCAACATTTTTTCCTGGGAGACTGGGCTGTTTCTATTTGTAGGGGGGTATAATTCTATGCTTCTCCGCATCACAATGACTATGAGCTGTGATGAATCAACCCTCATGTCAGTCCTTTATTAGAGGTAGTCCCTACTATTACGTACTGTAACATTATCTAGCGGTAAGAGTGCAGTGCCAATTTCCTTATTAACTCACATTTTCCATATTAGTGACCTTCATTTAAGACATTTATTGTGCACACACAGCTGCTTGCTTGAAAGTAACCAGCAGTGGCTGCTTCAATAAAGCAGTGGACATATGGACACAGTGTGACTAATGCTTTGAATGGTTGGATGTCTTTAATTGCTTCATTTGGCACACTGCACTTTTACTTCCCATTATGGTTGCCATGTGATTTATATTGTACTTTTTGGAGAGTGTGTGTGAGAGAGAGGAGCTCTGATTTATTTAAAAAAAAAAAAAAAAGGTGGTTATAGTGTTGTTTACCTTGATCCGGGCTACCTTTTGACGACATTAAGGAAAGTTGGGTTAAAACCCTGTATGGTACCATGCTTTCCTGTACATAAATGCAGTTTTATTATATAAAACTTTATAAACATTGCAGTGTTGTGCTTAAAGACAAACAGAACCTTGGACCTTTGCCCTCAATGTGTCTGGCATGATGACATATAGTCACAATCATACTACGCCACCTTTCGCTTATGGACACAGCAGATAGTTGCGTGTCAAGTAGATTTTTGCCTTAATATACAGTAGTTCTTCAGGTTAATCCACAAAATCTCCTCCTTGAAATTTAAGTCTAACTAGCAAATAAACTATAATAATAATAATAATAATAATAATGTCATAAATTTATTTTTCTTATTTTACAAGTGAATCCAAAATAGAGAATTGTGCTTTTTTGTTATTCTCTGCTTTATTTAGCATTGAGGAATGACGGGCAACCTTAGCTTTGGCGTCCTGCTCTCATGATAAATTTGTTGCTATATGCCTCCTCTCGGGTGATTGCACATGATACCTTTTTTATATTCAGGCTGTTTTTCTTCCTGTTAACATGCAAATGCACACCTTTCACAGTCCAGTTAAGCTATATTCACCTACTAAATCTATAACATTTTGAATCACAGTGCTATTATAATATTGCCTTGAAACCACTGAAGGGTTTTAGGTTGTAAATATGTACTCAACAATGAGTGACAAAGGAAACTAATTTTACCAAAACATTTTAATTGCTTCTGTGTACATTGTTGCCACCAAAAGCCACACAAATCATTTTGCCTCATATTCCTATAATCTACATATAATCAATGTGTTTAATAATTTTAGTAATGCTTCAGGAAACAATATCAGAAATCAATTATTTAAACAAATGACTTTGAAAGAGTAATCAAGGAAAGTGTAATAATGTGTGTAAGATGTGATGATGAACATAAGCATATGTGATTACCTGTAATAGGTGTTGGTTTTTCCCCTCTTGCTGCAGGATCTGGCTGCATATTAGAGCTCTACTTTATAAACAATATAACATACATTACATTATCTTATTACTAATTATGTTGAAAAATTGCTCTAGTAATGCATAAACAACCCTGAGGATGTTATTCCTCAGGTTGGTATAGATGCATATTAATTATTCTTCAGATTATTTCACTCTAGTGTAGTTTAGTTAGTAATCAGAATCAGAAATATCTTTATTGTCATACTCAGATCTAGTCACTCTTATGATTTCTCATTTAAATATGCACATGAATAAAATAAATAAATAAATAAAAAACAGCAGCAAGATTTAGTAGAACATCTATATTTATTTAAATGCAGCAAATATTAAACAAAATAAGTATGTGCAAAAAGTTGCAGTATTCATAGTCTCCACGTTTGTGTGATATGTAATGGTTCAGAATCTATTGTGTGGCAGGGAGAGGTGTGATAGAGGTCACAGCTCTTTGATAAAAGCTGTTTAATGGGTTTAACGCATCTGAATTGTTTGCCAGTTTTCCTCAGTTATCTAAAGATGAAGAGTCTCTGCCAGGCCTAAGGTGTAGACAGTCAATTTCATTTTTAGGTGTCGAGGACCAGGTTGTTGTCCTCACACCATCTGGCCAAATGTGCAACTTCAGATCTCAGTGCTGTCTAATCGTTGTCTGTGATTAGTCCCACAGTGGTTGTGTGAACATAAAGTTTTATTATGGAGTAGGAAGTGCAGGTGGGGACGCAGTCATGAGTAAAAGGTGTGAAGAGGTGGTTCTGTTTTTTGAGTGTGGAGGAGGTGTAGTTATTGAGTTTGAATTTTTGTGGTTGGTTTGTGAGGAAATCCAGCACAGCAAGGGACCCAGGCATGAGATTTCAAGTTTCCTGACCAGTGTGTGGGAATAACTGTTAATTAATAGTAGCTGATTGGGAGATGCATGAAATCCTTTGTTGTTTTGTCACTCTACCCTCTCTCTTTTCTGTCTGTGTCTAATTTGAAACCACTGGCTCAGCTGCACACTTTATGGCTAATGCTTGCTGCTAATGAGAAGCTCATGTCCATGTCTGAGGAGAACATGAAATGAGACTTCCATTTCTTTGTGTCATATTTCACCTTCACTTCCATGCAAACTGTGCTGATGCTGCAATGAGGCACACATTTCATAGTCATCAGAGCCCATTCATTTGCTTAACTGCCAACCTTGTCACGGTATCCAGTTATATATATATTTTTTTGGTGTGAATGTACATCTTATCTCACATATCCTCCATTCTAATACTAAGTGGTTTAAGAAATATGTTTTTTTGTTGTTGATGCATGTAGAGTAGTCATATTCATATGCAAGACACTTTAAGTGAATGTGAACCATCAAATCTGAACTTTTATGAATCAGATTTCATGATATTTTTTTTTGCCAATGTGAATGTAGCCTCAGAGTCAAAGGTTGTAGTTTCTCAATAGACTCTTAATGTACAACTTACATCCAGTAATTTTATTTAAACTTTCAATCCTTGGTGACAGGATTCAATCAACAGATACTCACTGCTATAATAAATGTGATAATAAATTAGCTTGGTAAAAAGTGCAGATAAATGCATTGGCTTGTGTCTAAAGCAAATCTCTAATGTTAGTTTGTGTGTAGTTAATGTGTCTCAGTGTTACACTCAGTAAAGCACATAACACTGCCAAGGACAAACAATCCTGTACATGTCTTACAAAGAAAAAAGGAAAAATTATGACATCTGATCATGGCACCATAATTCATTGAGATTCACAAATGATATCCTGGCAGTGTTAAATAAAAATAGTGATGGATTTATAATTTGGTTCTGACCTGCACAAAGTGTTTAAAATACTTCCCTTTTAGCCAACAAAATGTTTTAAAATGTTCATATCTCCCATCTCAGCTGCCCTCACTGCCTCCTCATCAAACAAAGCAGCTGTTAATTGGCTTTGAAAATCATTCTGCTTTGAATCTTTGTATGTTTAACAGTGTAGTCAGTTTGAAGTTTTCTCCGTCACTGGTAGGATGGATCCGACAGAACACTTCATCACCTTCCAGGTGGAGTAGGAGTCAGGGTCAGGAACCATAACTTCATCAAAAGACATGACAGACTGAAAAACTGATTGAAACTCATTGGAGCGTGGCATTTCACCTGAACTGTGGGCGTACCACTGAACTTGTTATGCTTTTAGCCGCAGCAGCTGTATGCACTCAGTCCTCTGTCATCGTTTGAGCATAAGAGCCTGCTCCTCATCCTGCACAACATGTGGGTGTTTCACCTAAATGGGATGAAATGAAATCCTCCAGAATCATTGGCTTCTTTTCAGTTGGTCTGCTGTTTGACCTCAAAGGGAGAATGATGAGTGGCACAGTGAAAGGCTTTTTTTTATTTGTTTATTTTAATTTTCTGCTGCCAACTTCTGACTAAGATTTAAATCTCTTTACTTTTTATATCCCTCAATTTGTCCTCTCTTCCAGAAAATCAGCAGAGCCAAAAGTGAGTGGTGTTGTTATTTTTCCCTGGTAGCAGAAGGAATTAATTGTGTTAAGTGGGTTGTTGGACACCAGCTGTCATTTGTGAGGTTTAGACTGCTGCTAGTGACTAAGCAACCATGTATACAATCAGTCAAGGAGATGGTAATGTCTTCAGGGGAGGATTCAACAGTGTGATCTAATTCTAATTAGAAGGCCATAAGATATGCATGGTAACTAGTTGAAGCTGGACATATTCACATGGCCTTTTTGTAAGCATTTAACATTCTTTGCTGATAGATGGAGGCAGAGGACAGAATCTTTGAGTGATGGCAGCTCTCCACCTTAGAGCAGCACTGTGACATACTGATGTAGTGCCACTTTCTACCTTTCATTTGCTGAAAAGACATGGTGTTTGCAGTTATAATACTGCTGATCCATGCAGAGGACTCTGTTACTTGGATTATCATTGTTAGCATCAGCCATCTGTTATTGTCTAAGACGATAGCTTGGAAAAGAGGGAGAAACACAGTGGGAAAACAAATTCTTATCTGCACTCACTTAAAGAGAGATACACACAGGTTTGTGTTGAATGGAAAGATTATTTTTGTAATGGGATAAAGTCACACATTTGCATTACTTTTACTGCTTTATCCATCAGAGCTAGAACAACCTGTCTGGCCTGTATCTGTAGCATCCAGTTTGACAAAATGTGGAATATTTTTATTATTTTATTGTAGGACAAACAGATATTTTACTTTTTTCTGCAGCATTGCACCTTTCGGTGTGCAGCCTGCTGGAAATTTTATTACAAGATGACTAAGATAATCAGGATGACTTATGTCTTTTAGTCATTTTTTTTTATCTGTCTAATAAACTTAATAATAAATTATAAAGATAATTGACTATAGCTTCATAATACTGTACACTACAGACACTAGAGCATTAATAGTTTCCCAAAATGGCACATTATTTATTTATTATTTCAAAACTTTTTAAATTTTTTACATGTTTTCGTGCATGTCATGTATGTATGTAAAAGCATGACATGAAAAAAGAGGGATTTTCCTGTGGTTTATCTAAACAAATGAAAACAAAAGCAAATAATAACAAAACCCTCACTCACCTGGTTATTTACCCCTACATTTACACAATCACTCACTGGGATATAAGTGGGGAAAAAAATTAATAAAAAATAAGCCTGGTCACAGGGAAATTAAAAATAGATAACCAAAAATAATAAATATTTAAAGAAATAATTAAAAAGTGTTGATACAGTTGAAGTTTTTCAAAACTTCTCCAGGGAAAACTCTCAGAAATCTCATCTGCTCAGGTTTTATGTAATGCATTATCTCCTGTATCCACAACAGTCATGTGTCCATTTGAGTAGAATTGGCCTTTTAGCCAGGAGAATGTTGAAAGCAATGAAATGACAGGACGATTTGTGTGTTTCCGGAAAATATCACATTATCAATTTAAACTAAAACTATTTAACTGAAGGCTTTTTAAATGGCAAAATAGTAGATATCAGTACAAAAATGAAAATAAAGAAAACTAATTGTGCACTTGGTAAGCATAGCTTTGGGGTCAGCAATATGATTTCTGCTTTCCTGTTTTTGCATCTAAGACAACATGTCAGCTTGGTGGTTTGAATTATTTATTTGAATACTTACAGCACCTTGGGGTTAAATAATGATCTCATACTGAGATATTTTTGTAAGACAGTTTATTTAAGCAGTGATGACAGTTGTGTCTGTAGAGTAACACGTGAATATATGAACATAATCCAATTATTATGATCCAATCAGTCATTAATCTTTGGATACATTAGCAAATACTGTATATATCATAAGACCTGCATTCAACATTTGCGGATGGCCACACTATGTGACACTATGTGACTTGATGCTTGTACACCGGTATCGCCCGGTGGTCCAAAGGTATCATTTAAGGTGGTCCAAAGGTATGTCCATACTTTCGACTGGTAGTGTATATATGATATTAGGTGAGATACACTTAAAATCTGTTTTTTCAGTGAGATCTGCTCACATTTGTAGAAGTGACACTGACATGTCATGTCACAGTTGAATAGAAGAGCAACATCTCATTGAAAATTAATACTAGCATGTCAAGTGTGCAGAATTTATTAGTGACACATTTTTACTTTGATCCTTGTCATATTTAATTTGATTCCACCTGCAGATTTAAATTTAATACAGGCAAGTTCTTTTTTCATCAGCATACTGCACATCTTATCTTGACAAATGAACGGTGATGATGAAGCAAGGTCAAAATGATACACTGGATGTGTGTAGGTGTGTTTTATGATGCATCATAAATATGAAAGCACCTTTGTTCTTAGCTCTGCACAAACCGTTACTCATCACCACAGGAAACCGTAGCCTTATCGGTGAAGCATGGCTGCAGCTTTCATGTCATTTACGACTCATCAGTGTCGCTCCTGGTAAGGGATGGTACTTGATATTCAGAGGGGAGCTGTGTCTCCTCAAATTAATCAGCTGCTTGTGCTGAGGAGAATCACCAGGGAGATCTTGAAAATGTTGGTATAAAGTACGATACTTAACCAAAGGCAAGCTGTGAAATACAATCTGCATATGTGTGTAAAGGGGATTTCAGATGCTGGCTTTTGTGATCAGTGTGACTTCATGTCCTTGCTAGCCCTCAGATCTCAGTGGCAGGTTTTGGATGATGGGCAGAACATCAGTTACACTCTCTGTTTATTTATGTGTCAATTTAATGTAAATGTTGTGGAAAGAAAAATGGAAATGAGAGTGAAGATTGACTTTTAGTTCATGTTCACAGCTTGTATTGCGGCAGCTTTACATTGAAGTTCAAGGGGTTCAAAGACTCTAGATATGAACCAGCATGTATACTGTTTGTGTATGTTGTAAGCCTATCTGCTCCGGTTTATACTGTTGTCTATGCATCTCATCCATATGACTTTACTGAACAAAGCATGTTTGTGGTTAGTTTTCAGTTTTTCTGACATTTCTGTACAAGAACTGTACACAGTGGGAAAAAAAACAACTTATAATAACACATTTTGTTAGTTTTATCCAAATGTATATAAAATTGTTACATTTGAGAATATTTTTTTCTTTTACACAGTATCTAATTAATTCCTAAAATAACTCAAAATAATGAAGAAAAATCCCACTTAATCAGTGCGAGTGTTAAAATTTCTTCTCCAAACCCAAAGACGTTAAATTTAAAATGCGATAAACTCTGAAATTTGAAATGTTTGAATCTTAAATGTTGTGCATTGTGTTGACCAGATACATAAACAGTTAATTATTAGTTAATTAAATAGTTGACTAATAATTTTAGCAGTGCTGTGTCCATTACATTACTAATACATTTTAAAAAGTAAAAAAACAACATGATTCAGTACTTATTGGGCAGCCTTGTTTGTAAAATTTAAGAGCAAAGGGAGCATCTCAGAGACTCAAAGGTCAGATGACAGGGCAGAAATCCAGTGAGCTTAATTCTGTTGTGTGTTGGAAAGAAACTAAGGCTCAGTGGGGTGTGTTGCATTAGTGGGTGTTTTTCTTTCCTCGTCCTCCTATTTTCTTCTCTTCCATCTTGTAAGATTTGACTGGATTGTGTTTGACAGATATGGAGTCTGGAGAGCAACTGTCCTCCCCTTCTTCAGCCCCATCCTCCCTTCACATGGCTTCGTCTTCAGCCAGCTCCTCCCCTGGACAACCCCAGATGCCCTCCACCAAATACAGCCCAGCCTTTAGCCTTGCAGGCAGTTCCCCTCTCACCACCTGTGGTATGAACACACATGCGGAAAGATTCCTATCAGAGCTACTTAGATGCAAAAAAAGTCAAAGAACAAGATTAGATGCGACTCGGAATTAATTGTTGTAATGTGTCATTTGTTTTCTATATGGGATTATTTTTTTATTCAGCCCATATTTAGTTTGAGAAATTAAATGTACAGTAAACAAATGCACCATTGTTACTGAGTTGCACTCATTCTGCAATTTATAACACAAGCTTTTGAGAGAAAAAAAAAATGAAGAAGCAAATCTGTTCGGGGGGCTGCCCAACTAAAACACTAAGGGGCTTAAGACACCTTCCTCCAATGTTAACATGTTGCAGACAATTTTGATAGGAATGGAATTAATGAATACCAAAAATTAAAAAGCTGTGTTCACCCTTGACAACCTTTAGCTCCAGTAGCTTCAGTTTTTCCCTTGTGATTTGACGTGTCCGTCAGCCTCATTCTGTGCTTGCAGCTGCCAGCATCTTGTTTTCTCTGAATACTAATTGTGGTCAAAATTATTATGCATTGAGCAGCAGCAATGCATAAGCTGTCAGATTACCCCTGACCACAAAATAATGTGCAAATTTACATACCAGGTTTTGTTATTCATTTTTTTTCCTGTCATTATATGCTGCTCCCGAAATATATTTTTGTGTCATGCTATGACAATGAGGAGCACATAACAGACATTCTCATAAATTATTCATTTATAGGTCCCTCACACCAAAATGTTAACAGAAATTTCCCAGATAATTTATTTTGGACTGAACTGTAAATACTCAAAGAGCATTGTTTCCCTTCATAATTGTATCTCTCTCTGTCATGAGTATTGACTAAATTAAACTCCTTCAAGTGATTTCGTGTCACCTGTGGAAAATATCGCACAAATAGTTATGCTTGAATGCAATTCAGTTAAGCTCTCATACTTTAAAAAGCTTTGAGTTGTGAGTTTATTTAATTGTAATTAATAGGTTTGCAATATAATTGTTTTCATAATCGAGATATATATATATATATATATATATATA
>JAFBJR010019384.1:4853092-4889339 GCA_016785285.1 Brachirus orientalis | reverse complement strand
TTAGGTTATTGCTCAGAAAGTGGTATTATTTTACACAGCGTGCAACGATAATCAAGCAATGGTTTATTATTTTTTTATTTAATTGTGTGCGCTGCTCCCTGAATCCTAATCATTCTTAAAAATGGTTTTAAGACTCCCCCTTTAACGACTGCATCAGTAATATCCTGAAACAATTTTAAGCAGAACAAGAAAACTATTTTCTCATTGTGTATTTTACTGTATGGATTAATTATTGAATGTATTCATTTGTTCTCCAGGCCCTTTGCTACGGATGACTCGGGATGGTAGTTTAAAAAGACCTGCTAAGTCCAACAGTTTTCCCTTAGTCAGCCGTCCAACTTCTAGGCTCTACACATCAAGTTCAGGCCGGTGTGAGTTTGGAGGTCTTGGTAGTCTTGGTTTGTCTGCCTTTACTGCTCATCCCCAGTTTGGTACATTTCCAGGTAAGGAAACACAAGACTACTTTGTTAACTGTCTTGCAATCTCTTTTATGTAAATTATTGTGGCATCTTAGCAGATGCTGATTTCAGTGAATTACTTGGCAAATTAAAAGGACCATAGGATATTGTACTAATACATATTTATCCTGTCCATGTAATGCAGCCAACAGACCTTGAAACCTGTATGTGCAGCAGCATGCATGACCTTATATTGTCACCTTTAATTTTTATGGGAGGTTGGAATATGACTTTTCACAGAGTGAAAGAGGCAAGAGCACCTAATTTGTTCCTGCATTTATATTTTCATCTTCACTCTGCAGATTTGGCCTTTTGAGAAACTTAATTGCAACTGGTTCTGGATGAGAATGCAGTTTTTCTGTTTAAATGCAAAATGTGCTGACTAGTTTGTGTTGTTTTTGGGTTGAATAAACTGCTGCTTTTATAACTTGATAAAAGACATAATTATCTCTATATCCTAGCAGATAAAGTGACAAATTTTTCCCTAAAGCTTCAGTATCTTGCTCCCTCACTCCAGACTGGTGGTGGCCATCTGAAGCACATCTCAGAGGATCAGCAGCCTTCCTCCCTCCTCTTCTGGGTCTGCATCCTGCATTTGCATCAACCTTCAAAAGTCAAGGTCCTGCTCATTCAGAGCCTTGTACCTCAGGTTTGTTTCTGCTAACTCTGATGCATGCTGTAGCTGAATACAAATCAAAAGGGCTTTACAAAAAATTATTTTGTAAATGTCTTTTGTGCCCTGTGGATAAATATCGAACACATGTCACTGAATCATGAACTTGCAAGCAGCGTTTTAAATCCTTAGCGTGTACATAAATGATTAAACATGTAAACTGCTGTTATCATTATGAGATTGACCTTGCGAAGGGCTGTTAGGATTTGTATGGTTGTTTGTTGTTTATGGTTCATTGATGTCTAACTGATGAAATGTACAATGCCAGTCTCTGTAGACATAAATGGAACAGTAAATGGCAGGAGTGGTTCTACCTCTACTGGGAATTGTACTGCGAACAGCAGTTCAATTCCAGCAAAGCAAAACGAGGAGAAAACTGAAGCCAACTGTTGTCCAAAGAGCCGTCAGGACCCAGGCCACCAGAAGACTGTCCTGCAAACAAAAGAAAAGGTTTATTTTGCTCAGGCACATAAATGTATTTTCTTATGACAGTATATACATCACTGTCCACTTCAATGATATGTTTTTGAGACAGTATGTCTGTTTATTATTTAGAATCACAGCAAAAGACCACCAGAGACCTCAAGCATGAGCGGCAGTCGGTCAGGATCCTTGTCAGAGAGCTCAAGTGATGTTGAGGAGAGCAGCAGCGATGCTGACGATATTGAGGAAGAGAACAATGACGAAGAAGAGGATGATCAGAGCAATGACAGTGAGGACTCTGACTCAACAACAGAGAGTTGCATTAAACGGAAAGCCAAGGTAAGGCAAGACTATCGAAGCATTTGATATATTTTGATTTAGTGGTCTGAAAATTGTTGCAGATAGTTTGTCAATAAAATGTTTCAAGAAACTAAAGTTTTATTTTGATATTCTTTGCAGCATAATCATAATAGATAAAATATTTCTAGGTTTGTTTTGAAAATTCAGATGAAATCTTTTGGTGTAAAATAAGTTATTATGTTAAGTTTTGTGTAATAGATTTACAAAAAGTGTTATTGTGTAAAGCGGTGGCAAACTGTGTGTATGTGTTAGCTGACAAAGCTGCCACTGTGAGGCTGTCTTAGCAGGAGCTGACATGCTGTCTTCTCCCTGTTTTCCTCATCCTCCTACTCAGTGGTTGACACAGAACATGTCTGAGAGTAAAAAGAAGAGCCTTTGCATTGCTGATGAAAATCCAACTCAAGACAGTCATTGTGATGGAGCTTCTTTAACTTCCTCGTATCACATCCAGTCTTCTCATGCTGATGATCAGCCTCCGTCTGCAACACCACTTCTCCAAAGCCGTAGGATAGGGGAGGAGAACCAGCAACATATCAGTGTCATCCAGACAACAGGGATAGCAACCAGCAACAGTCCCATTGCAATGTCCCTTAAGGATGACTCTCCACTGGCCTCCAGCCCTTCACCCAACCCCAATACAAATCATAGCTCTGTCTCTACTTCTCTCCAACCTCTTGCTCTGTGTTCCCCTATGAAACCCATCTCTCTAGGTATCTCACCTAAATCCTTGCCATCACCCAAATTTCTTCCTCTCTCCTCTGCTCCCAAACCATCAGCACTGTCAACATCACAAAAACCTGCACATACACAAAGCTTGTTGGTGTCCTCTTCAGAGCACACATGGCCTGTTGATATCCTGAAAGAAAGCAGTGAAAACCTCTCAGATGAAAACTCATTTCACTTAAACAGTTTTAAATTAGGACAGGTGAGTTATATTTTTATGCATATTGCATTCCTGTAGCTATTTTTCCTTTTTGAAATGTATTACTCTAATGAAGCACTGGGGTGTTTCTTTTTTCTTTTTGATGATAAAATTAGTTTGTTGATGTACAGTATTGTCATCATTCTTGAAAAAAAGTGATTTCCTTAACTACAGAAAAAAGATGCATATGTGCTTTTATTATGGCTTTTAATGTACCTCCCAGGAGTTTGACCTCTGCATGAGTACACATCTGAAAGTGAAAATGTGTTAAGCTCTGTTGGGAAAACTGACAAGCAATTAGCTCTGTTATGCTTTAGGATGTTTGTCATCAAGAGAGAGAAAATGGCCTCTTTTACGGTTATTGTCGCTGTTTGGGGGAGGAGGGTAAATGTGGCAATCTGTAACAAGAGCATTTTAATTCATATGATGGTGGTACATTTAATACAAGCCTTTGGTTGCCACAGTATGAAGAAGAAACAAATACAAGATGACAGCTGAATTTGCACGATGGTAAAAGGCCAAATAATTTGAAAATATTTTTCCACAGCAGCCTTATTTTTTCTTTATTATTGTTGACAGGCTCAAGTCTGCTCTTCATTGTCTCTTATTACACCTTACATTTTTTTCTTTGCAGCCCACAGTAATGTAATGTGAGTGACAGTTTGTGTAATTACTTCCTTTTTTCCCTCCTTTGTTTCCTTTTCTTTTTCATTTTAATTCAGCCCGACTATTCCAAGGACTCTTTAAAGCACGTTTTCTCTCTGCAACCATCAAGCCAGAACTGGTATGAAAATCACACACATTTGCCATCTTTACACTGTTTCTGACACCAGCTACATATTTGTCAGATATGTTGAGTAGTCACTTTGTGTCTCTCTTACATTGCAGTGAGACCAATCTATTTCTGAGCCATCATGCTAATGGAGAGACCCATCCTGAAATACAGGATGCCCCTTTGGCTCTCATCACTAAGCCCCGCGTCCAGAGCTGCACCTTAAACAGTAAGCCGCTTCTGGCAGCTACCAGCCCCTCTTACCCATTGCCCATCAACCTGAGCACTACCACTAAGGAACCACCAGGCAGCACTGCTTCCCTGCCAAAATCTCCTGCTGCATCACGACCTGCTCATGGATCAAGAAAGACCAAGACCCCCACGTCACTGAATGTTCGAAGGAGTGTGTCTAAAACCCACTCGTCCAATTCACCTGTAGACCTGAACAAAAGGAGTGAGTCCGATATCCACAGCAGCAAGGACCCAGAATCAGACTCTTTAGGAGATGATTTTGATGAAGATGAGGAAGATGATCTTGAGGAGGAAGATTCTGGCAGCAGTCTATCAGGTTACATTAAACAGACCTCACATTAATAAAGAAATACCACTCTTTCCATGTTTCTGCATTTGAAAGCTGAGATGAAGCTTGTCTGAATAATTTGCAGTGCTCTGTATGGTTTTGTCATCAGAAGAATGCTAATTAGAATTGTCCTTTTCCTTTTCAGAGTCAGGGAGCAGTCTGGATAGTGACTCTGATAGCTCTGAGGATGACATAAAAGAACTCGGTGAGATGGAAGCGGAAAGCGATGTAGAGAGGATTCCTCTGAAAGTAGCTAAATCACCTTTGTCTGCTCACAAGTCCTCCTCACCCCTCTCAGCCAACAGCTGCCCACTCAACCTGCAGGTTATCAAGCCTCCAAGTTCACCTCATGGTTCTCTCTCTCCCACTGGACTGACCCGCTTAGGAGCTTTGAATAACCTCAGCACCTTGTCCAAAACCTCCACACTTTCTGCACTGCCAGGTAACACATTTCTGAAAAATGCACCCATCAACAATAACACAGGTTCAGATTGAAGTTTATTCAGACCAAGTGCACATGGTGCTGCATTTTTACATCTTTCTTTTTTGCACTCTTACCTTACTTGGTCAGCCTAAACATGAGGAAAATGTGTCTGTGAAGATTCTCAGTCATCCAGGTCATGGTATCCAAAAGTGTAGTAAAAAAAGGCAACTGGACTTAGTTGAATTTCTTGAAGACGTTTCGCCTCTCATCCAAGAGGGTTCTTCAGTTCTGTTTGACTGGTGGAGAGTCTGGGACTTATGAACTCAGTCAGGTTCTTGGTCCATGGGGTGTGGTGTGGACTGAGGAAAATGTCCTATTTGTCTAGATTGAAATGTCCTATTTGTCTAGATTGAAACATAATGTACAGTGTGGGTAGAAATTCCAGGGTAAATATCTCTGTGTGTGTTCCATTATTGTTTTGGTCATCTCCAACAGTTTGATGCAGACAGATGCATTATAAATCTGACACTGGATGAGTCATGGAGCATATTATTTTACTAACTTGCATGATAAAGTATTCCATTTATTCTTTCCTATTTTTTTCTGTTGGGAAATAACACTAGCAGTTTTATATATTGAATTCAAAGAGACTCAAATTGGTGGGCACAAGTCTCATAGAAACACATTTTTTTTGTTTGCGTTGTAAAATGTTTATGTTCACAATTTAAAATTTTTTTTTTTCTGTTCAGGATTCACAAAAAGTACAACCATGTTCAATGAATGACGTTTTTGAAAGCGTTATGCACATAAACCTTTATCTAATGATTACATGAACTCTGCCGTCTCCTTTTGTCTGATGTGAACGTGATGATGATGTTGATATTGGATGATTTCTGCTCTTGGTAGGATCAGGAAAGAGGAGGAGAGTGACAGATGAGAGCATCCTACGATTGCCTCTTGAGTTTGGGTAAGCTATTTTGCATGCACTTCATACAGTATTAAAACAAAAACACATTGAATTGGTGCCCTCACTTTGCTGTTTTGTTTGCATTTATTGAATAAGTGTGGCCTTTTCTTGAAGGTAATTTTTTTTACATGCAACACAATCATATTAATATGAGTAAACCTAAAATTTTGAAATAATAATCACTATTTTCTCTCACTAAATGTATCCATTTTATCCTTGGTTATTTTTCCTCTTCCCAGTGAGATTGTAAATAAACAGGTGTGAATTTAACACCAGGCAAGGAAGTTCAATCCCTGGTAAAATTCTTGTCCCTAGGTATATTCAGTATGTAACAAAAGCATTATTAGGGTTGCATATTTGGACCCACAGAAAATTTAAGCACACCATGAAAGCCACCCTTGAACTTCCTTTACAGGCCCTAAAAGAAAACTAGAGCAGTGGGGTGGAAATGGAATAAGGGTCAGCACTTTGACAGGGGTTAGTGCATAAAGCTTCAAATAACAAAAATGCAACATTAAATGCTTCCTGGCCACAAATTTGGCTGCTTCAGATCAGAGCGACCTTTCATCTTCTAGGGATGTTTTTCATTGGCAGTGTCACAGGAAACAGAGGCCGCTACACATCTTTCTCTAAGCTATGGCTGCTCTCCAGTGGAGCTCATAGTGACTGAAGGGATTGCCCCACTTGGCCCATGGCCATTTTAGAATGTGATTACTGGGGTCTTATTTTCTTGGGTTGAATTAAAGAATATGTATTTTCCCCAGTACTGTTCGAATTTTGCTGCAAGGAACTTCTTTTACAGCTTTTAATTTAATTATGAGTGAAGACAGCTATAACAACAGCAGTATCGTTTCGTTAAGATTTTAACTATGTGGTGCTTTGCAACTTAAGTTGGAGGAGGGAGACCCGGATCAGGACTGTGGCAGGTCGGTTACAAGGGGAGGTTGCTTATTTTGCACCATGTGGAAAGAAGATGCGTCAGTATCCTGATGTAATGAAGGTAAATCGATGATTTCATTATTTAATTTCATGGAAACTACTTGTAGACTTAAAGCCCTAAATGAAGGAATATTCTCATATACCATGCTTTAATTAGTGTGTATTGTTCCTGTGTCTGCAGTATTTACTCCGAAATGGAATAATTGAAATCTCCCGGGATAACTTCAGCTTTAGTACCAAAATTAAAGTTGGTGAATTCTATGGAGCCAGAGAGGGAGCAGAGGTAAATGCGTCGCCTTTCTACAATTTTTTTAATGTTTCGTGACCTTTTCCTATGTGGCATTTAATCATGGTCTAGGCATCACCTTTTATTTATATATTTTTTGTTCACCGTAGAATGATAACTCTAAGTTTGTGAAAATATGCATGGATATCCATATTTAAAAAATATTAATGTCACAGTGTGATTCATACCAATAACACGATGATGTATAAACTGCACAGATAGCATTTCTGTGTCTGTGTTTATTTTGGAAACCTTGATTTTAAGAGAAATGAAACCAGTGTAAAAGTCATGCCAGGATATAGATTCTCCTACCTACTGTCCAACAATATTCTTTACTTTAAATGACATATTAATGTTAAATAAGTCTGAAGAATGATATAAGACTTTGTGGCAGTTGTTGCAAGATGATGATAATAATAATAATCACTAAATATAAGCATGTTTATTATTCCAACCATCTTCTCCTTTTCCTTTGCTAAAATTTGTCTTTCCTCTATGTCAACTTGACCAGGGTTTACAGTGGGTTTTGCTGACTGAGGAGGAGATTACTCCCAGTATCATAGCAATGGATGGCAGACGCAGCCGCCGCTTAAAGTCTCAGCACCAGCCAACAGGTGATGGCACTGAGAGTCAACAACTGAAGTCTCATCCTCTAAATATTGGTGAAAGTAATTTCCACGATGTCTCTAATGCCAAGCTACTGCGTAAACTGGAAGCCCAAGGTCAGTTTACCATTTAGAAATGTTGGGACCATCTTTACACGCTTATTCTGGAAATAGAAACAATATTTTGTTGTAAGAGAAAGTTTGAAAGAGATTATGGATTGCCTGTTTGTCGATTTCCCTTTAAATTTCTTTTTTTGATGTCCTAATTTTGCAGAAATAGCTCGACAGGCAGCTCACATCAAACTGAGGAGAAAATTAGAGAAGCAGGCCATGGTACAAGCAGCCAAAGAGGCAAGGAAACAGCAAGGTAAACAGCTGCCATCTTGTTGCATGATTTATTATTTTTTTAACACTAGATTATACTCTTTGTGCACATCTAACCTCTTTGTTTTTTTCAGCAATATTGGCTGCCGAGGAAAGGCGGAAAAAGAGAGAGCAATTAAAGTTTCTTAAGCAGCAAGTAAGGAATTTCTGTTGCTTACCTTTCAGCATTTGCTTAACATCTGCAGCTGCTCTCTTCTGTCCCACTGAGTTAGTGTGCTTTGTGTTGAAAATGTTTTAAGGACAGTTGAATTGCTTGGAAATTGTACAAGGAAGTTGTTATCCTTCAAATTGCTGCACCTTCCTCATTTGCATAGACGCGCTGTACTTTTTCACCCCACACCCTACTCCCCTTCACTGCTCTATGACATGCATGACTTAACAGTTAATTCATTTGATCTTGCCCTCATCCTTTTTACCAGGAGAAGATCAAGCGCATTCAGCAAATTCGTATGGAGAAAGAACTCCGTGCACAGCAAATTCTCGAGGTTCGTCCTGAAAGTTATTGCAGAAATGTACTGAAACACTTCCTTTCTGCTGTTGATGTGATTTTTAAAACAGCCAACCAAAGGCCATTCCTAAATTATGTCGCCCCACTTTTGGTCACACCCAGTGAGTGCATAGGACTAATTCTTAATTGGTTTTTTGCAGAAGTGCCATTGAATATGAAAATCTCCTCAGACCATTGTGGCACTTAATACAAAATACAGTGTTTCCTTAAGTAAGAGGTAGCTCACAGTTTACCATGGCTAGGTGAAATACCCATTTAGTCTTCCCTCACTAATAGAAGCTGTGTAGTATTTTAGCTTTTATAAATCAAATTTCAGTTGACACGCTTGGCAAGCAGCTCTTAGCAGGATTTCACTGGGGCTATAATTACTGATTGAAATTTTGCTTAATTTGTTCTCATTGCCCCTGCATTTTATATTAACTTTTGGCACTGCCATTTTGTATTTCATGGGAGGGAATAGTCATCTCTTATCTCACAATTAAAAACATGTTAGAGTTGTTAATATCAGTGAGTCATGACTCTTTTTAGCTTTGAGTTGAATATTTTCTATTGACAGCATTATAAACACAAATAAATTGTCAATCAATTGTCATATTTTATATATGATTATTTATTTACCACACTTTGCTGTGATGTACTTACTGTTTGTTTTTTCTGCTTTGTGAATATGTCTATGCATACACAGGCTAAAAGAAGGAAAAAGGAAGAAGCAGCCAATGCGAGAATATTGGAGTCTGAGAAACGAAATAAGGTAAGTAAGAGTTTTTGTCCTTTTGTTGTTTTTCGTCCCTTACCTGGGTCTATTTTGTTATTAAAGGAGGTGGAATATCACCCTTGATGATGAAATGATGTATATTTGTGTGAATTTGTTGTGGTTAATTTGTATTTTTCCTGAAGGAAAGAGAGATGCAAAGACTGCAAGCTGTCATATTGAAGCACCAGGTAGATATTTTATTCTATTATTCTATGTGCTATATCATAATGATCACATAACTTGAATGTGTTATTCATGGTCTCCAACTAGTCATTTGAACAATATATTCAATTTTCTAATTTTCTACTTTTCTGTTTTTGTTTACTTATAGTTTATTTATTCTTGCATTGATTTTTCTATTTTTCTTAATATTTTACCAACTGTGTCTACCAGGAGTTGGAGAGGCTTAGACTAGATATGGTATGGGTATGTTTCTTTGTGAATTTTAGCAACATCTTGTCAATGTGTTGTGATAAATGTTTGAAATCACAGCTGTGTGTCAAGTGTTGGTTGACAGTGGTTGCAGTCATACGACATCCCTCTCTGCATGGCTTTCCCAGAACAGTGCACTGTTAATGTTTGCACTTATTTGTCTCAGAGGAAACACATCCATTATGTCTTCAATATGAAAAAAATGTCTTGACCGCAGAAAATGTGAGAATGAAAAGATTTCTGAAGAAACTGACTCAAAGGTTTCTGTTTTGATTTAAAGAATTTTGGTTGTTTTATTTTCACTAAAGCATTTCAGGCACCTTTTTTTATTTTACCATCTGGAAAAGATCAATACACTGTGTAATCTTGTTGGCAGTGATTTACACCACTGAGGTCATGGAGCAAAGTATTTTTCATTTTGGAGACACTAATGGCCTGTTTTTTTTTTTTTTGTTTGTTTGTTTTTTTTTTTTTTAAATAAGGCAACTATAGTTAAGCAGAATGTTATAGACTGATATAGTTTAATTTTAATGTTTAATTTTTAGAATTAATTATTATAAAACCAGTAAAGTGCACATAATAATCAATTAATTTAAATATTCAGGATGTTTTAAGGACATTGACTTGCAGATATGAGATACACATTATTTTGCTTGCTGCTTATTACTCACTACTCACAATTCTGATCCAGCTTTGAGTCTGCTGCTTGGCAATCTACTCACATTAATAATGGCTATTTTAACTTTAACCTTATGCCTTCTCTGTCCATCATTTCCCTCGTTTGCTGTATCATGACTCGTAATAATATACCATTTGGTTTATTAATTATGTGTCTTTGCACTACAAAGATTGTGAGATGATTGTGTCAATGTCCTGCTGCTTCTAATGCGCATGTCAACTACACATTGTATTGCATCTGTGATCCGTCTCGTTATAAAATAATAGAAACTGTGAATAGAATAGGAAATAATGTGCCCATGCTCTGCTAGGAGAGAGAGAGACGCAGGCAGCACATGATGCTCATGAAGGCTGTGGAGACCAGAAAGAAGGCAGAGGTGAGTAACTGCTGACTTACATTCACATTTCCTTATCTCTGGTCATTTCTTCCTCTTGACTTTTGCTTCCTTGTTATATTATGTGTAGTTTGTCCCTCTCGCTCTGTAACTTTGAGACATTACAGTATGGAGTGATGGGGCATAAAAGCATTCATGTTACCTCTCTTTGATGCTTCAGAACTACTTACTGAGCAGCACCCTCTGTGAAGTTAATGTACTATAACTTGAGCAATGATCCTAAGCGATGTTGTGAATATAACTCTCTTTCTCTTGGCTGTAGGAGAAGGAGCGTCTGAAGAAAGAGAAGGATGATGAGAGACGGTTAAACAAAGAGAGGAAACTAGAGCTGAAAAGACTGGAAGTGGAAAAAGCAAAGGAGCTTAAGAAGCCAAATGAAGATATGTGTTTAGCAGATCATAAGGTATTCACACACTTTGGGGCAATTGGCAAATGAACATGAAAGTACTCAGACATTACCATGGATAGTTGCCCTCTGTGGAATAGATGCTCATAAAGAGTTAGGATTTTCCACCAGGTTAGGGATTTTTTTTTTAAATGGAAGCAAATCTGTATTATCACAGCAGGAGCTATAGGCACAGATTGGAATTGCTTTTTACAAATGTGGGGTTTTATTTGTTTTATTATCAGAAATATCAAAATAGATACCTAATGTGACTATCAGTAACAATAATACTGCTGTCATTGCTACTATGCTCCGATTAAAGTTCATCAGTATAATTTCTTTTCAATAATGTTTGCTGCTGCTTGTATAAATGACACTGTAGTTCTATAAACATGACATAACTGACTCTAAACTTGATACAACTGTTGTATATTTGTCTTCCTGTTAAAAGGGAGTTTTTTCTCTCCACTGATGCCTTGTGCTTGCTCATTGTGTGAACTGTTGGGTTTCTTTTCTCTCTGTAATATTGTAAAGGTTTTGGCCTTATTATGTACAGTGCCTTGAGATAATGTATGTTGTGATTTGGCGCTATACAAATAAAATTGAATTGAATTGAATTAAAAAGCATCTATATTCAATTAAAAAGAAAACAGGTCAAAATACTGCCACCAAGTGGATACTAAAATTATAACAATGTAACAACAATAAAAGTGTTAGATATTTATAAAACGTTGGCCTTGTATTCATAATATTTCTTCCTTTGCAAGGATGTTAAAGAAGATGAATATAAAATACTTCTACATTGATTTGTATTTTTGTTTCCAGCTGCTTCCAGAATTGCCACGTGTTCCTGGACTGGTCCTACCCGGAAGCACCTTCTCTGACTGCCTAATGGTGTTGCAGTTTCTGCACAGCTTTGGAAAGGTCCTGGGATTAGACATGAATTTATACAACCTGAAATTAAGTGACCTTCAGGAAGGGTTGCTCAACATCAGTGGGGGTATGGGCAAGGTGCAGGACCTGCTTGTGAGCATGCTCTCTGTGGCTGTGTGTGATCCTGGTATACCTGCAGGTTACAAGGTGAGGCTCCAGTATAGCATTTGTACAGTGGTTGAATTGTGATTGCTTTATATGCCATAAATTATGTGCATATGCACACACGTACATATCTATTGTATATACATCACATTTTACTGTGGAAAAGACAGTGCTGCTGGTGTGTTTGAGGGACAAGGCAAAAAAGGGGGAAGGGGAAAAAAATGACACTTGATGCCAAAAAGGGATTTCATAAAAAAAAGAGCCAAAATGCGCATGTGTTTTTTTTTCTCCACTGCCATCAGCCCTTAATAAGAAATGCCATTTAAACTAAAAAAAAAATTAGTGAGAGCCTTGTGTCTAATTATTTTTGTATGTCACATTATCCTGCTTTAGATATTAATTTTAAAAATGTATGTTATACTTCTGTGCAGTAATTCTATGCCACTGGATTTCTTGTGTTTACCTTCTGCAGTAAAAAGTTCATTGTATGTATGCGAATATGCTTTATGATATTTTTAATATTTTCTTGTATACGCCTGTATTCCTATTATATATTGTTGTATTCCTTATTCTGTTTTCTATTTGTATTTTTTGTATTTGCCTTATTTTATTTCCTATCCCTATACTGTTTTGTACTTGTTACTTGTTTAACCCTGACCATTATTTCATGTTGTAACAAGTCATATCTAATTTAACCTAAATACAGCACCAGTTAAGCAATAGTAATGTAGGGTTTGTTGTACTGACGTTATTAAAGAAACTGTTTATTGGCAGTACTGTATAACATTATAATAGCATTTATCATTACTTGGGCTGTTCACAGCTTTTGGTATGCATCTCAGGTTTAAGCCACAAATAGCAACAATATAGCTATAGGGTGTCATTAGGCCTTTTACAAGGGTGTCTTAAACTGTTGTGCCCTCACCAAGGATATGTTCATAAATCACTTTAGATAACCAGACTTCATCCTTTCATAATAATCCCTACATGCTAGATATGTCCCAGACACCTCCAAGAGGTCACTGTTGCACTTGTCCTGTAAATGTTGTTAAGAGAAGATTGAGATGACTGATCCAAGGAGATGAAGCTAGATAATTTGACATTGACTAATTTCCACTTTCATTAACATAATTTCTTTTAGAACAAAACCAGCCTGGGGGAACTCTTGAGTAATGTGGAACTCAACCGAGACAATGTGTCTGAGATCCTGCGGATCTACATGGAAGCTCATTGTGAGCAGACAGAACTGGCTGCTCTGGCCACCAGCCTCAGAACCAAGGCTTTTCAGGCCCATACTCCATGCCAGAAGGTGTCCATATTAGCATTCCTGGTTAATGAGCTCTGCTGTAGTAAAGCTGTGATCAGGTGAGAGACCTGCCTCCTTACTCTCATGTTGTCTTTTGTATTACACTATCTGACAAGTGAGGCAAGCCCCCAGACTTTCACAGCAGTCACATTAGTGGGCTGTTCACATAGGTGTCAAATCTTTTTAAGGTTTGACACATTTGTAGCTAAATAAACCATTGTTAGTTTGTTAAACTGATTGAGTGTACTGTAGAAACAATAGTTTCTTATCAGCCTTGAGCTTTATTTAATATTGTTGCCTTTGAGAGTGGAACATATTGTCTTGTTTTATTCATGATGGCTGAAATTTCCGATGAAGTATCAAAAGAAATATGACAATATCATGGTCTGATGGATGGTTTCAAAAGGTTGCATCAAACCACCTTTCTTTAATCTTTTATTAGTACCAGTATTAGTTGAAACACATTTGATGCCTGCTATATTGAGGTGCAATGTATTATGCACCTCTTCTTATAAACCTGTGTTAAACATACATTTCTACATGATTTGTTGCAGTGAGATTGACAAAAACATAGATCACATGTCCAACCTGAGAAAGGATAAATGGGTTGTTGATGGAGAGCTACGCAAGTGAGTATAACATTTCTGTAACCATTTACAAATAGATTATGTGCACTCTAAAAGCAGATTTTCAAGAGCTTCTTCATATGTCTTTTGTCCAAATTTGCCTTCATAGACTGAGGAGCATCCACAACAAAAAGACAGGGAAGAGAGACAACAATGTGGGAGGAGAGGACAACCTCACTTTTGCTATCCCCAATGCCAAAAACAAATGCAAGCAGAAAGAAGGGGATAGTGAAGAAGAAGAGGATGAGGATGATGACACTGAGGACCAAGGAGATGATGAGGATGAGGAGGAAGATGATTCAGGAGGAAAGAAAGGGAAGAAAGCTGAAATATGTGAAGAGGAGGTCTGTAAAAGTAAATCAGTGTCATAATAAATGTTGGCTCGTCCACTCAACTCACTCACTAATGTTTTCATCCAGGATGACAGTGTTCGCTCAGCCAACATAGAGGAGCTGGAGAAACAGATTGAGAAAACATATAAGGTGAATGTAATCAACATGTATTCCTCAGAATAAGCTTGTCATTGAATTTTATTTAATAGATCATAGGTCAACCTCTACTTTTTGTCTCTTTAGCAACAGAGTCACATCAGACAGAAGCTTTTTGAGTCGTCCCACTCATTGCGCTCCATGATAATTGGACAGGACCGCTACAAGAGGAGTTACTGGCTTCTCCCACAGTGTGGTGGCATCTTTGTTGAAGGCATAGAGAGTAGCGAAGGTACTTGACATTATTATGAATGTTTTTTGTATGCCTTTTGTCTGAGCTGATCTCTTAATGTTTCTCAGGTTATGAAGCATTGGAGAAGGAGAAGGAAAGACAGGAAACTCTTCAGGTGACGAGAGTAAAGGAGGAGCAGCTCGAAGAGACAAATATGCCAGTGATATCCAGCCTGGCACTGAGTGCAGACAGAGACACAGCCACTGAGGAGAGCCAACAGGACAAAGATAGCTGCAATCTCTTCCTCCAGAACCCTGGCTCTCTGTCTAAGCTCAGCAAACTCCTTGAAGTAGTCAAACTCGCTCAAGATTCAAAGGTCAATTCTGATAACAGTCAGAACTGTCACTCTGTTAAAATCCCCACCAATGCATCTTATCCCTCAATTCCCAGCTCTCACACAGGAATATCCTACAGCCTCCTGCCTACAAATGCTCATCAGATACTTAGAGGTAAGATGGATACTACAGTGCCATCTCCGCTTTGTGCCCCGCAGCTCCAAAGCAGTCCATGGATAACCTGTAGTCCTCAGCCTGTCCATCAGCAGGATCAGCTTTCCAAGATTGTGATGGATAAAAACAGTCAGTGGTTTACACTCTTGCCTCGCTCTCCTTGTGACGAATGCTCAGTCACCTCAGGCTCCAGCCCTAGAGCTTCCTCCTCTTCTCCACAGACCACAAGCACCAAATCACCCTCGTCACTCTCCCCTAATCCCCCTGCTACAGCCAGCTGCAACACTATTGATCAAATCAATAACAGACATTCTCCCGTCCTTCAGGTTGGTGGATAAATAGTAATCTGATGTACATATCAGTCGCAACTATTTCAGATCACAAGTGTGATATTTTAGAACAAGTGTTGCAAGTATTATTCCTTATGACATGACAATTTCCTCATGCTGTGGACCCAGTCTCCACTCATATTATGCATTATACATGTGGTAGTGGAGTAAATGTATGTGTGTGTGTATGTGTATGTTCTTCCTCTCAGCAAGAAAAACCTGGCAGTGATAAAAACAGACTGACACTGAGTGACGTGTCCAGTGAAGCAATGAGTCCCAGCCTGCCCTTCTCTGGCACTTCTCTACCCCCCGTGCTGGATCAGGCCTCCCAGCATGCAGAGAGTAATGAGAATGGGGTAAATAACAACACTGTCAACAAGATTGAGACCCCAGAGGCCCTGAGTGGCAAGTGTCCCTCTGCCTCATCTCCTGCTGTGGATGTGGCCAAGACCCAGGACTACCCTCGACCTCAGCCTATCCCTGAGGGTAAGATTGGCTCACTGCCATTAGGCACAAATAAATAAAGCATTCTGGATTAATGATGTTCACCACCTAGACGGGACTGAATGACATGGTGAGATCTTTTTGTGGTAAAGGTCTTGTGGTTATATCTGTGCTGTTCTATGTGCTTTTTTTTTTTTTTTTTTAAGAGATGCTGCATGGTTGGTGGCGAGTGTCAGACGTGCAGGAACTGCACAGTCTGGTTAAGGCACTTCATAGCCGAGGCATCAGAGAGAAAGTCCTGCAGAAACAAATCCAAAAACATATGGAATATGTGATCCAGCTCTGTGCCAGCAGCAAAGGTGGTGTGTCTTCTCTGTTCTGCTCTGCTTGTCTCTGCCAAGGAGGTTATGTTAAGTTTTAAACTGATTTTGATACTATTTTGTATAGATATAGATTATAGCTCAAAGAAGAAATGATTACATTTTCGTGATGATCTGGATATGAGTATAAATTCCTTTACACAGTTGTCAATCTTGCAAGATAAATAGCTAAACATTTATTCACATGCAGTGATATGCATAAATATGCTATTGATATTTTAATACATGTCATCCGGTATTAGATTGAAATAGGTGAATAATGATGTTGCTTTCGATTGACATGCATTTTCTGTAATGTTTATGTATGTATGGTAGTGATTGATGTATCAGAGCTGGAGAAGCTGAAGGTCAGTGAGAAGATGGTGGAGAGTTGGAATGTTGAGGAACAGGCCATGGACGTGGACATTCGCCTCCTGCAGCAAGTTGAGGATCTGGAGAGAAGAGTCGTCTCTGCTGGCCTGCAGATCAAGGTACAGGCAAGGAAGCATTCTTCTCTTTTATTCATTTGTTTACAGCTCATAGAGGTGAAAAAACATTTGGTCAAAATTTAACCTAGTTGCCATTTCCTTTATGTTTGTTCTGTAAATGTTGGGATAGGTGACAGTGTTCTAAAATTGTATGGATGTGTATTACTGTGTCACACCAAACACTGTGTTGTTGATAGCCATATTTCACTACTGTATTCCTCAGGGATGGACCCACTCTGAGCCACACTCGGATAGAAAAGATCTGGTCTATCATGAGCACAAGCTGGTCTCTTCCCCAGCCCCTGAGAGCAAAGGTTGGAGAGAAACCAACCAAGAGAAATGTCCTGACACTGTGGTGCGTCAGCCTAATAATCCACTTGATATCGCTGTCATGAAGCTGGCAGAGTTGGAGAGGAATATTGAACAAAGGTATCTGAAGACAAAGTACATAATAATACATGTCAGTTATGAGTAGTTTGTTATTGCGCATGATGAATCACACTGGAGTAAGTGTCAACCTCTTTAATTTTAATAATGGCTGTACAAAACAAGACCACTTCCCCCTTAAGCATTTTCTCACTTGTTGATGTGAGTGGATTTTTTGGCTGTTAATTTGTTTACATCTTAGTTTATGAAGAATGTAAATGCTGTATAGTGATGCTGTCTTCACCTCACAGCAGTGAGGAGAAGAAGGTGGATCCTGGGATGAGGTTGTGGCATGAAGCCCTCAGTCAAGTTCATAGCTCGGCTCAGCTGTCTCTCTGTATCCAGCAGCTGCAGAAATCCATCGCCTGGGAGCGCTCCATTATGAAAGTGGTTAGTAACGCATCATTTCTCCCCCTCACTCTCCATCAAAGATTTGTTTTTATTGTGTCCACAGCAGTGATAAGTCATAGTCAGAGGAATTATGGTTCTAGGTTTATTTATCCATTCTCATGAACGTGATCCCTCCTGAAAGCCTCGATTTGAAATGTCTTAAATTGGTACAAACATCAATTTTGATCAATTAGAACTTCACTGTTACCTTAGATAACACATATATGGACTGCTGGATGCTTATAGTATTTTCACATTTGAAAAAAGAAATTATGCCAAAATTTATGTTTTTTTTCTGACAGATATTACAATTCAAATTTCATTTGCAGTATAATTTATTTTATTTACTGTGTAATAAATTAAAAATATGATGGAGCATTGTCACCATCAAAACATAAACTGCTCTATTTTCTATTGCAAGGATGAGAACTTAAAGACATGAACTCTTTCCAACATGGATGCATTACATGTTTTTAATTAGCTTAGAAGATTGAGCTGTTGAAAACAGAAGGAATTAAATTTCAGCCTTTGTGAATAATAATAATTGTAATGGATCAAATTGTGATTTAGAATTGAACATGAGTTTTGAAAATTAATTGTTCTTCCCTATTCTGTAGTTAAGTTTTCTAGTCTTGCCTTAAGTTGGAACAAACAGGAGAGTGTGACCATATTTTCCTGCAAAGATTCACTGGTTACAGTCAAAGGGTGCTAGCATTTTAAAATGGATAACTTATTACATGTGATTATTACATTATGAATAAAACATATTAGGCTTATTGTTATAAGTATACAGGCAGCAGAGGAAAAAAGATTAAAGGTTACACATGCAGCATGCATTTTATATAGTATATATATATATAGCATAGTTATCAACAATATAAGACAGTAGCAAAATAAGCAAAAATAAAATCAGCTTCATTCACTGTCTGCCTGCACAGAATTACATAAATGTAAAGTTTGAAGATGAGAGGAGACTCAATTTCATAGGGACACAAAGTTTGTCTATTTGTAACTACATACATTTTGGTTGTGTTTACAGCACTGCCATCTTTGTCAAAAGGGAGATAATGAAGAGCTGCTTTTACTTTGTGATGGCTGTGACAAAGGCTGCCACACATATTGCCATAAACCCAAGATCAGCAAAGTACCTGATGGAGACTGGTTTTGTTCCATTTGTGTATCAAAGGTACACCAATATTATGTTATTTATTCACAGAGCTTTTATTTTTTGTTATCAAGTGTCAGCAGGTTCACTTATGTGTCTGTTTTTCAGAAATGTATTGTCTTGTGAATTTCTCAAAAAGCAATGCAGAGGTCATCATTTCAGAAAGGGTAAAATTAGATGCTATAGATGTTATAGATGCTGATCTGGATTTTGTGATGGGAGAGGAATGATCACTTTTTAATTTACAACTAGTTCTAAGAGCCTCACTCTTTTTAGCCTTCAAATTAACTTAAACAATTAATTGTTTCACATTTACACAGTCAATTTATAAAATCTGGATATGACATGCTGCGTGTGTTTGTCAGTCACTGAAATTTTGTTCTGTCTCTCAGGAAAGTGGTCAACCCACCCAGAGTAGAAAGAAACGGAACCTAACAACTGCAGGAGGGAAAAAATGGAGTGAGATAAAACAAAATGGTAAATCATCTGTGGTAGAAGAACTCATCAAAGAGGAGGCTTCTAGCAGCAACAGTGTGCCAAAAAAATGTACCAGGGATTCAAAGAAGAGAAAAGCAGAGGACAGTCCATCCAGCTCCCAGGCCAAACATGACAGCATGGTCTCCTGTCCAAAAAAAGCCAAAATGGCCAAAGATGACACAAATGGATTGGTGATGTGCCGGTAGATATGAACACATGCATGGACCTAGTTTATTTTAATTCATCTCGCTATACAAATGTTTATGGCTGTCTTAGTCAATCTCAAACTGGTGAAACCATATTAAATGTAAATAAAATAAGAAGTTTGGTGCTTAATGTTTAACTTTGTCTGCTTGTTTCCTCCAGTGTGCTGCTGGCTGAGCTGGAGGCCCATCAGGATGCATGGCCCTTTCTCACCCCAGTCAACCACAAAGCTGTACCCGGATACAAGAAAATCATCAAGAAGCCCATGGACTTCTCCACCATCAGAGAAAAACTCCAAAACAACCAGTAAGTTTGAGTTACAGTCACACTGGTTCTTGAAAAGGTCTACTGTGTAAAAAGGAGTGATCTAATCTACTGGTGAAACTGCAGAGTGCAACAAACGCAGGACTACTCACCTCAACTCTCAGACACCAAAAAGATGGAAACACTCTTGACACCTCTTTAATCTTTTACGGTCTTTTTATAGTTTCCTCCTCTGTCTTCATAGTTTTATGCATCAGGTTTACGTAGGCGAAGCAGTTTTTCTTTGTTTGTACATTTATCTTCTGCTTCAAAACATGCAATAGAAACATGGCAGCACAAGAAAGTGGTCTTTGTAATACAAGACCATTGCCTAACCTACATGTTAAGGCTTTTTCTTACGAATACTACGAATACCAAACAATTAATTTATTTTTAATTGACTATACACTTATACATAAGTATGGTTAATGTGTTCAAATTGTGCAATTAAACCCTCTTAAATGTTCCAAAGTGGACCTTTAAGAAGATTATGTATGTCTTGTATTTAATTTTTGTAATATGAATGTTTATAAGTTGAAATTGGGGTATGATTGATTGCAGGTACTTCAGTTTGGATACATTCATCGTTGACATGAACCTGGTTTTTGATAACTGTGAGAAATTCAACGAAGATGATTCCGAAATTGGACAAGCTGGCCACAACTTGAGAAGATTCTTTGACAAACGATGGACTGAACTGCTGATGTAAAAAGTGAAGAAAAAGTGTGGACGTCCTGTGCTGCTCCTCATATATCAAACTTCCTCTTTGGTGTTGATCTTCTCTTCGCCTGTGACAGAATCAGTATTGATGAAACAGTAGGGCAATGTCGAAAGACTAACTGCTGCTACATTTGGTGACAAAAAATCTCTTTGTGGATTAGCATCTTCAAGTGCAATATTATTCTGTATAGCAAAAGTGCTGACACTTTCCAAACAATCCCAAACAATGTTGAATCTAAGATTTCCACTGTAGATACACCACTGACTTTTATATTCAATAGTGTAGGCTTTGTATATATGTTTATTTATTTTTTCAGTATTTATGTTTTAGTCTTCTCTACGAAACAGTACAAAATGGCACACAGCTTTAACAAAAGATTTTTTTTTCTGGACAAGTCAGTCAAAAAATAAATAATTGTTTACATCATTTTTCACTTTAGGTGCTTCCAGAGTTATGAATCAACCCTCTGCAGTTAACTTTGTAAAAAATAAAAAATAAAAGGTATCACTGACACATTTAGAATTTTGTCATTAGTTACATTTCTAGAATGTATAGTCTACATAGTGTTATTGGATTCTGTTTTCAGTGCATAAGGATGATTGTAGCATTTAATACAGTCTGTGGCTTACACGTTATCTGTACTGAACATCCACTCAAACACTGGTCTCATCAACTACATCCAACAAATTGTTGATTTTCTCTGAGCTTTATCTTTGAATTGAATTGATGTGGTGTGTAGTGTTTCTTCTTCTCCAGACAGAGACTTTGTTGTCAGATGTCCTGTGGACAGACATGAATTCTGCACTGGCTTTTAACCCACTGGGAGTTGGATTGAGTCACAGTCCATTGGAGGCATCTTCACACAGCTGAAGTCAGGAGACTTGAAGTAACATGTATATCATGAAACGAGTAGCAGCTTTTGTAGGCATATTATTTTTTAATAGTTGATGTGAAGTAGTGGTTGAATGTACTTTTTTTTCATTCTAAAATAAAACTATTAAGCACTCACTCTCAGCCTTTTTGGGGCAAGTTATCCTTTTTTTTAAATCTAAAATTAGTTAAGCATTAGTGCCAGTAATGGCATTTAAATTTGATTTAAGTTAATTCACTACAATACAGTCGGTCTACATAACTAAAATATTTACTTTTTACTTCCACTTCATAGTCATTGTTCTTTTCACTCCACTCCTACTACTCTTTAAGTACTTTAATGTCAAAATTATAGTCACTGAGTTCCCACATTTGAGTAGGCATATGTGTAAAATAAGCTAATTAAAAACATTACCAGTAAATGACACAAATCAGGTAAATGTTTAAAATTTTCTGTCTTGTGCTTTTGTTCCAGAGCTGCTTTACCAAGATCAGTGTTAGATATGAGGAGCTCAAAATTGTTGTGAGCTATAAACCTTAAATATTGTGTAAATGCCGATATCACAACCTTGAATATCTAGCACCTATACCAGGCCACTACAGTCAATTTTACATCTTTTAAACACATTTGTGCTGATTCATTTACCACCATGTCATAAAAATACATTTACCAAAACATAATGCTTCAAAGGTAAAAGAAATATTATATTCATATAAAGCAGAAAGGCTTGGGTTGCCCCAGCACAGCTTAGTAATTTGTTTTTTAAAATGTTTTACAAATAATTATGTATTGGACTTTTATTGGTTGTGATGTTGGAAACAAGCACAAAAAAGTGGTATCATGCCATTGTAGATACTAAGAAAATATTACTAAGCAATATTTTATTTTAACATTGTCCATGTGAGACTTTCGAAGTTATGATTCAATGTCAGGGAATTTTAGGAGACATTTCTAGTAAATTAATGAAGTTACACAAACTGAAATGAAGTTTTGTTATTAACATACAGACACTTTAAGTTAAAAGCACAGCACTGTGTAGCATTGTGGGCATCACATGACTGATAAGATAAACAGACGTGTATAACTGTGCTGAAACAGGAAGTAGTATGACACAATAGACAGATGCACCTGTTCAGGTGAGGAGCTTTTCTTCAAGCCTCCGTCATTCAGCTCCAGTTAACTCGTCTTCACGGACACATTTTTGGCAGTTTTGCGCCACCTTGTGTGTGTGAAGAGCTTCCTCCACACACGCACGCGAACACAAAATGGTGTCACTTATTTGTTCACTAGAACAGCACACAGACGAGCTGAGCTGCTGCGCCTTCTCTCCGGCCCTGCTCGCCACCTGCTCCGCTGATAAAACGCTTCGTGTGTACAGCACCGCTGAATTCACCGAGCTTCCCTTCTCTCCTCTTTCTGGCCACGGATATGGGGTTCACTGCTGCTGCTTCAGCTCCTGTGGCCGCTACCTACTTAGCTGCTCCACTGATGGATCCATCATCGTGTGGAGGTTGGACACAGGTGAGGCGGCGGAGGTGCTACAGCACCCAGGCCGCAGTCCGCTCCGAGTGTGCGCACTGTCTCCGGTCTCCTCGCTGCTTCTAGCTGGAGCCTGCGATGGCACCGTGGCTCTTTGGGATTTCTCCTGCAAGACATTGCGCAGGTACAGTTTGCCCCAGTGTTGCTGTAAAATCAGTTTACTGCTCAGTTACACCCTGAGTGACACTGTAGTTTCTTTTTATTTCTTAACAATTGTAAGTGCGCATGTCCTTACGAGTTGTATAAAGTTTTTAAACATACTAAGTCAAATGTTTGCTACATTAATAATACACTGGCTTCAATGTGTGTACAAGTTACTCAGAGTGTTGTACAATAAGTTAGGGATATTGTGAGAGACTCGGTGGATGTCATACCCTTTTCAATGTGGCATCAATTTCAACATTCTGTGGGTATAAAAAGCTAGTATTGTCAGTAAGTCATTTCATGAACACACGACGTCACTTAACGGACGAGCAGCGCCACCTGGCCATAGCGCGCCTTCGGGTCGGTGGAAGGCAGTCAGGCGTTGCTCGTGAACTTGTGTCTCAGTCATTATTAGTAATATCAAAGGGAACTTTTACTTATTTCATTAAAACTCAGACCAAATATGAAAAGCACTCATGTAAATAACAATAACAATAACAATAAATATCCCTAACTTATTGTGAGTAGTGTACTACTGCCGGGTCTAATATTAGTCACACTCATACCACTAAGCACAAAAATGTGCTTTTTAAAAGCAAGCTATAAAAATATCCATTATTATATTCTACTTTATTTTTTTATTTTTAATTAATTGCCGGGTTTTTGTCATGATGCCACTATGTTTTTAGATAAATAAGAAACAAATTTTTAATATACTACTGTACATGCAAAATAGATTTTGTTTTGTGTTGAGTTATTACAGTTTGTAGTAATTGTAATATTTTTACTGCTTTGTAAATTGTAATTCTTAAACTACTTGCTACTGGGGAAAGTATTAATAATAGAGTAACACATTGAGTAATGTCTTCCAGCCCAATTCTTTTGCCGAATGAGTTCATACAATGCTGATTATGTTTGTTAACTTCACACGACTCTGTTTTGAGTCTCATGTCACCCAGTGACATTACTGCACTGCACACAGGAAGTAATTTGTTTGTCAGTACTGATGTAGGCAACAGCCATACTGCACCAGGAATGTGAGATGGCTGCAACTGGTTAGAGTGTGACTGAAAACAATATAATTGCCTTTTAGAAGTGGTTTCTATTGTTAAAAAAAATCATGAAAAATTCAGATGTTTGATGGATTAAAATGCAGAGGGGTGGGTGGTGCAAAATCACAGACGTTTACGTCATGGAGAGATGCCATAACTGCATTTTCCTAGAGCCAAAGGCCACAGTTCAAAATCCAGAGATAATCACTTTATTATATCCCAATACAATATGTTGTGGAAAATCTTTAAGTCCACCTGTGAGAGTGTGACTTCAACACATATTTGGTAATTTGCTTTAAAATGAATAGACCTGTTAAGCATTTCCAGCTGTATTTGCAGATTGATTATATGACTTTACCGTGACTAATAAACTGTATTTCAGCACTAGAGCTGGAGTGTTGTGTGAGATTTGATTGACAATGACGTCTCCATGTTAACAACAGTATGAACCTCAGATTTTAAACTTGGACATAAAGTGAAGTCTAAAACTCGTGCTCAAGTGTTTTTCAAAATTGTGTGTCCAGCTTGTATTCTCGTCACAGCTACTTACAGTACATAGATTGCTTTATCTTGATGGCAGATTGAGATGTACCACAAAGCTCGTTAGGTTTTACCTTCAGTCTTGGACTGTAAAATATTGACTGGTGACATCAAATTATTAACTTTACTGAGACAGAAAAACTGATTTTTAGTGAAAAAAAAAATGTTTGTAATAGTTTTGTACAAGTTTGAATGAGAAGAATGAGAATGAGTTTGCTGCACATTTAAAGTCATACCTAAAGTCAGTCTTTTTTAAAGTTTATTTCATCTTTAATCCACACAAAATGAGATACAGTCTAATTTTAATACATTTCAAAACAACTAGAAAATTTTAATGCTCTATTTTTACATACATTCTGATACATTTTCCTGTTCATATCCAGTTCGAACCAGCTTGTAAATCTGAATGTGTTTCCTTACAGATGCAGTGCTGTGAGCGAAGCCAGCGTTGTGGCCTGCTGCTTTTCTCCGTGTGGCCAGTTGTTTGTGACGGGCTGCAGCCGTGGAGACCTTAAACTGTGGGACGTGAACATCAGCCTTCTGCATGCTGAGAGGGACGCACATGACCTGGGAGTCACCTGCTGCAGTGCCGCAGCCCGCTTCAGAGCGGGTGAGTTCAGAGAGAGCTTAAAGGGGTCAGTTCTGTCAGATCACAAAAAGCAAAGTTTCCTGATATTCACACATGATTTATTAGTGGAAGCAGATAGCTAGATGTTTTATTCAAAACAAACAACAACAAAAAACAGCTTGTGATTTCAATACATCCCAACAAAGTGTACAAGTGGAATAAATGTAATCTATCAAGTATTTTCAACCAGCATTGACATGATTGACATCATCCTTTATGGGTGGGGGTAAAATCGATACAGTGAAATATGTTGTTTTGCGGAGTGATTTTATTAATTTTGAGATCAATCGAGTATCAATTTTTTTGTAGCATATAATATTTTTCAATTGACATTTCAGTCCACTAGATGGTGCCAATTGATCACCGTCTTTAGAGCTGTTGTGTGAGTATATCGCAATATATTATTTACTTACTTAAATACTCAGTATATCGCAATGTCGTAATAATATCATAACGTGACTTGAAAATTGTGATATAATATCGTGAATATCGTATCCTGGAGTATCTGGTGATTCCTGACCCTAGAATCACTTTGAATTGCATAAATTTGGCTTAATGTTAGTTGGAGAAAAGTGATTATTGTAGAACTCTTTTTTTATGTAGAAAATATTCATATATAATACATATGATGCCAATCCCAGCCACATAGAGACAAACAACCATCCATTCTCACATTCACACCTATGGTTAATTCAGAGTGTCCAGTCAACCTCTGCATGTTTTTGGACTGTGAGAGAAAACCTCCGCACACACAGGGGGAACATGCATTGTGTTTTTATTTGTGTTTTGATTTGTAAACACAGTTGAGCGTGAACACTGAGAGAATGGTAATGTGTCTGTTTTTGTTCTGCAGTTGACTGCAGTTTGGAGTTTCGAATGGCCTCCTGTGGACAGGACAGCCAGCTGAAAATATGGATTGTTTCCCAGCGTGAAGGAACAGGTAGGCCTCAGCGCCAGCTTCCTCAACTGAAAATCCCTCACTCCCCCACTGGAGAGAGAAAGAGAGCCTTCTAACTGCTTTAACCTTGAAATCTCTCTGCAGAATAGAAGACTTTTATTAGAGTATGGAATAAATCAGCTGCAGACTGACTCATTAATAATGCATCACTTTAAGACATTCTCTTGAAATACAGAAGCAGCAGAGAGTCTCTCTCTCTCTCTCTCTCTCTCTCTCTCTCTCTCTCTCTCTCTCTCTCTCTCTCTCTCTCTGAATGTTTGTGTGTGAGTTGGAAGCAGTCGTATATCCACTGTGACATTTACGTCTTGTACGACCGAAGGTAAAACAAGAACATCTTGTGTATGCTCATAGGTTGTGTAACCTGCCTAATTTTTGTTAGTGCCTGTGAATACACCATGTCCTTAGATGTGTTGCCGTGGAAACGTCCGTCTCTGAGAAGGATGCAGCATGTTCCATGTTGTGACCTGCTTTTTCATCTCTGAGCAGGTTGGAGGAGAGCTCAGAAGAATATCTGTCCTTGTTTATAATCTTAAACATAGTTTTCCAGATGTTTCTTCATGGAGGAACTCAAAGCTCGTCTTTGTGAAATGTCCGTACAGGTTCTCAGGGTCTGCAGAGACACTACTTTGCAGCACCTGCTGTAAATATGTCCTATTTATTTTTATGATTTTCTATTCTTTATTTCTTATAATATTACATATTCTTTATCTCTTAGCATATTGGGTTTCAGCAGCACATTTTCATTCGCCTTAAAACAGGGGCCTCAATCTCAAATGACCTGGGGCCAGTGAACTTCTAATGTGGTCAGGAGGGGGCTGGTCATGTAAAAAATGACCAAGTTTGGGGAAAAAAAAAAAATGTTCATGAACATATTGCACACCATTTAAAAATAGTCTTTGTTTTGATATGGAACAATATATAGTTCACAAAAATTTGAAACTATACATGGAAAAAAATAGACAGAAATAAAATAGAATAAAAAAATAAATCAATGATAACATTTAGACAGTTGTAACTAAAAGGTAGACCAGCTCATATAATTTAATAGTCACTGTAATGTGTTTTATGTTTCATAATGTGTTAAGTATAACCTAATGTATTATCAGTATTAAAAAAGTATTTTGTTCTCTGTTCGTGCCAATTGCTAACAAAAAACATGTGATGTTTTTACTTGGGAAGGAAGTCACAGGCCACTTTTCATTATAACTCGATAGTTATGTCAAGTGGAGCGCTGCATGAAATTGACTTGGGGGCCACAGGTTTGAGACCTCTGCCCTAAAACATATAGCATAGAATATACAGTGCTTAATAAACGTATTAGACAACCACCTAATGTAAGGTTTACAGTATACCACAGCTGCCCTAAATTAACAGCATTGGTAATTATCAAAATCATTGTTTATAGATGCAATATACAGTATGTATGAACAGAAGAATAAAATATATTAATGAAATATGAAAGACAATATAAACAGCAAAACAAAGGAGTAAAAAAAATACTAGAATATTACAATAAAGTGTAAAAGTGTGAGGACAGAGACCACAGCTATACAGAGATGAGAATAATGAATATGTACGTAGTGCAAATTTTTATTAGTCTATATTTCTAAATGTATTTTGACACATCTATACATATTTATCTTTAACTGGGGATACAATTTCATTGTACCCTAGTATAATGACAATGAAGCTGTTCCTTCTTTGTATTCACAAGTGTGGACGATAAACCGAAGCGGAGGAAAAAACATGGAGCTGTGATCGCTGTCTGTTCATTTGGAACAGTTTTCTAGTCCCTTTTTTTGCTTTATGATATTTTAATATGTCTCGGTTATTCGGTTGTCCAAGATTATTAGAAGCTCTGATTGTTGTGTTTTAACAGCAGTTGGCAGTCAATGGTGCATCTCAACATCTTATGTAAGATCTGTATGACAGATCTTTGATGTTAAAGTTTCTTTTACCCAGTTCAGACATAACTTTGTATTTTTTTTTTATTCTGATGGCTTCAAAGGTCTGTGGTTGAATTTTGTCAGGTTTACATATTGTAGCTCCCTTTTTTTCTTTCATTTGACATCTGAAGCTTTTGTTTCCAAGCAGCTGTCAGCAGGTGGCAGCGCTCTGAGCCGGCAAGGAGAGGTTTTGATACAAACTTATGTATATTACCTTTGCTGGGCCCCATAACTTTAAAGGGCTTTTTAGGGTTATGACATGGTTTTAGCATTAGGTATTTAGTTTGTATTATTAAGGTTAGGGTAATGGGCTAGTGAATGCATTATGTTTATGAATTTCCTCACTATGAATGAAGTGCAAATGTGTGTGTATGTGTGAGAAGCAAAGCACTTTTATTTATGGAGTGCTTTTCATCCACGGAGGCAGATTCAAGGTGTTGTACACAGACATTTAAAATCAACTCGGAGAAAGAATAGTAAGAAATAAAAACAGGGATTAAAATAAGTTGTTAACAAGATTTAAAAACTTGAAGAGTGAAGTGTTGAAAAGACAAGAGGAGTAAAAATAAATAGAAATAAAAAATGTTAAGAGAAATAAACAAATCAAATAAAAATAATTAAAATACCATTACTTTTGAAAATATACAGATTAAATGAATAAGGTCTTTTTTTAAAAAAAAAATTGGGAAACGTATATTAAAAATGTGAGAGACTAAGTTAAAGTATTTTTAGAAAAATTGCTGGTGTTTGATAGCTGAACAAATACACACTGTGTGTGTGTGTGCACTTGAATGTGTGTATATACACTCGTATATACACAGACATTTATTTCTGGTACGACTGAAGGTAGAACAAGAACGTTTTGCGTCTGCTCATAGGTTGTGTGTAGTAGTTGTGCTTGTGTAAATGAGAGTTGCTGAACTATTGGGGTGTCGGGAAAATTGCAGGATGTTTATAGCTGATGCACACAACTTTGACCTTGTGTGTGTGTGTTCTTTGTCAGCCTTTACCATGAAGCTCCTTCACACACTCACCTCCCATTTGGCTCCAGTTCTGTCTTGTACTCTCTCTTCTGATGGAGACCTGGTTGTCTCAGGGTGAGACACACACCACACCACAAAAATCTTTTATTTATTTATTTACATGTATTTTTTTTTTCCACCATCGCCATTATCATCTTTTTCTTCACTTACACTTTAAGTGCACTTGCCCAGTACGAAAACTCACCAAATTTGGTGTGCACATTGGCGCCTGTGAAACTTTTTAGGGCGAGTCAATGGATTTTACAGGAATTATAGTTAAAAACACATTTTCACATTTTTCTTTTCCACTAGCCAAGCAGCAGGCTTCCACCCACACAGATGCCGCCCTCACCTTCCTTTGATCTGTATGAGGGTTACCGCAGCAACCATGGTAGTAGCCAAAATATGTTTGCAGGAATAGCACACAGTAGGCTTTCGCCTTGCCTCTATTACGAATTACATAAATTATTGGTCTCACCTTGCATCCCGACATGCAAGGTCCCGGTTCAGTGCTTCTTGCAGTTCTGTTATTCTTGTATTTTTCTGCCTTTTTTTCCTTCTCCTTCAATCTATTATAAAACACACCTCCAGCCATTTAGTGCAGTATATGACCTCACAGAGATTTTTGTAATGTCATTCATTCATTCGTTTACCACTTTATTCTCCACATGAGGGTTGTGGGCCGCTGCTGCCAATCCCAGCTGAAATAGGGGGTCCTACTAATTTATGTGCTGTTTGTCGCACTTGTTTGTTACACTTTTTTAACATATGAAATAACGCGTTCGTGTAGGTTATCTTTATTATTCTGTAATGCAAATGCCTACGTGTAAAGAATCAGCATTCTGTAAAGAAACAGTTGATTCTCCTCTTATTCAACAGATCAGTGGACAAAAGTGTTTTGATTCATGATGTGGTAAGTAGAGCACAAAGAACACTCATCACATTTCCTGCTTCTGGTTTCTGTGGAAAGATTTGCAAACAACAAAGTGCAGCCATTCAACATTCCTGTTTCCTCCATGTTTTGTTTACAGAACCAGGGAACTCTGCTCCACACTTTGAAGCAGCACAATAGGTAAATGGCTGCCGCTGTGAAACACAACAGCTTACAGACAAGCAGGGGAAAAGAATCGTTTCTTATCAAAACGTGCGATTTTTGCCTAATTGCTTTTTCCTCCCAGAGTCCCTGGGTGCAGTGATGCAACAGTTCTGCTCTGCCATCTGTCATTGAAGTGGCACCACAGGCAGATGCCAGCCGAGCACTTTGAAGTGCTTGAAAGGGTTTAAGACACTATATGATCTAAGACCTGATTTTATTTTTAAAAGAGGAAGCCTGATTTTTAATTTGGATCACTTCCTGTGCAAGTTTAAATGCACACTAGGTGTCTCTCAATTAAAACAATAACAAAAGACCTAGTTTGATGTAAGTTTGCTTTTTTCAGGAGAGTTTTTAGGGCAGAAAATGGCAATGAGCAGCTGTAATCCATTAATGACAAATACACACAATATGAAAAAGCATAAGACAAAATACTGGTAGCACAAAATATTTTCTTCTTCACTCTGATGTTTCAAGAGGTTTGCCTCAGACATTAGAGCAGAGATGGTAAAGTGAATGATGTCATTAAATGGTGACCATAAAATGGCTCATATAAGGATGTCTATGGATTTAAAGTGTTAGAAATGTACACTACTGAACAAATCAATACAAAAATAATCAAAAACAAATTGGGATATTTGAATGCAGACATGTTACATATATCTTTAGCTGTCATGCACACCCATCTCATCTCTGCTGCTCTTTCTTAACCCTGCAGGTACGTGACTGCTGTGGCTATGTCTCCCACAATGCCGTGGATTGCAACCGGCTCCATGGACAGAACAGTGAAGGTCTGGAGAATAGAAGAGGCAGACAGCACAACTGGTAAATGCTTAACTAATACTTGTTCAGGGTTGGTTTCTACAAACACAAAATCACCCCTATTTCAAATAGAATGTTAGCTGTGAGTCAAAGCCCAGAAGCCATTTGGAGCAGTGAGGCCTCCCAAAAGAGTGTTTTGGGAGATATCCAGCAGGCGAAGGCTCCCGTTACGTGGGTATTGCTGCCTGGCTGCAGCATCTAGAAGAAACTACCTCTGAGCCTCGGAGAGCAGTTGTTATGAAGGTGAATGCTCTTCCTGCCCAACATGAAAGCAAATGTTTCCAATAATAAATGAAAAGGTGCAATTGTCAGACATCTGGAAGCCTTAAAGTGTCATCAGGGAAGATCCCCCAACTGCATTAGTCAGGCTGATGTTGACTAAAGCAACTTCTAACTCAATGGAGATCTGCGTTATTTGCCTTCCCCCCCCCGTCCTTTAATCTTCTCTTCCTTTCTTTTCACATATTAAACATATTCCCTTTTATGTTTTCCTACAGCAGCTGAATCAAGTCAGACACTGTGCCAAGGTAAATAAACACATATTTCTGTTTTGCCCGTACAATTCTTGTGTTTGTGTGTGAAGTCTTTGTGCATGTGTTTTAATAAATGAATGCCCTTTCTCTTGAGCTAATGTTTAGTTTGTTTTTGGTTTTTTTTGCATGTGATTAAGAGTTTGTCGTGTGATGTTGTGTTGGTGTGCTGTTTGTTAATTGAACTCAAGAAAGAAAAGCTACTTTAGTGGTGAAGCTGAAAGATGAAGCTTAAATTTGTTACCCATTGTAATATTCAATGTAATGCGAGAAACGGATAAAATGAAATATCAGTTTTCCGTCACATCATCCATCCATTATCTACCGCTTTATCCTCCACATGAGGGTCGCAGGTTACTGGAGCCAATCCCAGCTGACACAGGGTGGGGTCACACCCTGGACCGGTCACCAGTCTATCGTAGGTCCAGCACACAGAGACGAACAACCATTCAGTGTCATACTCACTCTTCCGCTCAATGTAGAGTGTCCATTTAACCTCTGTGTATTTTTGGACTGCGGGAGGAAACTGGATGCTGAGAAAACCCACACACACACAGGGAGAACATGCACACGCAATGTAGAAAGGGCCTTGTTAAACTTGAGTCTTTAGCTGCAAGGCAATGGTGCTAACCACTACTCCACCATGTGGTCCCAGCTACTCACATGTAAAGAAACAAACCAACAATAAGATAAGATGCACATTTATTCATCCCCATGGGGGAAAATCACATTGATACAGCAGCACAAGAGTTATAAGAAAAATGTAGTACAAAATAAATAGGAATGGAAATTTAAAGTTAAAAAAGTTTAAAAAAAAAAAAAAAAAAAAAAAATAGAATATAGAATAAAAATATGCAGAAATATGATTTACATCAACAATATACACACTGTACAGTGTGTAAAAACTGTGAGGTTTTTTTTAAATCTAGTATTTGTAAGAGCTGTTGGATTCAAGTCCATTTGTTCTGACTGTGCTTTGACTCGTATCACGCAGCAGAATTTCACTTTCAAAGAGGGATTAGACTTTCACAAAGCACCATTCATAGCCTTGCTCATGCTGCATGCATGAGCAAGGCTATGCTCCATCAGTCAGTCCACCATGACGGTTTGATTTGATGCGACAGGTTGTCGATGAGTTTGGAGCAGACACACACAGTGAACTTTTCATTCATTTCCATAAAAAAGTATTTGAGAAACAAATAATGGATTACAGCGTTAAAGCTGCTGTGTGCAAACTTTCCTGATTCTTGTTTTGTTGATGTTATTATTCTACCTTTGTGAACAGAAACGGTGTAACATTATTTGTAAGATGCGTCCTTCCTCTGAAAATGGCCTCTGTTTAGGATGTTAAATCACTTCTGAAGTTATACAGTTTTCGATATGCCTCTATTAGGATGATGAAATTAATGGAACGTTTCTGATGAATGGCTTTTCTCCTTGAGCATATTGTCCTATCTGTTATTTGACTGTAGCTCTTAGCACAGACTTCATTGACTGTACATGCCTATATCAGCTCCACCAGTCCAGTCTGACTGAAGATCTAATCAGCCACAGTGATAGAAAACATCTGTCTGTAGACAAGGCCTTGGATGAGTGGAAAACGGATACTGTACATCTTCAAGCCTCATTTTAAAATAAACAGAGAGCTGGAGCCGACCTCCTGTTATGTTCTAGATAGAAACGCTGCTTCTGCCTGTTTAGTTTGGACTGTGAAGACATTAGAGTACAAAGAAATAAGCCACACTTGGCTCTGCTAGCTATGCAGGCAGCACTTAGAATAAATTCATTGTTGGCTTTTATGTCTTTTCATGGGATTTGTTGACAGTTAGAAAAATAGACCATCATCAGCCTTATCTGGAAGCTTTGAAGAATGGAGATTATGAAGAAAGTCTTGCCTGTGCTGCTGTCTGAATGATTAAACGCTGCAGCCTGAGCTGTCCCAGTCTGTAGTGAAGCTCTGAGGTTTTCATGCTTTTGGCACAGTGTTTCCATGACTCAGCTGCGTAGACTGGGAGACTCCATACTCGCTGAGGCGGAATTGTGGAGAAGAGCTGCTGTTACTCTGCCCACTCTGATGCAGTTGTATTGAACTGAGTCTGTCGGTTACTCAGTCCATGATGACAGCTCTCAGCCAGGTCATTGCAATGCACTCAGTATCCAATAACAGGTTGTTATTTTTCTAAGCTTTAATATCTAAACATAAAATGTGTACCATTTCTGCATTAAGCAGATTAAACTTGTCTAAAAACAAGACTACACTCTTTGAATCCATAGAAGTCCATATTTATATTCATGGTAATGGACAATTTCATTTTGGTCATGTGACAGTGTTGTCTTATGCTTTTTCATTTTATTATAATGTACCTTGTCCATTAATGGATCAAAGCTACTTGTTGCTGCTTGTTCAAACTAGATTTTTATTTATTGACTGGAATTGTTTGGATTGATGGAGCTCTAGTGGCAGAAGTTACATATTGTGCATTTAACAGTCCTATTCCCTTGTGGATTAAAATGTTTTAGTTTGGGCTCATACCTACACAGGACCGGTTGTAATTTGAGGGTTTTTTTTGTGGAATGTCTGGTGGAAAAAATATGCATATTGTGAATCATCTGAGGTAGAAGAGGTGAGTGATGTGATGAGCTGCGTCTTCCGGTCTTCAGGGTTATTCTTCATGCGGCTGACAGTGGTAACCATGGAGCTGTCATCATTGAGGCCGACACACGCAACAGGCCCGTTTATCACAGGCTTGTGTGATAAATGATGGCTGCTCACTTCACTCGCATGGTGTCGTGTGAAGGTTGAAACCCAGGGTTTCATTTTCTTTCCCTTTTTTTTTCAGTCACATGCTTGCGTGTGTGAGAGAGAGAAGGTTAATTATCACACTAGGTAGAGCGCACACACAGAAGGGAGTGTGTCCTCTCTCTGTGCAGCTTTTTGCTGCGGGAGACAGGGGGGGGGGGTAAATAGCAGAGTACTTCCTCCCTTTCTGTTGTGTGTTTGGCAGGAAGGAAGTTGCCGGGTCACTTCAGGATGCTGGTTGCTGATTGGTCGGAGGAGGATGTGTGGACATGGCTGTGCAGGGAAGGACTTCCGGAGCTCGTCGGCGTCTTTAAAGCCAACAACATCGACGGATCGGAGCTCATCCAGCTGAAAAAAGAAACGGTTGCGGAGTTGGGAATTGGTGAGTGACGATGTAAAACCCTTTCATGCACATGAGTGCACGGTGAACACACACCCTCACAGTCACACTGGGATTCTGTGTTTTTGTGGGGATTCAGTGTTTGATCAGAAAACCATGACAAGTCCGAATCCAATAACATGATGTAAGCTACTGTTATTGAAGCTCTGATAATCCCTGTCAAAATAACATCCGTCCAAGGTGTCACTGTGGGAAGTGACTGACCAAACTGAAAGCAGAAACTAACTGTAGTCACCAGTGTAAATGCAGCAAACACTGTTGTCACCCCCAGTGCACATACTGTATGTCAACATCATTTCCCCCACCAATGTTTACACCACAGGCAAACAGATCAGATACAGTATAATGTGTAAATATTGTGTTTGAGGTGTTTGCAGTTTATCACTGTTTTCTTCAGACAGAACCGGCCTAAACATTTCCAACTCTTTTCATTTGCACCGTAAGCTTTTTACTGTAAAGTCGATGCTTTCCTCATCATTTCTTTTTTTCCGTATATCAACTGACACATCTCAATAAAGGAAAAATACTCACCTGAAAAGTGTGATCCCAGTACTACAATACATCTTTGATTGACTTACTATACTAATTCACTTACGGATCATACCCAGACACTTATTTTACTGTTTGTTATGGCCTTTAGTCATTCACAGTTTACCATTTTACACACAGATTACTGTTATTTTTTTAATACTTTTTTGCATATAGGGTATTTGGCATGAAAAATGCATATTCAAGACATAAAAATGTTAATTTATTAAAGTTGCTGTCCACAGCCTGATGTTACAACGGACTCCCTGAAAAGCAAATTAGGAATAAACAAAATTACTGAAGTAAAAAATGTATAAGATGTGCACATTCTCACAAACTCATTATCTACTGTTAGAATAACAAACTCAGTGTGTTCTATTTTGTGTCCTTGGTAGAGGTTCAAGTGCTTTCAAGTTAATATAATCAGTGCTGGTAGTGTTTCGTGAAGTGCTGTCTGGAATTCTTATTTACATACAGCTTTGAAAGTGAGTTTATGTGCTGCAGTGTAGTAAAATGCACAGAGAAGCTGTTGTTTTTAGTCTAATCAAGGCTACTTTTGGTTTGACTGTAATCAGGTAAGAAGTGTCATTTCTTCTCGCCTTTTCACAGTAAAAAAAAAAAAAAAAAAAAGCCTTTTGGTGGTCGCTGTTTGCTTTAATTGCTCAGCTGTTTAAAAAGACAATAACGGAGTCAGCTTCCACTGCAATCTGCTCAGTAATGCAAAGCATGTTTTACAGAATGACCGACCCTGTTCTGTCTATTCATGACCACGGGGGGAGGAGAGTCTCTTTTTTTTAATGTTATTCATTCAGCAACTATCATTTCTCTTGCATGCTGTTTGTGCAAGCATTCGCACATATATATAGACTCACCATTAATTACACCTACAGCACACACACATACACACATGCAAATCCGATTCCGACGCAGTTAACTTCATGAAATATTCATGAATCTTTCAGTGGGGGGGGGGGGGGGGATCCC